>JAMKCH010085066.1:0-352323 GCA_023653785.1 Ophioderma brevispina
AATTGCAGTTAGATGTAAAGCCAGGGAGAATTGAAATTAACAAATGTAGCAGGGACTAGACAAGACATGAAGTGATTCTCAAGAGTCTTCACTGACATGATGGAAGTGGGCACCAGACATGTTTTGGCTTGATGCGCTCTCCCTCCGGTATTGGCCAATGGATTTGTTGATTAAGACATTGTTCATCCATTATACCGTAAGTCTCATCTTACCATTTGCTTAAGTTGGTTAAAAGGTCAAGCCAATGCTACTAAAGCAGTCCACAAGAAAAGAGTAAATACTCCTCAAAGGTTCCTCCTACTGGACACAGCTTTTTCCAGTGTTTTGTGGGTAATGTACTCTGCACTCTTTTTATCAAGCTGTGCTATGCTGATGTGATAACCGATGTGTTCATGAATTGAAGTAAAGCAATACTGGCTTAACTAAAAATAAAGTGTGTGACATTCAGAACCTGGCCTACTTCTATGAACTCTGTTAACAACCTTCTTGTTTATGTCACTCTTACACACTTTATGTCTGTTGTGTGATTACAAATAGGCTTTGAATTGACATTCACATCTCAATGTATACTTTCTAAGGGGAGACAGGAAAAACCATTAAGCACTATTTTGTATCTATCCTTTTAGTTGAACAAATGCAGACAAAGAGCAAATTTTACCAAGTCATTGATCACACAGTGTTTTGGCCTTTAATATGCTCCATTTCATCAGAACCTACTTTATTTAAGACTGCTTTTGTAAAGTTGCATGATTCCCATATTGTTTTATTGGTAAGTTGATGGTGTTGGTAGGTCCTCTACTTTCAAATTTACACAAACAAAAACACACACACACACTTGCATACAGAAAATGAATGTCCGTGTGGGACTTTTTTTGCCATTTTTATTTAAGCGATTGACTCGGATTTAAAAAACAAATAGTTATGTTAAATAATCTAGTTAGATAGGTTTGTTATGCCCCTGGCACTTAAAGGTGCAACAAGAGATTTTGAGGCACCCAAATATTGGATCATAATAGTAATTTCATAATAAATTAGACACCCAATAGATTTCTTACCTTGTATTTGGCTACAGAAATGCCTTCAAAGAGAGAAAAAGGTGATTTTGAATTGTTTATATTTCAATGTAAAACATAGGCTGAATTTTGTATTTGCTCCTATACGAAATTAGAAATTTCACATTTTTTTGTATCAAAGAAACATTTCTCAGCTTAATCCTTTCAGATGGGGATATTTTTGATGGAAAGCTTTATATTAGGACAAAAATCAGTACTTTCAATTTTTTAGGGACACTTGATATGTGAAATCTCTCGTTGCACCTTTAAGCAAAAGTCTGTCTGTTGCTGTATGTACCTGGCAAATCTGACCCCGACCCAATCTAGATGACACTCTCTCTTACCAAGTTTTTTGCTCTTATTCCCCAGGAATAGTGTGCAAAGTGTTACTGTTATACTCGATTCGCGCTGATATAGGAGCTGGGGAAAAGTTTTGGGTCATGTCCATTGGGTGAAATAGGGAAGAAGCATTTTAATCTTTTTTTTTTTTTTTTTTTTTTAAATTAGACACCCAATAGATTTCTTACCTTGTATTTGGCTACAGAAATGCCTTCAAAGAGAGAAAAAGGTGATTTTGAATTGTTTATATTTCAATGTAAAACATAGGCTGAATTTTGTATTTGCTCCTATACGAAATTAGAAATTTCACATTTTTTTGTATCAAAGAAACATTTCTCAGCTTAATCCTTTCAGATGGGGATATTTTTGATGGAAAGCTTTATATTACAGAGCTGCCAACTCTCCCGGATTGTCCGGGAGACTCCCGGAATTGAACTCAATCTCCCGGTCTCCCGATTGAGCGCCAAAATCTCCCGGATTTTCTACCCTCTAAAGAGTATTTTTTACTCGGAAAAAGTACTTCCCGATTGTCGGTATTTTGCGTCATTTTTGTACCAAATACGGAAGAGTACAAGTCGGCATTTATACAGCCACCACTATGTATGAAAATGACGCAAAATGCCGACATTTGGGAAGTACTTTTTCCGAGTAAATGAAAATAAAACATATAACAAGTAAGAAAATAAGTAACACAATGTTTGGCAGAAAGGATAAGAGTCTTTACAAAGTGAATTAAAGACAAAAGATTATAATAAAGTCTACAAAGTTTGTTCTACTGGTTTCAGACATCGTTTTTCTCCCGACTTTCGGATGGACCAGCACAGCAATATTTTAATATTTAACCATTTAACTGCTATATGCTGTGTCTTAAAGTGTTAACAAATTAACTCCAGTGGTGCAAAGGGATAGGCCTACAAGATAATGAACCTAATGTGATTTACTGTTTGCCTTTCTGAGTATTGCTCCATCATGGCTATTAATGCAAAAGTGTTAGGTTATAATTATTTTAGTGGCCTGGCCGTGTTCCCACTGACAGTTCCCTAAACGGGGGCTGTCAGACGGCGGAGCCCTGTCTATTTCATGATGCAGTCCATATGTTTGTAGGTGGCTCTGTTTTCAAGTTATGAGCCTTTAAAGTTGACTTTTACTTCAACCTTTCCATTTCATGAATTTCTTCTTTTTTTAAAATTTCTCCATATGGACTTAGTTCCTACTGACAGTTCCTTAAACGGGGGCTGTCAGACGGCGGAGCTCTGTCAATTTTTTTCAGGAAAGCTTTATTTTAAAGAGCTCTATTTCATGATGCAGTCCATAGGTTTGTAGGTGGCTCTGTTTTCAAGTTATGAGCCTTTAAAGTTGACTTTTACTTCAACCTTTCCATTTCATGAATTTCTTTTTTTTTAAAATTTCTCCATATGGACTTAGTTCCTACTGACAGTTCCTTAAACAGGGGCTGTCAGACGGTGGAGCTCTGTCAATTTTTTTCAGGAAAGCTTTATTTCAAAGAGCTCTATCTCATGATGCAGTTCATAAGTATGTAGGTGGCTCCGTTTTCAAGTTACGACTTCTCACAACATGAGAGAACTATCCTGAAAAAAAAAAATCAACCATGGCTTACTTATTTCGCCTCTTGCTAACAAAAGTTGAATTTGCAGTGAACTTTTCAGCCACTTCATGTCATTTTGACTAAGTAGTCCCCTATGACAGTTCATTTAAATGGGGAAGCTTCAGTGAATCTTTAAGACAACAAATCATTGGCTATATCAATCTTGAGGACCTAATATAGGGTGTTACAATTGTGAAACGATCGCTTACAAAATCTCCCTGATTCTAGTCAAATATCCCGATTTCAAGATCAAATCTCCCTGATTCCAAAATTTTAATGTTGCAGATCTGATAATAGACAAAAATCAGTTTACTTTCAATTTTGTAGGGACACTGGATTGGAAATCTTTCATTGACCTTTAGCAAACGTCTGTCTGTTGCTGTATGTACCTGGCAAATCTGACCCCGACCCAATCTAGGATGACCACAGGACACCGGACCGTATAGTTACCACTACTTGCACTGTGGCAGGTCTGTAGGCCAATATGTCATTATTTGTGTATTTCAGCTTTTCTGCCTTATTCCTCAGGAAAACCATGTTGCCCAATCTTCTCTTACCAAGTTTTCTTGCCTATTCCCCAGGAATAGTGTGCAAAGTGTTACTGTTATACCGATTCGCGCGCTATAGGAGCTGGGGAAAAGTTTTGGGTAATATCCATTAGGTTGTAAAAATAGGGAAGAAGCATTTATCTTCCAAGAAGCGCTTGGCGGCCAACAATAGAACCAGTGATTTGAAAGGAAAGGGGGACAAGTACAAAACTTAATTTTGTGTACTGTACGTTTCGGAATGGAAAACTTTGTACAGTTTTCAATACAAGTCATTTAGAAATCATTCAACATCACTTCACTGTAAGACGGTGTTGTGTTTTGTAGGATTATTAAACGCTTTGGGGCCCGCCCAACGGATGATGATTCCTGTACGCCCAAAAAACGCAAACGAATATATCTAAGGCTGTATGTAATTGTAAGTCATCCTTTGTGCGTTCATTTAGCGAAAAAAAAAAAATTGGAGGTACACCTGCAGGGGACCGGGTCAGGGGTCAGGGTTGTCACCAAGGCAAAGTCGAAAGTTGTGTGTGTTGTGGGGGGGGGGGGGGGGGTTGCCGCCCTTTCCATACTGTTTACTGTGTGGTAATGTTAAACTGCCCAAAAATGGTACTTTTGTTGAATTGTTACGTATCATGTACTGTAAGGCTATACTGACAATATTTTATTTTTTAGAGTATAAAGGTGTATGCTTTTACACCCATCTTCCAAAATAAAAATACCAAGTTTGCTTGCATGAATGGCAAATTGTCGAAAAACCTTGAGTTTGGAGATTCTGCTTTCAACTAACGTTATAAATAAGCTCTCAGCTTATTGACGTCACTGTGATGCCATTAGGCAAGGCAAGTATGAAAAACATTATTTATGTTTTTACTTATTTGAAGGGAAAAGAAAAGGACATATGTAGCCTACACATTGATACCCAAAAAGATGATTTGTTTGTCCCTTAATTACGGAAAAAAATAAGGGGGTGTCCCCCGTTAGTGAACGTAGTAGAAAACACTTGGTTGGACGAGAGGGTTTTTGGTAGAATATGGCATTATATTATGGAATAAAATGATATTTGAATTGAGCATGGAAAAATAATTAAAATGCCTCAACACAATTTTAACCGTATGGTACATCCGCACCGCCTTACTATCCGAAATCCCACGCGTCATAGTTTTTAAATTTTTCCAGTTTAAATAGAAATTGGTCGATTTTGATGTGGTGTTGAGGTTTTATGTGTTTAGGCCAAGGGTTTTCCTCCAAATACTTTATCAACGAGCTTCGCTATATTAAGAACTAATGGGACCATCTATGAATGGCTATTGACCATTGTATTTGTCGTATTAGTTGGTAAAGTATTATGGAAAAGGAATTGTGAGGACCCGTTTTATTACAGCTTGGACAGAGAATAAAAAAACCATTGGTACCATAGTCGGATTCAATACGCACCTGCCTTATAAGGTGGCTTTCACCTTTAACGTACAATAATTTCACCAGTATGACCGCTAGTCGTGACCACTGCCCGTCGTTGTTAACGTAGAACTAAGAACACACAGTATTAGGACGCAAGGACTAGGAGTGATGCAAAGTTTAATTACTGTTCGCCCCTCACAAAAACAATCTCACCCGTAAAAAAAAGTACCGGTTGTGTCCCTATATCAGCGCGTATCGAGTATAGTAACATCTCCGGTATTAACCTCCACACTCGAGTCCATGCCTGGGGATCTTTGCAGTTACTTGCAGTATTTTTTAATTAGTTTGAAAATATTAAGCCTACATAGTAACGTTGGGTAGTTTTTTTGTTGTTATTTGTTTGAGTTAATTAGTATAACATCCCCTTAAAATGAGTCCAGTTTGGGTAAAATCATAGAAAACTATAATGGGCGACAGGATGTCTCTTACGGAAAAAAATGCAAAACTAGGGTGCACTTTTTTTCCTGTATATACTTTTTTTGCACTTAAATAATAGAAGTTAATAGTTTGTTTTTAATTACTGGTAACATATATGATGTTACACTGGGTAGTTTTTTGTTTTTGTTTTGTTTTTTTGTGTTAGTGTATTTGAGTTATTTGTGTTCACAGGATACAGTTGGTAGACATCATAATTTTAACTATTAATAGTTGAACAATGTCTCCAACGCCAAAAAAAATGCAAAACTATGATGCCTTCTTTCTGTAATATTAATGCACTTTTGTTTCACTTTTGTAATAAACATTATATACTCTAGTGGTTCAGCAATAGTTTTCCAGATGGTTTGATCCAAAGTCGAGCTCGGATTTCATTTAATTTTTCTACCCGTGTCCACGAATCAGTGCAGATAACCATTCAAAGACTGTGACTGCGAATTTGGCACTTCCCACAAACAAATGCAATTCTAACACCACAATCATTTTGTATCAGGTACCCGGCATTGTAAATTCAGTATGATATCATCTGGAACTTATTAAAATTTCCTATCCTATCAATGTTTTTTTAATCCCTAGTACAAGCCAGCTAATATCCCATGCCTAGGGAAAGGACAAGACACTATGTGACTATGGGCACCACCATATTTTAGGGTTTTTTTGTATTTCCTCCGTTTTAATTGCACCACCATATAATTATGCCCAAGGCGCACAAGACCCAACCAACACCGGATTTTTGTGTTTCCGTAAAAACGCAAATTATTTTAAAGAAGCGCACTGGAATTTGTGGCTTTATTTTTTAATGAGTTAGATAATTTTGGTGAAATTGTGCTTCATTCAATTACAATAACACTGACTTTAGTTGTTTTGCT
This sequence comes from Ophioderma brevispina, assembly GCA_023653785.1. NCBI lineage: Eukaryota > Metazoa > Echinodermata > Ophiuroidea > Amphilepidida > Ophiodermatidae > Ophioderma > Ophioderma brevispina. The sequence goes on from JAMKCH010085066.1 coordinate 6,308, forward strand.
GAACGGTACAGTGGAAGTGAAATAATGGGAAAAGGATGCAGTGGTCTTTGCTTTCATGTACCATGTTCAGCACTATCCAAACTTTCATTGAATCATTGTTTTTCTACTTGGTCATTCTGCTTTAATTCTGAAGCCTCTGCACCTCATGTACTTTGGTTTAAATTGAAACTGTTGCTTTGGTGACCTATTTTATAACCTTGTTTGACAAACTTCTTTCTTTGGCACAAAATAGAACTCGCTTTTAATAATAAACAATGTCGCCCATCTACATTCTATGATAAGAATGGAATAGACACCCCTGGCACAGATGAATAACGATAGTGGTACCACATGGATAATGTGTTCAATCACCCAGCGCTCATCCTGCAGTGCAACAAATTATACTTGAATCACCACACATAACATGTATGCCAGTTACACTCACCCCCTTTAAAATGCGCTCCATGATGTCTTAAAATATAACCATCCATCCTAGTAATAATAAAAAAAAGTATAAGTGATTGTAGACACTGATACCAAGTATCCTGGTAGCTGCATTCTCCTGATTAGGAACTACCAGTATAGGCACTATATGGCTGTGGTACACAGAATGGATGAAGTTGCCTACAACATGTCCTCATCTCACATGATTTAATCACCGCCTTTTATGTAGGAAATCAGACCACAGAGCTCCTTAGCTAGGCAGTGAATACAAAATATTATCAGCACCAGTTTTTGGCTTTTATGTATATAGGAGACTGTGAATTAATCAACATTTGTTCAAACACAGGAAAGACACTGCTTCTCATGAGGGTAACACTAGTGTTTTCCTTTAAAGGCCGACTCAAGAATTTCCGGAGGAGGCGCCCTCAATTTCCAAAAAAATCGTTGTTTTTTTGCATGGACATAATGCTTGTCCATATACTAAATCACTGTTTGAAAATTGCTAATTCTTACATCGGATTCCTTCAGATAGAAATCACACTTTGTTTTAAAATTCGATCCGGAATTTTGTTGTTATACACATATCCTATGGGAACGTAATACTACGCAATAAATGTTTACTAGCATCAAAACGAAAAATCCGATTCATCTCAAATTTCGGAATTGTGCATTTTAGGTTGCTATCTTTAGTTATCAATTTGAAACTAGGTTTCATTATTACACAAAACCATAATATTTCGAAACTCTGAGTCAAGACTCTTAATTTTAGTATAACTTCTTAAAACATCATCAGGCATGTAACCAGGATTTTTTTTCAAAAGGGGTCTTTCACCAAAAATTTTTGGAATTGGTAAAGTAAACTTTTTACCAATTGTTAACATTTTAAAAAAACATTAATCCTAATTGTTTCGCTTGACCCCACTACCTTATTTAGTCTCTTTTTTTAACATTTTTTGGACTTGGCCTCCCTGGTTACAGGCCTGACAGTCTTTCCAAAAGCCCTTTTTTTAGGAACTGACTTAATTAATTATTGTGGACACTGACATGGTCCTAAAATGGGGGTCACCAGAACACTGAAAAAGAGCCTAAAATGAGGGTCTTGTGGTGGCACATACCCATACTAGCTCCCCGAACAATTAGAACATCTAAAGGCTATTTTTGTAGTCAAAAAGCTTAAATCCCTGACCCCTTAGTGTGAAGCAAACAGTTTTAACTGCACACAAATCTGATAGTGGCATGGCATCAGTTCTCAGAAACGTAAATTATGTAACACTGGAATCACACTGTTTTTGACACCATACAAAATTGTCTCTTTTATTCTTAAGAACAATTAAGAGCGCGGGGCACCATTTTGACAACTGAGAGTAAGTGGGATTTACAGAGCTATTAGCTCTGGAAAATCAACAAATCTATTGTGGGGAATCTTCCATATAGGCCTACAGATGTCATGATTTGTATTGTTATCGTGCCTCTAGAGCCCTTTCTCGATAGAAAGATGTGTAAAACTGAATTTTCATAAGGAAATCATATTTGCTGCATAATTTCATAAAATTTATACAGGATTTAGAAAGTGGATTAAATAATCCAAATCAATTTTCAAACACTGTGTCGCTGTCAATATTTTGTTTTAATTGTGTTTTGTCATATAAATGACTTAACAGCTTGTGCAATAGAACATATACTTGTACTTAGTTACATCCCCTTTCATTATGTGGAGGGAGTGAGAATAGTGATAGTTTAAATTTGTGATTCTGCCGAACAGTGCTACAAGTGAGATGTCAGCCCAGGTTTTTACTTGGTGGCCTGCCCGTGGGACTGCTTCATTACATAGTAAGAATTGTGTTAATAAATTACATTTAATATTCCCAAGACTACTCATCCGACTTGCTATTTCTTCCTCTCCACTGCCAAATCATCATGAATATTGATCATTGAACCAGCTTTGGACATCATTGTCGTATCGGTCAATCTGACCCAAGCAAATTAGCATTCACGGGTATGAAAAATGGATGGTCCAGAGCCAGACTCCATCCAATGATGGACTATGTGTGACCAACATAGTCCGATAATTTTTTGGAACCTCGGCCATGCCCTAGTGTTTGGTGTTCAAATCAATCTTGACTTCTGTAGAATATTCATAAAATACACCAATTAGATCACAACCACCCATTATAAGAAATATACCTTCTATCTGCTGTACTCTGGATACTTGACTACTTAAATGTGCAGTTGTAAAGGGGCACAGTGTGTAGTGTTTAATGCATTGATATTATGGTCAGAAGGGTGCGAGTTAAGACCCTGTCAGAGCCAACATGTTCACGTCTTTGGCCAAGCCACCATACCTGCTTGCCCTTCCTCACCTAATCACCGAGGACGACTTGAGAAATTTTGCCCTCCAGAGGGACGACTGTGTTATGTTTGGCCCCTCCTGGTTACCCGCTGTACTCTGGTTCCTCCACTATTAAAGGAAAGATGGGTACTCTGGCCCAACACTATGAAAGGAGTGGGTAACTCGGCCCAACTCTATGAAGGGAGATGGGTATCTGGCCCAACACTATAAGAGAGATGGGTACTTGGCCCCCAACACTATTAAAGGGAGATGGGGGTTACTCTGGCCCCCCCAACACTATGAAAGGGAGATGGGTACTCTGGCGCAACACTATGGAAGAGAGGATGGGTACTCTGGCCACTATGGAAGAGGGATGGGTACTCTGGCCCCAACACATGAAGGGAGATGGGTACTTGGCCAAACGTCAAGGAAAGAAAGATGGGTACTCTGGCCCAACACTATATGAAAGGGAGATGGATACTCCGGCCCCAAAACTATGAAAGGGAGATGGTTACTCTGGCCCAACACTGGGAGAGAGATGGGGTCTTGGCCCAAACACATATGAAAGGAGAAAGATGGATACTCCGGCCCCAAAACTATGAAAGGGAGATGGGTAACTCTGGCCCCACAATGGGAAAATAGGATGGGTGGTACTCTAGCCCAACAATATGGAAGAGGAGGATGGGTACTCTGGCCCAACAACCGTATGAAAGGGAGATGGGTACTCTGGCCTTAAACACTATGGAAGAGGAGGTACTCTGGCCCAACCACTATATGAAAGGAGATGGATACTCCGGCCCCAAAACTATGAAAGGGAGATGGGACTCTGGCCTAACCCTGTGGAAGAGAGAGGGTACTCTGGCCCAACACTATATGAAAGGGAGATGGTATCTGGCCCAACACTATGGAGAGAGAAAGAGAGATGGGTACTATGGCCAACACTATATGAAAGGGAGGGAAGATGGATACTCCGCACCCAAAATATGAAAGGGAGATAGGTTACTCGGCCCAACACTGTGAAAGCGGGATGGGGGTATCTGGCCCAACACTATAGGGAAAGGGAGGGGGTTACTCTGGCCCAAAAAAATATCGGAAGAGAGTGGGTATATGGCCCCCAACACTATATGAAAGGGAGATGGGTAGCTGCCCAAAAATATCATGAATGGAGGAGAGGGGTACTCTGGCCCAACACTGTAGAGAGAGATGGGTACTCTCGCCAAACCACTATATGAAAGGGAGATGGGTAAATGGCCCCAAAAACTATCATGAAAGAAAGATGGGTACTCTGGCCCACACTATGGAAGAAGAGATCGGTGGATACTAAGAAAGATGGGTACTCTGGCCCCAACACATGTGAAAGGGAGATGGGTCCGCTGGCCCCATACAATATGAAAAAGAGATGGGTACTCTTGTCCAACACTATATGAAAGGGAGATGGATACTCCGGCCCCAAAACTATGAAAGGGAGAGGGGTACTCTGGCCAAACACTGTGGAAGAGAGATGGGTACTCTAGACCAACACTAGGGAAGAGAGATGGGTTACTCTGGCCCAACACTATATGAAAGGGAGATGGATACTCCGGCCCCAAAAAACTATGAATGGGAGATGGGTACTCTGGCCCAACACTATGAAAGGGAGATGGGTACTCGCGGCCCAACACTATGGAAGAGAGATGGGTACTCTGGCCCAACACTATATGAAAGGGAGATGGATATCGCCCCAAAACTATGAAAGGCGAGATGGGTACTCTGGCCCAACACTGTAGAAGAGAGATGGGTACGCTGGCCCAAACTAATGAAAGGGAGATGGATAATCCGGGCCCAAATTTACAGAAAGGGATGATGGTGGACATCTGGTCCTCACCACCACACTGTGGAAGGAGATGGGTTACTCGCCCAACACTAGGGAAGAGAGTAGGGTACTCTGGCCCAAACACTATTGAAGAGGTGGAGATGGTACGCTGGCCAAAAACTATGGAAGAGAGAGGGTACTCTGGCCAACACTAAGAAAGGGATTGATGGATATGCCGCCCCAAAATATGAAAGGGAGATAGGTACTTGGCCCAACACTCGTGGGAAAGAGGGATGGGTACTCTGGCCCAACACTAGAGGAAAGGGAGATGGGTACTTGGCCCAATCACTAGGATTTTATTGTTTTCATTTTGAGAGGGTAACTTCTGGCCCAACCACTATATGAAAGGGAGATGGGTACTCTGGCCCCCCCCCAAAAAAACTATCAGAAGGGAGAATGGGTACTTGGCCCAACACTTAGAAGAGAGATGGGAATCTCGCCCACACCTACTAGAAAGGGAGATGGGTACTCTGCCCCAAAAACTATCATGAAAGGGAGATGGGTACTCTGGCCCAACCACTATGGAAGAGAGATCGGACTAGAAAGGGAGATGGGTGACTCTGGCCCCAACCTGTGAAAGGGAGATGGTACGCTGGCCCCAACAATATGAAAAAGAGATGGGTACTCTTGTCCAACACTATATGAAAGGGAGATGGTCCCAATTCTCTTAAAGAGAGATGGGTACTCTGGCCCCACCTCTGACCCAACTCTCAAAGGGTCTTTTAGGTAACACTACATCTGGTGAGAGATATAGATCTGTAGGCCCATGGTTAAAGCCACTATAAGTCATATTCTTCCAAACTCAAAATGCCCATTTTGTGTCTAAATTGCTAGAGTTATGTCATATCAACACCTTATATTACTCTTCTTTGTGAATAACAGACACTAAAGCATTTTAAAGTAGTCTTGAAGATGCCATTTACAACTTTCTTGTTTACTAATAAAAGTTTGATTGACTTATATTAGTAAACAAATGCATAAAAATTGTCATTTCTTGACAAATACAGTGTGTTAACCTTAGCTACTTACAGAGGTGTTTACTACAACCATTTCCAATACAACAGTGTAAAAATGGACTTGATGAAAAATAGGGGGCACGATTTGTTTACATTTTGAAGAAATCATTGATAGTGGCTTTAAAGGTCATCTTTGAAACTGTTCTTCCATGTTTTCTGTTCTTAGCATCCTTGAACACTATGTAAAATCTCTCTTAACCTCCTCTCGGTTTTTACATAAGTTGGTGCTACTTAGTTGGTACATGCAACCCTATTTGGGATTATGTTCATATTTAAAAAAATGATTATACATTTATAATTTTCAGAGCTACATTGTTTTATTGAATCTGTTAACAGGCCCTTCTTTATAAAACAAAATAAAAGGAACTCATACAGAAATACAAACCATCTCGTAATTTACAGTCATCTTCACAAATGAACCTTGTATCTACTTCTGTTTCAACTCTTTCATATGGTCATCGCTCATTCTCCAAAGCTTCATCTGAACTCTGGAACAAACTTCCTTTCCACATTAAAAATTGTCAGACTGTTGGTCAATTTAAGTCAAGTCTAAAGACACATCTTTTCAAACTTGCTTTTGATGATTAATTTACATGTTTCAGGTTTATTTTGTATTTTGTAATTTAAATATTTCTTGTTACCGTGTTGTTCCTAATAAACACCCCTGCTCTAATAAACGCCCCCCCCCCTACGATTTTTGGATAAAAAAGTTCAAAAAATGAGTTAAGCTTACCTAAATCACATGACTTAATGGCCGGGACTGTCGTAATCCATATCATAATCGCTGTTGTCATCAATGCTTTCTGCTTCAAAACTTGGACCCATGTGTTGATTATAATAGCCCTGGGTTGAAATCCCCAGGGGCGCGTACTGAACACCCTTTTATGAACTGTAAGGTGATTTTGTTGGGATTTTTGACTTTCCATTTTTGACTGTAATAAAGGGCCCCCCTTTTGAAAAATGCACCGCCCCCGGGGCGTTTATTAGGAACAATACGGTATATATTCTGTTTGTTGTTGTTTGTATAGCGCTTTGAGAGCTCTGTGTAAGGCGCTTTATAAGCACTGTTTTATTATTATTATTATTATAACAATCCATAAGGATGGGTGCAGTGGCATCAGAACCATGGTGTTGGGTGGGTGGGGGCAATGGTCCCTTCACTTTTGAAAGTGCGGCTTGGCCATCCACTTTTGCTACAAGATCTGGTACATTTGAGCCAATTTTCGAAATAGGCAAGACCTCTGGTCACTAGAAGCAATTTAGTCCCTCTGCTTTGAAATAAGCTGCTACCGCTGATGTATGATAATGTAGCACCCTACGTCTATGCCATCATACATAATACCCTACGTCTATGATGATAGGCTGCAGAGTGTCCACAATGTAACCTTCAACAAAATCAACCAATGATCCTTCAATGTTCCAGCTTTATATATACAATACCATCAGGGCCGTACGCAGGATTTATTTTGGGGGGTGCGGGACTTCGAAAAAGTGGACCTTTTTTACGAAAAAGTGGACTTTTTTGCTAAAAGTGGACCTAACCCCCCCTAAAATGGTCCTTTTTCGACTTTTTGAACATTTCATCACCAAAAAGTGGACTTTCTTTACAAAATTTCTCTAAGTTTTGGACCTTTTTATCACAAATTTCAGCAAAAAGTGGACCTTTTGGCCCTTTTGTGGAATTTGGGGGGCCTGAATACCATTCCTTGGGTAGGAGTCCAGGAATATTTTATGGAAAAAATTATTATTGTTGTGAGGAATGAGACAGTTCAGGACTGTTGTTATCTCCAGAGTGAACTAGGAGTGTGTATAATTATTGACATTGGAAATGAGGTTTTAGGGTAAATTAAACAAAATCACATTTCCCACTTAGTCAAAACCAATATTTCTAAATCCAAATACTAAGCAACCTCCAGTTCAAAAGCCTTGCCTTAAGCCTCAGAAAAAGACACAAGCAATTTGTATTTTATTAATGTAATCTTGAACTTAACCTTGGTAACATAGCAGTCATTTTGATTAATCAGCTTTGTGCAGTAAAGCATATTTACAGCCCCGCCTTCTATTTCCAAATGATATCTCAAGCATGCCTGATGTGTCTAGGCCTAGTTACCACAGCTCTATAATAAAAATACTTTTTCATGGCATGCAATTAATAACCTAATAACATTAAAATTGATAATGAACATATATGTCAGCATATATAACATAACATAATGTAATAGTGACACCCTAATCCATCATAGGAGGCTTTCTGACAAAATGACAACTGTATACATTCTGCTGGTATATGGGCTATTTGAAATACAATTACATAGATGATGGTTTTTCAAAATGGTCCTTTTGCTTAATTGCAAAAAAATATGAGTGGTGCAATGGGTGAAAAGGGAATATTAAGAGGAAACTTTGATGCTTTATGTTCTTTACCTTTGTGTTTTGAGCTGAACTTGGCAGAAGCTTTTATCAAATTGTAAATTATGCTTCTATGCATTTTATGCATTTCCAATGAAAACCAAGTAATTTGGCACATTAATTCTACTTGCATTTTCACTAAATACATGTTTATTTCTTCTTATACATTTTCAATGTTATTGGTTAATTGACAATATATTACATGATTTGGTTCAGCAATGACCCAATTACACTGCGTGGAAAATGTTTTATTGATTGGTGCATAGCATACAAAAGCCTAATCAAGTTAATGCTCTTGTTTTCCTCTTAGTGATGAACAACGATGCCACTGATCATGCTATATTCCCAGGGTAGTATTGAATTTATATGAATTTTTCAAATGGTAAGGGGGCGCATGGGGGATATTAATGGGTAATTTGACCGACATTAACCTGAAATATTCTTGGTCACATCCCCCTGATGAGCTGGGTATTTAACACAGTGAGAATCGTTAGCAAACGCAAAACTAGAACAATGATTATTAGTATCTATATGCCGTACCCTGGGGTGCACTTTTGACAGTGCATGTAACCTATTGTCCACTGAGTACCAATAGATACTGTAAGATATTTTTGTATTCAATTGTGATATTTATTTATAGTGGTGGTATAATAGTTAGGTATCCAACTCTTGATAATCACAAGGCAGTGAGTTCAAGCCACATTGCAGCCAATGTGTTGTGTCCTTGGACAATTAAGATGGATTTGTATATTACATTCATTTTGTTAGCCATAGCTTTGTAAATAACATAAATCCATGTAAAAGTTATACATTTCCTGATAGGAAATTATCCACTTAATGCAATATTGTCTTGATATTTTGTCAGAACCAATGTTTTAGACAAAAAGGGCTAACCACAATTTTCCAATAAAATCAAAATGTAACAAATACAAAAACTTTTTTTTGTAATGTGCTTTATCCTTTTAGGCGTCACATATAGTTAGTAGTTTTTTGAAATCATGTTTATGACCATGTGTTTACCATTTATTACCGATATTCTTTAACAAAATCTTGATCCGTAGAATAGCTGACGTCATTTCACACAGGAGAAAGAACACAATACAAACTGATACAGCTAGATTCATGCGATCTTGCACAGATGCATGTGGTCCAATTGTGTACCATGTGTTATTGACTTCCAATGGCATCTCATCATCATCATGTATTTCCATATCACTAAAAGTTACAATATACAAGATACAAAAGAACAGATACGGAGAAGACCAAGAGGCCGCAAAGACCAGAAGCGGCTTCCCCTGAAAACAAAACGTTACAAGAAAGAAACATAACATTATTATTGCAACGATAATACACTAAATAAACAACCATTGATATACTAACATATAAATAGGCAAACCAACAAATAAATGCTCCATACTAGATCTTACTCAAATCTAATTCAACTGGAGTTATCAAATGATTCTTGAGATGAGATCTAAACTGTTTGAGATTGACTGCATATTTTATGTTGGGAGTGGCAAGGGTACAAAAAAGAAATGGGACCCAATGTCCTGACACCCTTAGCAGCCAAAGTGATTTTGTTTTAAATGTCATTTATATTTCTGGTTACATGATTATGAATGTTACTTTTTTTAGTAAAATATTTATCAAATATTATCAGTAGAATGGTTGAAAAGAAACATTCCATATATTTCTTAATTTTAAATGAACCAAAAACATTCAAAATTTTGTGATGTTGAAATAATGGTGCAGAATGACATCTGTAATAGCTACCTGAATACCTTTGTAGTTAAAATATTTTATCCAAATGAATTTTATTGGTATTGAAGTGTTCACCCATCTCTCTTCCATAGTATTGGGCCAGAGTACCCATCTCTCGTCCACATTGTTGGGTCGCATATAAAATAAATAGTAATAGACCTAGAATTGACCCTTGTGGCACACCACATGTGATTTTTTGAAGTGCAGATTTTAATAATATACAGATAATTTTTAAACCATTCTAATACTTATAATACATGTTGCAATTTATGAAGAATATGTTACAATGTATGGTCCAATAAAAATAAAAACATTTCAATCAATTTTCTTAACAGTTTGTAGAGTGTTGATTTATCCATTTGTAACCCTTTGTTTGGCCTTGTGTCAGTGTTTTGCTACCAAAGGGAAATTCGTAGGGGGTGCATTCTGCATTGAATTTTGGAAGTCAGAAGTGATGTGAGAAAAAAAATGTTGGGCCTTATTGATAGAATAGATATTAGTGCACAGAATTATTTAAAAACTCAATTTGGTCTCGGATTGAGACAGTATCATACCACTCCACCTTAAATGTGCTTAGTGTTCCGATCATCTTTGGGACCCCCAATGTACCCAGAAGTAGTATCAATTTTGATATCAGATGAAAGGCCATATTTTTCTCATTGTCGTCTTGAAATTGCAGCTTTCAAATCCATTTCTTTCTCAAGATACAGATAAAAAACTAACATTTTAATGGTTAACAATCAAATTAGCACAGTAGTGAATAGGGCGTTGCACTATGCATTATCACGTTTAGCATCAAAACCACAAGTTTGTTTCCCACGGTACTTGATACTCATTGTGTACAATTATCAGGCTCTAAAGCAAGCAGAGAACATGATAGACAAAAATTGGACCAAGCACCTTTAAGGCACTTCACCTAGCTTGCTTCTTTCCACCCAACTTTTGGTTAAAATATTGTCAAGCTTTTTTGTACAGTGATGGATTAAATTCATACTTGGTATGCTTATGCATTGAGACAAGGGGTCTTATGTGGGGTAACAGATGAAGAGGTTAAAGGTCATTCAGGGTCACTCAGGGTCATTATATCTTATGCATGTGGTATACACTTTTTGTCTCGCCTGAACTTTGTTCGGCAGAGACTTAGTAATCACTTTTCTGTCTGTCTGTCTGTCATGCTGTCTGTCTGCCCGCCGCCCGTGTTCACTGCTTGTGTACGATTTATCTGGAGTTCCGTAGGGGCTACGATGATGTAACTTGGTGGAAAGAAGCGGGTCCATGAGTTCTTTTGTTTAAATGTTGTCTAGCAGAGATGGATCCAGTTCTTACTCGGTATATTTATACATTGAGACATGGGGTCTTATGTGGGATAACTTATTCTCTGACCCCATAATTGGAGGGCCTATTTGGGACCACTGTCCCTAATTTTAATTATCTAGGCTTGGGATATTGTTTTATTACATTTTTGCTTGTGTGTATGTGGTCAGGTTTATGAACCAAAACAACAGAAATCCTTTCAAACAATATTCCTTGGAAAGTTTTCTTTTGTCAGAAATTTTACCACTGTGTTTATTCTTTCATAACAATAGGCATTTTTTATGTATAAATAAAAATTCCTTTAAAAAGCAAAGGGCGAGCAAAATAGAAATGTTCAATTGAAAGTTATGTATTTGGTTATACGTATAGGCTATAGCAGTTATATTTCCACAATTAGCACATCATGATCTTTGGAGGTCAGAGAGAGAAATAGATAATGTCTTATATAAATCATGGCATTTTGTGATTAATTCAAATTCACGCAACTTTTTTTAATGTTTTTAAAAGAAAAATTGAGACTTAATTGTGAAAAATCTGAGAAACTTGATCCCTATATCTAGGAAGTGGAGAGTGAAGTGAACGTAGTGACAATATGCGATCTGGTGCAGCGGGCCCAGGGAAGTTGGCGGGTTAGAGATGTCAGGGTACAAAACAAAAGTAATATGAAGAAATATGATTATATATTATAAATTAACCCTTACAAATTTACCCTTTTAGTGAAAACAATTTTTGAGGGATTGGTTAACAAAGATTAATAAAGGTTGTCAATAATATGTAAATTGCCTGCAAAATTGCTATAGCTTCTCATCAAAAAATAGGTTCTAAATCTACTGTTTACAGGTCCATGACCCCGTACACACTGCAAAATTGTTTATTTCGACGAAGATTAGTTAATCTTGATTAGTTAATAAAGCGTGCGTACACACTATACTTAATTAAGATACAATTGCGTCCACACTAGCAGAAAACTAACAAAGATTGAACCAAGTGTGCCTACTGGAAATATGGCCTTGGTATGTAAACCAACACGCATCACCTCTTAATTCAACGAAGTGTGCGTACACACTAGTAAATCTCTTAATCGAAATAACCATTCCCTTAATTGAAAGAAGCTGATTTGCTTCGTTGAATTAAGCAAAATTAATCTTCGTTGAAATAAGGGAAGAGCGTACACACTATACTTGTCAAATTTTTAATCTTCGTTAACGCTTAGTTGAATTAAGAGATTTTGATAGTGTGTACGGGGTCCATGACCCAATCACTAATAGCATCGTCCCCAGAACCCCAGATTTTACTGGAAGTGGTCAAAATTCTGATATCTGAAGAAAGCTACTATTTTTCTCATTTACCATGTGAAATCTTAGGGCTAAAGGATGTTTGGTTTGGAAGTTATGAGCAAATATGTGCACCGTTTTGGTTGACCAATATTAATTTTTCACAGTGCTCTTTGGGCTTAGCTCTCACATCAAATCAGCTTGAAATATTGGTGCCAAACTTTACAGATGCGGTTTTTGGGGCGAAGGCCATGCTATGAGGTTGTTAAACTTATAAACCAAGCAGTAGTTGTGTAAGAAAAAAAAATTAAATACAAAGTTGTGTAAAGTTAAGTTCACATTTACAGAATTGTAAAACTTGTTGGTTTTTTTTTTTCTTACACAACTAATTGCTAAGTTCATGACATATGTTAAGCAACCCTTATTTTTACACAACTTAAATGGATTTACAGTGTCATGGATAAATATCATGCCCAATTGCCCATATTTGGAAATTGCCTGGACTGGTCTACAGTCATCTTACTTATACCTTCGCATACCATTTACATAGTTCCTCTTTGCTCACCCTTTCCTTTTTAAAGGAATTTTTATTTATAGTACACCACACCAAGGACAAGCTGTGAATGGTGCCAAGCACGTTTAAGGCACTATCAGTGATCGGTCCAAAAGAGTCAAAATATTTGAAATTTGTACGAATAGCTTCAAAGTGAACGATAAGTCGGAGAATTCCTCAAAGTTATTTTTTCCAACTGAAAAACTGATAGAAAAGGATCGAACAGCAGTATTCAAAGATATGAACGGCCATTCAATTACGTGTTGTAGTAAGTGTCCGTAGGGACAGTAATGACTAAAATATCCGATTTTGTCCTTATTAGGCTGGTTTCGGTCGTACCACTCATGGGGTATGTTAGGACACCTATACTTCTTACAGACACGCACAAATCTGATTTTTGATGATGTCTGATTTAACAAATCACTGATAGTGCCTTTAAGCATCAGCTGATTCAATACACTCATAATGATATAAGGAAACCGTTAACCAGCAAGCCTCTAGAAAAAAAAATCTGCAACTTCTGCTTATATCACCATGTATTTCTACTTTATTGAACATTCATATCTTTTTGTAAAATGTACTTTCAGGTTTTCGCTAGGCCTATCTTGAGTATATATCCATATGACATGAAATTACACATCTTTCCATAAACTATCACACATGTAGATTTTAGAAGATATAAATAGCATGAATATCTTCTGCAACACTGATATTGAAAAGTAGGTCAAAACCCAAGTGAATAGAGCAGGTAGCGTGTACCTTACCTTGCTGTAAAGCATAAACACAATATCTGTACTTAGTAACTAGGTGCAACTTAATGCAAATATCAAAAAGTACAGGAACCTAGTCTGGACTTGGGGTTTGGGTCATTTGTTCATGGATTCCTGGTTAAGAATCATAAAACATAAATCTAGGCTATGTTTAGGTAATATATCCTTTTGTTTGGCATATGCACAATGGTATTAAAACATATGACACAGTTGGCACATCAGACACACGCGCATGTGTGTGCATCATATGCATTTGCATGTGTATGTGTACAGAAGGCATATTGCTGTGTGGCTATGTTGGGGTTACAACACACACACATATGCGATATTGTGATCTTGAAAACTTGTCGCAAGGTCTTGAAGTACTTAATAAGTAGTCCAATGAATGGCCCAAAAGCCGCTTAGCTGTAGTACCTTATTTTGAGGCCTGTATAGATGAAGGTACTCCTTGGGTACTCTGGAGTACCACTGTAGAGGTCCCTGGGAAGAAACTGACTGTGCAGTCCTAAATCCTGAATCTTGACATTAAAATAAATTTGAAATAAACAATCTTGTAAAATGTCCCTAGAGATTTTGCTTCATGTATGTTACAGTGTTCAATTAAGAATGCAGGTAATAGTTAAAACCAGTCATTCCATCAAGCAATCATTTAGTCAGTCGGCAGTAACCTGCTTGCTTGTAAACATGGCATGGTGTAGGTGTTTATATTTTTTGCATAATTGTTATGATCAAGTACGGCAGGCATGATGATCAGCATTCATGGCATCAAGGTGTGTAGTACGTGACAATATCAGCTACAAAAATCTCCAAGGCAAATAACAGATTTTTATTATGGAAATTCAGGTGTGATCAACCTTCCAAATAGGTCTAAGAACTAGATCACTTACATGCAAGGAATTCATCATATCCAGAGCTGGTAAGGAAGTATCTAAACTGGGCTTGTTTGTACTCCCATGGTTCCTGGTCTGCTTTTAAATATTAGCCCTTGCGGAATTCACAGATCAATGTCCAAAACAACCCAGACTGGTTGCCAGCAGCTGTAAGTGATTGGTAATATTTTGGGAAAATCGCAATTTGCATAAAAAACAATGTGCATATTGCAATGTACTTTTTGGGATAGGTGAAAACCCTTGTGTTATTTCAGAGAGTGATTGAAACAATCCCACATTGCATTGCACTATATACCCTGTTGTGTTGTACCCATGATCTATAACATGCTCACCAAGGACCTAAGTGTCCCAGGTCGTGTGAGTGTAAGAAGGTTGTAAGTGCAATAGCTGCCATTTGTCAGAAATTCCAATCAAGCATAACTATTATGCCAAGTGTTTGGTCAGTGGCTCTTAAAATGGATCTTGAGGCCACACAGTCACCTGAAGAACCATTTCAAGAGCCAATGACTCAAGGAAAGATAAAATAAGTTATCCTATAGCACCATACAGATGTATCACATGGCAGCTATTGCACTTGCAACCTGCAATTGTTCTCATGCATTGAAGTGTTATACTTGTCTTAACGCATTTTGTCAAAACAAAAAGATATGTTTTCTAATACCTAGCCATGTTCAGTATAAGGTAGAACATGGCTCCCATTTGTTTTATACCACATATTTTCTATATATTCTATCAAGAAAAAAGTGCTCCAAGTTATGGTAAATGCATTATAGCTAATGCTTCGGTATATCTACCTCAAGATAAAATCCGGTGACATTGGTCTCCTCTACTGTTAGCTCTATGGATTTCATCAAAGGTCAAGTGCCGTCATACATTGAATAGATTATAGTGAATGGAAGACATTGAAATTATGACATTCTTGCTAGTTGGGGGAACTGGTTGGCATAGCGTATCTTCCCTCGTCTTTCACCAATGAGGTCATGGGTTTGATCCCCGGTAGGGGCTTGTTCTCGGCGGCTTTATGTGAATTTGATTTCTCGATCCATACTCGTTCCTGCAGGTTTTCTCCTGGTACTCCGGTTTCCTCCTGCTTCTAAAATCGAGCTTCTTGGCATAAATCTGTTCCGGTATTATGGTTTCTCTGATGTGCCGAAGATTTTGGAATGGACCAAATAGCAGCCATGCAAGTGTCTATATACAACCATCTTCAAATAATTACTTTACTCAGTGACACATTATTTCTGAACAGAAAGACAAGAAAATCCAGGCAAATGTCAGAGAAAAGAAAAAGTGTTAATCATGCCCCAAAAAGGTTGATTTCCCATTCAGAATACAACACCCCCATTTTGTTAGAAGTGCCGATTTTCAGACTTTATCTGCGGTCCTCGAAGACCCTATTTCGTCCATTAATAAGCACCCAAGTTTGGTGTTTTATTCATGCAAATGCATACAGGTGGTGTGTTAAGTTTCTCCAGAGGGTGTGGATAATAGTAAACAGTGTAACTGTTACACTCCAATGTAGCCTACAGGCTTCACATATCGTGATGCCTCCATCAAATCATGCAAGTATTGATCAAATCAAAAGAAAATCCTCTGAGAAAAGAATATTGATCAAATCAGCAGAAGAGCACAATACTGCATAGATGGGGGATTTTATGCAAAATCTGTAAATGCATCAATGGAGCACCCCCCCCCTTGAATTTAACAAGTAACATCTTGAACATTTAAAGAAAGAGGTATGTGAAACAAAGATTATTTTACTTGTGTAGGGAGTTGGATGTGGAAATCAATGAGGCTTGTATTCACTTGGTTAGTTAGTGCCTTTGTGACCAGTACATCATTTGTTCATCATATTTGTATCCTGCAACAATTTTGTCATCAAAAATTAAAATGTAATCACAAAATTACCCTGGGGATTCATACTTAGCCAAAATGCAATTAGGTCAGTAGCTTTTGAAATGTAGTACAAAATAGGTTAACAGCAAGAGATTGCAATTGCCCGTAACCTGTATGATTTGATCAACTGAGAATTTTTGGGTCGTTTTGACCACATATTGTGTATGGGGAAATTGATACCAACTGTATAGTCTGATTTATTAATATCCAATCACAAAGAATATAGACCTTTTCCTGGTTCTTGTAAGGTCATGGGGAAAATTGTAAATAATGGCGTTTAAGTACCAGTGAACTAAATTTGCGTCAGAATTTCATTTTCTCATTACCCCAGTGAAATGGAAATCTCGGTTTCCATGTTTTTTTTAACAACCTTCTGACAGAGGTAAGGCAACAGGACAATGTCTTTACAAAGTAAAGCAAAGATATAGATTTAAAAAAAATTCAGTCTGTTAAAATGGTTTCGGATATAATTTTTTTGTGACTTCCAAATGGTGCATGCACATTAATATCTTTTATTTGACCATATAACTGTTATATTCTCTGTACGATGCACTAGTCTCATACCTACTTTGTAGTATTTAGTGGTCCAAGCGGGTAAGCTGTAATGATTTGCTGTTTGTTTGCCTTTTTATTGCTACTCCCAAACAAAATTAAAGGTGCAACGAGAGATTTCACATAACAGGTGTCCCTAAAAAATGTGAACAATCTCATTTTTGTATTAATGTAAAGCTTTCTTTACATGTCTCCATGTGAAAGGATTAAGCTGAAAAATATTTCTTTGGTACAAAAATTGTGCAATTTCTAATTTCGTATAGGAGCAAATACAAAATTCAGCCTATGTTTTATATTGAAATTAAGGAAATAAACATTGCATTTGTTTTCACTTTCAAGGCATTTCTGTAACCAAAGACAAGGTAAGAAATCTATTGGAGGTCTTATCTATAAGAAATCACTACATATGACATAATATATGGGTGGCCCAAAATTTCTTGTTGCACCTTTAATGACATGTTATGTCATGTATTTTTTTTTAAAATCTGCATATTATGTTGTGTCCTGTAAAGATCCAATCAGACAGATCGTATCATACATGGTAGTGCCAGCGGCCCAGGGTAAGGAGAACCCAACTAAAATTTATCTATGTAAAATATATTTATATCAAACTGTTTATGGAAAAAACAGAATGATATTAAAGGTCCATGGCCCGATCGCTATAGCCTCGTTCCCAGACGCCCCGATTTACGGAAGTGGTCCAACATTTTGGTATCGAAGAAAGCTACTATTTTTCTCATTTACCCTGTGAAATTTAGGTGCCAAAGGGGGATTGTTTGGGGTTTGGAACGTAATGCGCGAACATGGACCCCAATTTCTTCGACCAATATTAATTTTTAACTGTGACTCTATGGGGACTTCGAAATTCACGCATTGAAATATAGGCGCGAAACTTACGTGAGGTTTGGGTGAAGGCCCAATCTACCAAGATGAAACTTTTCATATCTTACATCGGGCCATCCCCCGTTAAGCTAACAATTAAATCTAAAGATCAGGTCTGACCCATGCATATTTAAATTGCACCAGTGAGTAAGTGTAAGAGATAGTACAGCTTAACACTTGACACTTGATAAAACGTATTTCCTATGGTGTGTATGGTGCTTCTCTGCTGCATTCTGGGAAGTGTCAGCATCTTAACTGATGACTGTTTACAATCTCTATAAAAATCTGTTCTTTTTTTATTTTCATTTGTTCAAGTTTGGCTAGCATTGCATGACATGGGGCTGTCCATCTCTATAAAAATCTTGTTCTTTTTTTATTTGAATGCATTCATTTTGTTAAAGTTTTGCCTAGCATGTCAGAAATGGGGCCGTCTAATCGCTATAAAAAGCGTTCTTTTTTTATTTGAATGCATTCAGTTTGTTAAAGTTTGCTAGCAGTTTTACATGAATGGGCTGGCTAATCTCTATAAAAATCTGTTCTTTTTTTATTTGAATGCATTCATGTTGTTAAAGTTTTTGCTAGCATTTCAGAAATGTGGCTGTCTAATCTCTATAAAAATCTTTCTTTTTTTAATTAAATGCATTCATTTTGTTAAAGTTTTGCTAGCATTTCATGAAATGGGCGCTGTCGAATCTCTATAAAAATCCTGTTCTGTTCTTTTTTTATTTGAATGCATTCATTTGTTAAAGTTTTGCTAGCATTTTCAGGAAATGGGATTTGGCTTTTCTAATCCTCATAAAATCTGTTTTCTTTTTTATTTGAATGCATTCATTTTGTTAAAGTTTTGCTACACAATTTCATGAAATGGGCTGTCTAATCTCTATAAAAATCTGTTCTTTTTTTATTTGAATGCATTCATTTTGTTAAAGTTTTGCAGCATTTCATGAAATTATGGGCTGTTCTAATCTCTCATAACCATCTGTTTACTTTTTATTTAATGCATTCATTTTGTTTAAGTTTTGCTAGCTTTCATGAATGTCTTTCTAAAGTGGCCTGAAGATTTTGGAATGGATGGACCGAATGCAGCCATGCAAGTGTCTATAACAACCATCTTCAATAATTACTTTACTCAGTGACACATTATTTCTGAACAGAAAGACAGACAATCCAGGCATAATGGTTCAGAAGAAAAAAAAAGTTTAATCAGAGCCCCAAAAGGTTATTATTCCCATTCAAATACAACACCCGCATTTTGTTAAAGTGGCCGATTTCACAGACTTTTAATCTGCGTCCTCGATACCCTATTTCTCCATTAAGTATTCACCCAAGTTTGGGTTTTTTATCAATGCAAATGCATACGTGGTGTGTTAGTTTCTCCAGAAGGTTTGGATCCTAGTAAACAGTGTACTGTTTACACTCCAATGTAGCCTAACAGGACTTCACATATCGTGAAATGCCGCCATCCATCAAATCAATCAAGTTTGAATCAAATCAAAAGAAAATCCTCTTGAGAAAAGAATATTGATCAAATCAGCAGAAGACACAATACTGCATAGATGGGGGATTTTATATGCAAATCTGTAAAATAGCTCAATGGAGGCACCCTCACCCCTTGTTTAAACCAAGTAACAATCTTGACATTTACAGAAAGGGTATGTGAAACAAAGATTAGTTTTTAGCTTGTGAAGTGAGTTTGGATTGGAAATCAATGAGGCTTGTATTCACTTCTTGGGTTAGTGCCTTTGTGCCAAACATCATCTTGTTCCAGCATATTTGTATCCCATGCAACAATTTTGTCATCAAAAATTAAACTGTAATCACAAAATTAAACCCTGGGCTTCATACTTAGCAAAATGCAATTAGGTTCAGTAGTTTTGAAATGTATAAACAAAATAGGTTAACATCAAGAGATGCAATTGCCCGTAACCTGTATGATTTGATCAACTGAGAATTTTTGGGGTCGTTTTGACCCCATATTTTGTATGGGGAAATTGATACATGTATTGTCTGATTTATAATATCCATCAACAAAGAATATCGACCTTTTCCTGGTTCTTGTAAGGTCATGGGGAAAAATTGTAAATAATGGCGTTTAAGTACGTGAACTAAATTTGCACAGAATTTCATTTTCTCATTACCATAGTAATGGAATCTCGGTTTTCCATTTTTTTTGCTTTACGAAGTAAGTCTAGACCAGAGTGCTGGTGATAGATCAATAATGTTCATCAAACTTTATTTCCAATCACACAGTATGAAACAAAACACTGATATGGATGAGTTGAGCAAAAGGTCTCTAGGGCCCAAAACACTCACCCCCCTTGGGAATACATTTACACGCAGAAAAAGGGCATACTATCAAGAGCGCACAGAAAAGGTTAAACTTGTAACACTTGTAACACATTTCTTGTTATAACTAGTCAATACTCTTGGTTCCTGTAGTTGTTCTGTGACTCTTTGCATGTATTGTTAGTAAGGTCTCTACCAAGAAACAGGAACATTTTTGGTGGACCTCAAGGTCAGTAACTGTCTAGTGTAAAGTGTGGTGGCCTGGATGTTTGTTTTGGTATGAATAGCCAGGGTCACTCAGAACCTGTCACACCAGTTCTTTCCTATATATAGCATGCCCTGTAATTTTTACACTAGTAGGTACGGTAGTGCAATAACATATGATTTTGTCACACCTGGATATTTTTCCCTTTGTATGACAACTAAAATACAAGAAACATTTTTGGTGCTGGGCACAATGGTAGGCCCCGCGCAATGGCAGAATTATTAAAAACATATCAAAATATCCAAGAATTGAGAATAAATAACTTTTCCAAGCAAAAAATTGCTTGTGTAGGTGACTTGTACTGAAAACTGATAGGCCTATGGTATTAAATAGTGGTATCGTAAGTATTGATTCAGTTCTTATTCTTGTTCAAGTTAATTTAATCACTGTAGTACTTCATAGTCGACCCTCATAACTGATGTCAGTTGCCAAGAATTGTCATATATTCTGAATCAGCAATGATATAGTACCACCTACCTGAGTATTAACCGGGCACTGTTTGCAGTTCGCCAACTAACCTGATATTTGACCCCCTTCACACACCTTGTACGATCCCATATAAAATTTGTATTAAACCTGAAAAATACATCTATCTCACACTGTATCAATCTTTAACTTACCAAAACTACTTTGTTTGCATAAATATTTATGTCACGTTTCTACAACCATAAGTAATTTTTCGGCACTGTTCATCATTTTCCAATTTCATGAAAATTTGTTATGACCAAGGCTCTTCAGGCTTAATGCAGTAAAAACTCATGTCTGCCAAGTTATTCAACATCTATAGCCCCCTAGCCCCGCCTCCCGCGCGGGGCAAATGATTCTTTTCTCCTCTTATGATGCACCTTCATCATTTTTAAATGACTTTGTTTTGTTGCATCTATTGGCGGGCATTTGTGTGTGTGTTGGCATGTGTTTGTGTGTGGTGGGGAACATTGGAATTTAAGGTTATGGTAAAAATGTTTGTAGATACAAATTAAAAAATTTGGTGTGACCAGCAAAACAATTAAATGTAACTCAGTGGGGAGGGGGTTCTCCAAAACCCCCCAAACACTTGGGAGGAGTTGGTTCTCACATTGGGGAGGAGTAAATGGTTAGTAACCGCCTATAAGTCCCTCATTTTAAGGCTCTTTTTCAGTTCCATAGACCCCATTTTAGAACCGTTTCATTTCCAGAGACCCTACTATTCCATGTTCCAAAGCCAATTCTTCTACCAAATTTTCTTTTTCTTCAAAACTCCTCAAAAAGTATCTAGATAGAGGAGATCGCAGCTTATTTTCTGAATTTTTCTGGACCAACCTCGTTTTTCGGAGACCCCCATTTTTTTGGGGCTGAACCAAATCCCTCCCCCCCCCCCCCCGGTAACGGTTTTAGTAAGAAAGCCAAAATTGAAAAAAAAACAAAGACCAACAGTTTGCAGGAGATTCCTGTACTGATCAAATTTTATACAGTACTTCAGTTACAGGCTCAGTGAATAATACTTTTTTTTTCATGAATCTGGTTGTTGACAGGTGGGAATTTTCCTAAAAAAATGGTGATTTGGTAAGTAATTGGTGGCTGACAGGAAGGGGAATGCCTATACAAATGCACTTTAGCTTCATACATAGATCAGGGTTTAAATAACTCTGACCATTCTGACCGTGAGGAGGTAGTTTTTGCTTCGGCAATTTCTGGAAATTGAAAAAATTGGGGAACATGTCAATGGAAAGAAAGTTCAGTTTTTTTCAAAGTTGTATAAAGTTGAGAAAACAGCAGTTAATGTTTACTGTAAGTATTTTCTGTTACTTAATCTCCCTGGCCTGGGCCCATACACAAGCCCTTCCTATTCCTCACTGTCATCTAATTTTACTGTTTACCTCCCTGATATACCACCTTAAGCCAATAACATTGTGCTAAAATTATTTTTTTACCTATCTTATTATTCTTGTATAGCGTTTTGCTGCCCCTGGTTAATGGAGTACTGAAATCAGTGGTTTGAAAGGACAAAGTCAGTATTCCATGGTGTGGTGGAGTTTGTTGGTTGATGGTGGGGGTAGGCAGGTAATTGATGGATACAGGATCCAATGGGTTGGGTGATGGGTTGGGTGATGTAAGTGGCATCGCAGGGGATTAGTTTGTTTGCCAGTAGTGGGCCACATACATTCTAATTTGGAGCCATTTTACCATATTTGTTGTTTTTCTTTTTATTACTGAGAGATTTGCTTTTTAAGACAAAAACAGCAAGATAAGATTTCCAAGTGATCCAAAATCCAATATTTTTGTTTTAAATAAACTAATCATTGGACAATCACGTATGATTTGCAACTGTCCTGACTTGCCATTTAGTCAGCCAATTTGAGCACTTTCGTCTGGGGGAAACCCTTTTCATTTAATTTTTTTAAAATTAAAATGAAAAGTTGCATTTTACATTTAGGTTTTAATACTGGACACAACCTTTGATTTTTTGTTTGGCCTTAACAATGACAATTTCACTGGCTAGGCCTATATCCCTAAAATCCTTTTCGAAAAGACTAATCTTACGATCACCGCAAAAAGGTTGTAGCATTAATTGTTAGATCTAGGGGCAATTTCCCCTAAAACCAACGGGTCCGCGACCCGTGATTTTCGAAAAGTGTGAAAAAATCATTTAAGGGACGTTAGGATATGGGAATTATCACTTATCATGCCATTTTGTTGCTTGTAGGCTACCTATAAGTGGTTTCACTTCATTGTACAACTCAACACCACCAATCTAGGAGTAAGCACGCATCGTTGATGCTCTCGTTAACAACCTTCTGCCAGAGTTAAGGCAACGGACAATGTTTACAAAGTAAAGCAAAGAATAATTTAAAAAAAAATTCAGTCTGTTAAAATGGTTTCGGATTATTTTTTGGATCCAAATGGTGCATGCACATAATATCTTTTAGTGACCATTTAACTGTTATATTCTCTGTACGATGCACTAGTCTCATACCTACTTGATAGCATAGTGGTCAAGCGGTAAGATGTAATGATTGCTGTTTGCTTTTATTGCTACTCCCAAACAAAATTAAAGGTGAAACGAGAGATTTCACATAACAGGTGTCCCTAAAAAATTTTTTTTTTTTTTTTTTTTTTTTTTTAAAGCTTTCTATCAAGAAATTGTTCCATGTGAAGGATTAAGCTGAAAAAGTATTTTTGGTCAAAAATTGTGCAATCTAATTTCGTATAGGAACAAATACAAAATCAGCCTAGTTTTATATTGAAATTTAGGGAATGAAACATTGCATTTGTGTTCACTTTCAAGGCTTTCTGTAACCCACAGACAAGGTAAGAATCTAGTGGGGGTATTATTATAAGAAATCCACTTACATATGACACACGATATGGGTGGCCAAAATCTCTCGGTTGCACCTTTAATGACATGTAGTTCATGTATTTTTTTTAACATCGGCATTGTGTGTCCTGGAAAGAACAATCAGACAGATCCGTATCATACATGGTAGAGGCCTGGGGTTAAAGAGAACCCAATAAAATATCTATTAACATCATATTATATCAAACTGTTTCATGGAAAAAAGAATGAATTAAGCATACAATAAATTATAAGTATTCAGGGCTGACATGCACAGTTAAATTTGCCACCAGGAGAAGGTGTAAAGATAGTACATTTCACACTTGACACTTTGTAAATTGTATTTCCTATGGTGTGTATGCGTATTTCGCTGCATTCTGGGAAGTGTCAGCATCTTAACTGATGACACTGTTACAATCTCTATAAATATCGGTCTTTTTTTATTTGAATGCATTCATTTTGTTAAAGTTTTGCTAGCATTTCATGAAATGGGCTGTCTTAAAAGTGCCATCATCATTCGTAGTAATACTGATGATCTCTTAAATAGTAGCAATTCTCTACAAGTCACGTTTTATTTGTTGTAATGGGGTCGTAACATTTAAACCCCCCACCCACCCCACCCACACCCCCCCCCCCACCCACCCCCCCCCCCCCCCCCCCCCCCATAGAAAAAACAGCTGTTTTATCTGGGTAATAAGGTCAATAGAAGAATTATTATTGAGGAGATTATAGGAATAAAGCCTTAATAGGACGCATATTTTAACTCTATGACTACGGAGCATTGTTAACGGCAACTTCAAAAATAAAGTACAGTATTATAGGGAAGCCAACTGGATGTCACTGTAAACGAGGAATCCTCATGGGACCAGGTCCCGTATTTGTTTTGAACTGGATGATCTGCGATGTCACTTTAAACAAATACAAGGAATCCCCATGACATGTCCCCTTATGTTGTTTTCAACTGGATGATTGGATGTGCACTTTAAACAAATACGAGAATCCCCAGCCATGTCCTTATTTTGTTTTCAAACGGATGATCTGGATATCACTTTCAAACAAATAGAGGAAATCCAACCATTGACATGTCCCTTTTGTTTTCAACTGGATGATCTGGATGTCACTTTAAACAAATACGAGGAATCCCAGACATGTTCCCTTTTTTGTTTTCAACTGGATGATCTGGATGTTCACTTTAAACAAGTCCGAGGATCCCCATGGACATGTCCGTTATTTTGTTTTCAACTGGATGGATTCTGGATGGTCACTTTAAACAAATAGTGAGGAATCCCCATGACTGTCCCTTATTTTGTTTTTCAACATGTTGATCTGGATGTCACTTTAAACAAATACGAGGAATCCCCATGACATGTCCCTTATTTTGTTTTCAACTGGATGTTATCTGGATGTCACTTTTATAACAAATACGAGGGATCCCCATGGAGCGATTCCATATTTTGTTTTGAATGGATGATCTTCCCCATGTGAAGACACTTGCTCTTCGCTGCATGTAAATACTGTACAGCTCAAACTAGGTATTTTAGCTGGTTATTTTTAGCTTTGTTTCTTGAGATTATTAAAGATGGCAGCCTCCACGTAGAAACACACCCAGCAACAAAATGATGGAATAAACTGCATCACAGAGTAAAGCAAGCCGATGATTGATATTGCCGATGAATTAGATAGTGCCTTGATAGCAAGAAATCAGAAGATGACATGGATATTGATGCTTGCTTCTTCAACATTGGAACCGGTACTTTGTATCTGTTAAGTAGATAATATGTGCATTGCATATTGTGGCTTAGATAGCGATTTTGACTAACAGAGTATAGGCGCATTGCACTAGGGTGGTCTTTGGAAATGTAAAATGTTCTTTTTGTGGCATCCTCTTTATCTGAAGTTGATCCCAACTTGTAAAACACATCCACTCGGTATATTAAAGAGAA
Organism: Ophioderma brevispina; assembly: GCA_023653785.1. Lineage (NCBI taxonomy): Eukaryota > Metazoa > Echinodermata > Ophiuroidea > Amphilepidida > Ophiodermatidae > Ophioderma > Ophioderma brevispina. Next base: position 32,036 of record JAMKCH010085066.1, read on the forward strand.
ATGAGGACATTCCAGAAAGAAGCACACCCACGATTTTTTTTCAAAACCAAGAAAAAATTAATGGTAGGAATACAAATATTTATGTAAGACATTGAGATCCCTAGACTTGTTGAGCACTAGTGCAACATCATGATCATGCCACTGCTATATGTGGTTTATTGTAGCTTATGAGTGTTCTGTGTGCTTAAGATAGATGGTATTGATCTTTGGTGTATCTGTGGTTTGTTCATAAAAAAACGAATAATGCATGACCTACCTTCACTTTCAATGTACGGTATAACTTTAACGTAAAGAATTCTATTACTGAAACATGCCACAGTGAAGGCAGGCATGACATAACAGTCCCCTTTGGGGTCAACATATTTCTTAAAAAAAAAAAAAAAAAAAAAAAAAACAAAAAAAAAAAAAAAAAAAAAAAAAAAAAAACAAAAACCCCAAAAAAAAAAAACAAAAAAAAAAAAAAAAAAAAAAAAACCCCAAAAAACCTGTTATGGCAAACATGGGCACCTCTGAAGGAAAGAGACATTTCCTTGGTATTTGGTAATTTTGGAGTGAACTCCTCCCAGCCAAGCCAAATAGAGCAATTTCCTTGAGTTCTTCCATTACCAATCTCAGCACATCTGAACTAGTCTGCTATACTAACTTGCTCATTGTAGTGGTTATGAGGTGCTCCAACTGTCTACATTTAGGTTGCTGAAAGGAAAGGAGTCATGAGTGTGTACAGGTCTGTAGGTGGAGTATCCATTCTTGGATAGCTGATGTGGTAAGTCCATTATGGCAAAAAAAGGGACATCACTGTCATCAAAAGTGATGATGCGAGGATTGGATGCATGGTTAGAGGGAGGTGACTATTCTCATATCACACTTTTCACATCTGATAGGGTCCTTTTATAGAGCCAACATAGACACTGTACATAATTTGAATGTTACACAGCCAGTTTCCCTGTAGTGGTAGCAACATAGCTTTTCTCCTGAGTTGCACTGCCAGCCAGAATCACTATGAGTTACAATATGCTCATCCACCAAGGACACAGTTCAGTGGGTTGTACTTATACTTATACATGCATTGACATGAACTGACCTTGTGTGATCTGGGTATCATTTATCATACCCAAAAACCAAGGGGTGTATTTTCTAAATACATTGGTAAATGAAAGCTACTGAACTGTGCCAAGGGAATTGAGATTTTACTAGCTCATAGTGAATGCTTGTGTTCATGTGCCACATACACCCAGCAACTGTTTGCACAATTGCAGAATGCTGTTAGGCGTGGCTACTCTACACGTATGGTGTTGTCAAGTTATCTATTCATATTTAGGTCGTCCGATAGGAAAGACCTTATGGCAGCATGATTCGTGTGTGTCAGTCTGTCTGTGTGTGTGTGTCAAACTTTTTTTGTATACATACACTTTCGGTTAAAATGTTGTCTAGCTTTTTAGTGCAGTGATGGATCAAGGTCATACTTATGCTTATACATTGAGACAATGGGTCTTAGGTGGGGTAATAGATGAGGAGGTTAATGGTCATTCAGGGTCACTTAGGGTCATTCTATCTTGCGCATGTGGTATACACTTTTGGTTAAAATGTTGTCTAGCTTTTTAGTGCAGTGATTGATCAAGTTCATATTTAGTATGCTCTTGCATTGAGACAAGGGGTCTTATGTGGGGTAACAGATGAGGTCAAAGGTCATTCAGGGTCACTTACGGCCATTATATCATACCATGTGGCAGACACCATTAGTTAAAATGTTGTTTAACTTCTTAGTGCAGTGATGGATGAATTTATTCTTTGACCACATAATTAGACGACCTATATGGGACCGCTTTCCTTTGTACCAGTTTTTTGATGATACTCAATTCAAACTGACCCCCCCCAAAAAAAAAGATCAGCTGTATAGTGCCCTGAATTTTATCCAAAGTTTTAAAAGCAAAATGTTGTTGTAGACAGCACATCATCATTTTTACTCCATCTGTGAGGTATTATATCCTTGGCATAGATGTATCAGTCCTTGAAAATCTTACATTAAAATAATATTGATAGAGTGAGTTAATTATCACCATTGTATTACACTGACATATTTTTATACTTCAAAAGAACTATTTCAGCCTGTTAGTAATTACATTACCAAACCAATATGAATCCTTTGATGTTGGTAACATACTTGACATTATATTTCAAAGCATTCAAATTATTGTTTAGCTAGCATTGAGTGGCAGTCAGTTTATTTGATGCAATATTGTAATGTCTAGTCATTTTTTAATAATCATAAAGTAAACTTGACGGCCCATAACAATACATCAAAAGTTGCTAGTAATTTCAGCATTTCCAATGAACATAATAAAATAGCATGATTTCACACTACTAAAATCATTCTTTTATCAAATTTTATTGCATTTTTATCTATACAAGCTTGATATCAAAGTGTAGTGACATTTTGAAAATTGTGGCAACATTTTTATATGTAGAGAGGTATATAAAGTTTATTTGTTTTCATTATTTTTGTTAGGGTCTCTTTGATTTGATTTTGTTAAAAGCTATTTTCCTTGAAATGAATACACAAACAGACCAATTTCCTAATTGGTTGTGCTCGGCTGAAGAGGGGGTAAATTACCTCACTTAGTTAATATTTCATAATGGCAGTAGTTTGTATGATTATGTAGTAAATTCATTGCACTTTGATATTTGTGTGTGATGTTTGGTGTCTATGTACACAACACCCAAACAAGTGTGCAGCTCTTTAAATTGTTTGTAATTTACTTGGTTTGAGATTTTAGAAAGTTGTGGAAAACATTGATTCATTGAAGCTTTAAGCTTCAAAATGTCATTATATCTTGTTATGTGCCTTTGATAATGACAAAAAGATGTGATGATTAACATGCAAGTGGTTTAATCATTGAGGTCTCCTTCAGTGTGCTTTGATTTGCGCAATGAATTAAATCCTTACTATCCAAGGAAGTTAAATGCACTATCAGTGATTTGCATCTCTGTAACAAGTATAAGTGTCCTAACATACCCTACGAGTTATACAACCAAAAGCAGCCATACCCTACTAGTTACACAACCAAAATCAGCCTAATAAGGACAAAATCGAATATTTTAGTCATTACTGTCCGTACGGACACTTTCTACAACACGTAATTGAATGGAGATTCATATCTTTGAATACTACTGTTTTCTACCTTTTCTATCAGTTTTTCAGTTGGAAAAAATAACTTATCCTACACTTTAAAGCTATTCTTGCAAATTTCAGATATTTTGACTCTTTTGGGCGGATCACTGATAGTGCCTTTAAGAGGGGGAGTCCTAGCTAGTTGTCATCTTTGTTGTACACAGGGAGGAGAAGATGTACCGCTGCATTTTTAGCAACCATGGATTTTATCATTACTATAGCCGAAAGCGGACTGACATCACATCGCTTCACCACGGTCAAAACAAACCAGGGAAGCCCAGGAAATCCCTGCATTGCAGTGAAAACAAAGTGCGCAAAAACAAAAAGTACAATCGCTGCACATCGCGAGACACTACGCTTTCGAGAGCTATTACCTCCGCAAAAATAAGAAAAATCCATTCCTGGAATTTTGTCCTATAGATCCAAATTTGTATTTTGGTATTTTTGTTACTGGCATGGATGTGCTAAAATAACTTGCAAGTGGTTGGCTTGAGATTCATGTATTAAGGGGTTTGGGTCATACTTCCCACCATAATTTTTCCTTTCAAACTTCGCATAAATACGGTTTCATCGATATGATCGAAAAATTCAAGAAAAAAATCGGGGGTCACCGATGTCACTTTTGAGTTGAAACCATTACAAAATACACATTTTTTAGCCAAAAATTAACTACATAAGTCTATGAAAAAATCATTTTTTCTAGGACATTTTTGGTTATAGCTAAAAATTTAGCCATAATTTTGTTGTGATTTTTTTATATAAGTTGCGCACTCATGTCAGCATTCTAATAAAACAAAAAAATCATGGGTCACCGAGTACCCTTTTGAGATATTCATGCGAAAATCCTTTTTTTCTTGAAAAAATGAACCCTTGCGACATCTTAGTGCATACAGCTCCGACAAAAAATGCAGAATAATACGCAACATGTTGAGCACGTGTCTCTGAGTGTTGCGTTACCAGCGAGTATCGATTCTTTGGATTTAGGCCTATAACATTCGCTTTCACCCTTTTTTGTTCTGAATCCAAGTTTTGTGTTATACTTTTTGTTAAATCCTCTATTCTGCAGTTTGTGACAGGAAAGGTGACATCACTCCCGGTTTAGACTTCTTATATTAGAATGTTTTGATAGATTTTGTCTTAAAAGACCGACATGTCAATGAGGATTCTTCACCTGACCCCTCGAATTTAACAGGAATATTTCAAATTCTCAAATAAAATAACTATATGGGAAAGCAACACTATTCGAAGGGCCCGCCGTCCCCACATATAAGCAGCAAACATGTTTCCAGCAGAAATGAATACCGAACCCAAATTCGGAACATAGGGTAAGCTAAGAGCTTTTTCTCTATCTGATTATAAAGTACGAATTACCAAAAATAATAAAAATAATGCATAGGCACCATTTGCGCAGTTTAAGCATAATGAGGTCTCGTATCGGGCTTGACTCGCATATATCTACATATTACGCATTGAACTAATCAATATTATATTATTTTTCAAAAAGTGAAAGCACCAGAAATTATATAGGCCTATGTTGTGGAGGAAATGGGGGACTAACAATAATCACGAAATTCATGTAAATTTGGGTAATTTTACTGCTGAGACTAAGGGGACAGCCACAAGTCTCTGTTCGAGACAAATGTGCGGACAACGCTCTAATGGGGAGGGCCAATTTCCCCTCCCCCATTCCTCACTGCCTCCAGGATGCCAGGGAGAAACACAATGAAGAAACCAGTGTTGAACAAAGGACAATAAAAGAAAGGATGGTTCATGTTCAAAGGTCCCATGCATCCACCCTACTCGCGCGCTCGTGCGTAAAGAATGTTTTTATTTTGTGTAAAAACTCTTGCTACGCGGGATGCGCGCTCTTGTTTGTTAAGTGCGGGCATTCGACGCTTCAGGCTGCGGAAGACATTTCGGAAGATATTGAGGCTTGGAACGATGCCAACAGTTGATATATGACCCAAACTCCTTAAAGACAAGGCATCTGATTCTGTAATTTCTATACATGTATATAAAAATTCCGACTTGAGATGAAAAAAAAGCATTTCCATATGAATATCCCACATTTATAAGGGTAATATTGTGCACCATGACCTGAATAGTTTGACCTCAAACACAAACATTATTGACCTGTTTATTCTGTGATGGTGTAAACTACAGTCAGCTGTTTAGTATAGATTTTAAGATGCCATTGCTTTATGTCTATTTGCAGGAAACAGTGTGACAAATTTCCTCAAATACTTCATTTTTTCACATGTAGTGTTTTGTTCCTACATTAAAGTAGTTATATGGAATTGTACATTACATACTTATCTTTGATTTATAAGCTAAAAAAATTCCACATTTTTTTTATTCTCTCACATTATCACTGCTTATCCCTTATAATGATTGAAGTAGCTCTAGGTTTGAGATTTGATTGAGCCTCTTGATAGCATATATGTTATATGCCATCTGTGTGATAGTACTGCAAATTTGTCAATTATTGCTGTCTTGAGGCTACATTAATGAATGGTCATGCCACTCTATATTATGATGGCATGCAATCTTAGGAATCAATGTTTTTAGCTTATCAAACCTGACATAAGGTCAATTTGAAGAACATACTCCTGATTTCCTTTCTAGTGTGCCTCCCATTAAAATTGAACCACTTTAATCTTAATAATCACTCTGCACCATCATCTCAAAACCCAATATCCCCTTTACTCTACCATGTCAACTATCAAAACTCAAAATCAACCTCAAAACTCAATATAATGATGTACCATCCATAAAAAAAGTCAACATACCTCTTCAATGTACCATTCCATAATAGAAACCCAACATACCCATCCCCTTAACAGCTCAAGACAGTCAGTAACTCGCCACATACCTCCTCCCAAAACCTAGGTCTCATAAGGTACAGGGGAGTCAAAAAACTTGACCCGATTGTGTCCCCATTTTGAATTTTAAATAATCAATATCTAACATATTTGGTATCATCGAAAGCTGTTTCATTATCTTATAATTTGCTGCTAATTCAATTCGGTTAAGTATAGGCCGAGCTACATTCTTTTGAATCAAGTAGTCAGCTTTTCACCCTATCCACGGATTCCCATTTGCATGAACGGCGGCCAACTAAGCAAATGACTCCCCAAAATGATGATAAGGTATATGTCATGTTATGTCAAATAAAATGATATCTTAAAGGTGTAAAGCCAGTGATAATGGTAAGTTTTATTTGTAACATTTTTTCAAGATGTTGCATATTTTGGTCTACAAATAAGACATACTTTACCTCACAATGTTTGTCATCGATGGATGTTCCTTCATATGGTATGATGCATTCAACTCCTCCAGAAACTGATACATGTATCAAGTTACTTTATTTTTCAAATGAATTGTATTGATTGATGAGGACGTATAACGTGAAAATGGCATCAATGGCAAATCTTGACTGCATTTTGTGAATTTAAATAGCGTCACATTCATAGGCGTAAATCCCGGGGGGGATGGGGGGATATATCCCCCCCAATATTTTGCAGAGCAGGGTGGATGGTCCCAATCCGGATCATCCCCCCATGTTGATGACTGTTCATGTGTTTTTGACGAACCAAAATAACTATAATTTACCATAATAGTTTAAAAATGGTAAATTTCCGCGCGCTTCAGCGCGCATTTTGTTCTAATTACATTTATTATTTTAACAATAATTAGCTTCTAAATGGCAAAAATTTAAGCGCTGCTTCGCGCGCAATGTGCTAGTAATGGATCTTTTCAGCAAAACAAACCACCGTTTCATCATTCATAAATTTTCATCACCCCATCCCCCCCAATACCATGTCAAAAAGAAAAATTTACGCACTGTCACAATTTTATTCTTCAGCTCAATAATACCCATTTTCTTCTAAACACTGATTTCCTTCGCTGAACGCCATTCATTTTAATGTGAGTCTGTGGACAGAGCGCAAACAAACCTACTGTTGAGTTCAAACGACTGTAGTGGCTGAGCTCCGTCCTATATGTAACCGATGTGAATGATCTTTACAGCAAATGAAAGATAAATTGACTAAGCTTTCAGATGATACCACATATGTTAGATATATTTACTCCCAATTCCAAATGGCGGACACAATCACTGTCAGTTTTTTTGTTGACTCACCCCTGTAGAAGTAAATGTAAATTACACTTACTGTCCCTTAATGTGATATACCATCAATGGCGGATCCAGGATTTGAAAATGTCAACATTACCGGGGGGGGGGTGGGGGCTGAAAGGCTATACTGGTCCTAAATATCTCAAATGGGCTGATTTTGTGAAATAGTTTTGCCAGATTACCGGGGGAACGCGCCCCCTCCGCCCCCTCCCTGGATCCGTGCCTGACCATACCAATCATGTGTAAACATTCTGAGATATCCAACTCCAATCACAGTTATAATTTCTTATTCCACAAACGAAATCAACACAAATATACACAAAAGCGTTGTCCCTTCTGATACATCAACACAAGACCAAGACCTTGTCAATATTCTTATAAAGAAGAGTCATACAATATTACTTTCGTTATTATTCTTAGTTTGGTTTCCCTTTGGGCTACGATTCCAAGTCGGGCCTCCAAGTATTCACAATCTTACCTATTCATACCTATTCATCTATTTTGTGGGCCACGATAACAGAGACCACCTCCTTGCAAAAAAAAAAAAACCCCTCGGTTGAAATGTGCTCCCTGTATCCGCCTGTCCACATTGGAACAAAGAACAATGGGGAATTGCATGCCATAATACTGTAGCTGACATAATGTCAGTACTAGGGCCAGGTTCAGTCAGGACAATATTGCCTGCTTCAAGCTATAGCGAATCAGAACATGCAAACCAACCCTGCGTGTGACCGGCAAATGTGGGGAGGAATATTAAGTCCGGGAGGGGTAGTCTGAAACAGCGATGAAGAACCTTGCCTCTCCTATGTACAGGCTAACCTCCACACTTAATAGTCAATTATGTAATTTGGTTAACACAGTAAGTCACAGACAGACTGGACAATATCAGGATCATAACTAAATTTCGCGGTTCTCGTTCTTTCGGCGGTATTCGAGGTTAGGTTTGTTTGGTTCCGTGCGGAACCTTATTAGACTTCGACGTAACCTGTTAGCGTTTGTAACTTTTTTGTCACCACCTTAGGGTCCCTCCCTGACTACCGACCAACAGGGCCCTTGGGGTCACTATATAAACCAGGGCCCCCTTTACTAGCTGCCTTAAAGTCCCCAGGTTCTTTTCTTTTCTTTTCTTCAATTCGAACTAACCAAGACCCCTTTCACAACGCTGGGAGCCTTTCCCAGATGTCACAGATGTCTTTTTCCCCCGACTATCCAGATCCCCCTTCCTCATCTACCAAATGTGCCCTTTTCCTCCCAACTAACCCAGGTTCCGCCTGCCTTTCAACTTCAACTAACATACCAGTGCCCTTTCTAGCCTTAACCTTCACCCCTATTCCTTTTTATTTCTATGATGATGGCAATTCCCACCTACCCATCCATCCCTCAACTACCCATGTTTTTTTTGTATTACAATTGAGTCCCGTCATGCGCTATAGATATTGGGTAGAAGCGCTTGACGGATATAAATGGCAATACCCTCATTTGCATCCTTAACCCTCTACCAGATTTCCTTCTCAACCTCCCAGAGTTCCTTCCCAACACCCCCTGGTTACTTTCCATCAAGCGCTCAGGGTTCCCATTATCAACGTGGTTGTTCAATCACCCCCCCCACCACACACAACCCTTCCCCACCCAATTCAGGTTATCATTCCCAACTTGAAAAAGGAAACAAAATTGAAATAAAAAAAAAAATTTTTATTATTTTTCTACACTGTATTTTTGTTTTTTAAATAACATTGTTTCGCCACTTTTTCTATATTCATATATTTGTTAAGTTTATTTTTATTTGGGTCACTATTTGTCACATTTCTATTTTTTGTATATTCTTATAATTGTTTACAAAACATTTTCTTCGTATTTTTTTTAAATGTATTTGTCATTTTTTTTTTCATTTTAAAATATTCGGTTTATTTCTTTAATTAATTTGATTACTTTTTAGTCTTTGTCAAATAGCCTCGCTTTTTTAAATCCACCAACCGCTGCCGCCGAAGTGCGAGTGTCTACCCCCGCCGACAGGCTGAGGCCGAGCGCCAGCGATTAAGACAGTTCTTTGAGCGTCCGAGGGGGGCGGACTCACACAATTGAATAAATAATCAAAGCCTTATCAAAGGCTAATTACTTTTTAGTTTCTAAATATTTTGTCATATATTTTGCCCATTTTAATGCTTATTTTTTTGTATTCATTTAATTTTGTTCGTATTCGATATTTTTATTATTTTCCTTAATTGGCTTTTAAACTTTTACTTCTTACTAACGTTTGTTCGTATTATGCTCAAGTTTCATTGTTTATTTTTATTACCTGTTTTTTTTGTAATTATATTTTTTAATAATACCACCACAATCTTCCTGAACAAACCCCTTGCTTTTCGTTTTTTATCAACGTTATTTTTGGTTATTTTTCATATGCTTCCAACTAGATTTTATAATTGTTTTTTTTATTATTATTTTATTTTTTGCTTTATTGTATTTTATGTTTATAACAAACTCGATCTTGGGGGGTAATGTACAAATTTGTTTCAAACCAACTTCCAAATGTCTTTTTAATTAGTGAATTATGGAAACACTCGTAACACAGACGAGTTTTAACTTTAGACATTGTAAAACCATTTGTTTTCATCAAGAGGGATATAACAATGGGCCCACAATAAACCTGGGAACATGAATTTTCACCGATATTAGTGTTCTAAAAACATGTATGGGTTTAAAAAGCATAAAGCAACACATCATTGCTGATGTCGTATACCCAGATCTAACTTTAATTTTTTGTGCAGTGGTATTGGTTTGAGTTCAATTAACTGGGTTCATAATAAGCTACCTAAACTTGTTTTGAGCAACCATTTTTTTAAGTTTTTATTTTTGTAATTATATATATTACCTCGGACGTGCCATCGTCTGGCCAACTTTGGCCTTTGTGGTCACCTCCGCTATATAATTGTATTATATTTCTCACTTCCTTTTGTAGTGTACTCATTATAAATTGTTGATGATATGGAAATAAGAAGAACTTTACTTTAGTTTTTTATATTTTTAAAAGATTTTTATATTTTTATATTAGTTCATTTTCATTTAAGTACATTTTTATTGATATATTTTCATTTATTTGCATTTTTTGTTATTTTTTACATTTATTTTTGTTTATTAACTTTTGTTATTAATAATTTTTATTTTTAATTAATTTGCTTATATTTTTTTCAGTATTTTTAATTAATTATTTAATTTATCTTGGTTTTTCTTTAAATTCTTATTTGTTATTTGGTCTTTGTTGCTTTTATTTGTATTTTTAGCGTTTTCTTTTTTTTTTTCACTCATATTCAATTCTTTTGATTTTTTTTATTTTTGTATTTTATTATGCTTAAATTTATTTTCTTTTGTTTCCATGTAATTTTTTGCATTTTACTTTTCCAACTTCGTGCTTCTTTAAGCTGTGTAAGTTGTTTAAAAAAGAAGAAAAAGGGGCGGGGAAAAGGAAAAAAGCCAAAACTAAACGGCACATCCTTTTATGGTAACAAACAGCTCAACCAAGAACAAAACTAAATCACACCACAATAAAAAAATCAAACTTCTTTTGACCACCAAGATTTCGAACCCTGGACCAACGGGGGAAAATAACACATGTGCAAGCACCTTAGACCGCTAACCCACAAGGAACTATAATATGGAACGTGTTATCTGCTCCATTGGTCACAGCTATGGAGACCAGATGGACAACGACCACTAATCGCCAGAGAAGATATATTTACCGAGAAAAAGCGACACAATTTATTCAAACACTTCATCATGAACTATTTTTTTCCTTAGCCTATAAAAGAAGAAAATATTACATATCTCTATGGATAATTTCACCATCATAAAATTATACAGGCCCTTTATTTCCACAAATACCGGACACATCACCACGTTTATAAGTGTACCCCCATTTAACGAACATGGACTATTCCACATGCCCGTTCGGAGGATAAACACAAAACCTCAATTTCGTGAACCACTTGCATCACAAATCGTCCAAAATTCCACCTTTTTCGTTCACAACAAACAAAACAAGCCTTTCGGCCCGGCGAAGACTTCAACACATAACCTATCCAATTTATAGCTCAAAACACCACTCCCTCTATCCAAAACGGTTTACATAAGTGTTCATTTTTTCCCCACATCAAACGCAGTACCTACCCCCAATACTTTCACACTTACTGTCTTCTGAACGGCACATTTTGGATTTTCAAAAGACCCATTCCAAATATACAACTACGTCTGATAATGATACGGTCCATGAACCCACTCTTAACACCTTCATTACTTTTTATATGTTGTAACTTACGACTTCGGCCCTTATTCTTTCAGATCTAGTCCATATTGAAAAAATGACTTATCCAATTGGCCAACTGTTTTAAAGGGAAGAGAGGCTACCTGTTGAATTTGAATGTCAAATCTGGCATTATCCATTCCTTTGAGTTTGCAGACCCTCTTAATTAGATGCTTGGTCATTGTTTTAGGAGCAGTATAGCATCTTGATATCTTAATTCCAGTCTCGGGTTTAAAGGGCCATGTCCAATCGCTAAGAGCCTTGTACCCCCCGAACCCCAATTGGTCTTAATGGTCACAATTTTGGTATCTGAAGAAAGCTAACTATTTTTTCCCTCATTTTACCCGTGAACTCTCTTAGAGATAAAGGATGTTGGTTTTGGAACATTGGGAATGAAAATGTGCTCCATTGGTGTTCGAAAAACCATTTGGATTTTACACAGTTGCTGTCTATTAGGGGCTTACAAAATCACTCACAATCAAAAAATAAGGGATTGAAAATATTGCGCAAAACTTTACAGACGGAGTTTGGGATGAAAGCCATTCTATCATTATGAAAAACTGTCATATACTTGTGTCATCCCTTTAATATAATTCCTGCATTTTAGGAAATTTGTTATGCCGTCATATAAGCAGACACAGAGTTGGTCTGGGAAGCTACCTCTATTGAGGTGTTCTGTGGCTCAAGGAATACAGCTGTATAATGCGGCTTAATGGAAATCTTTATGCTATAGAGCAATTCCTGCTTACATAAGAAATTTGGCCACAATTGTAGTATGCACAGAGTTCCATCTCTCATGTAGATAATGTGTGGTGTTAGTATTCACTTTGCTTTCATACATGTCTGGTGGAGCTGCATCTGCAAATCCAAATACCTTCTCAGGCAGGCTAGCAAGATCCCAAACCACTAACCAGACAACACTCTGCTGAAATCTATATGCTATGCCATACAACAGGCTCATTTTCAATACTTTTATTATCCATCACAAGAAGACTTGAACATGACATGCAACTTTAGGGAGTAGACATGCCAACTTTTGGGAGTAAGAAATTTTTTTCAAGAAAGGTACAGTTGAAAATGCCAATTGCCTTTAATGTCTACCTGAGATAGCAAGTCAGATGTTGCCCAGGGTGTGGATTTACTAGAGGAAATAGCTCAGACAAGACATCTAGAGATCAAAATTAAAAACCGCAGACAGCTGAACTGGATTTTTTTCATTTTATATAAGAACTGTTGTCATCTATTTGTGAATAAAGTGATGTTTACAGTTTCAAATTACATGTGATACGTAATGTTTATCACTGTTAGAAATTTGCCTCAATCAGACTTGCCTTATTCTAAATAGGATCTCATTACAGCACATATTTAGAATAGACCAAGTCAGTTTTGCTAAATAGTTGAGCCATTTCATGCAAATGGATCCACTTAATTGAGTTGTCATTAACATCTCATTGGGGTTTTGTGTGTACGTATCATATTTTGTAATTAATTTGACTAAAAGTATAGTGAAAATGGAACCAATACTTCACAAGCGATTAATGACCGCAGATACGTCCACTGTAATTCTAATTTTAGCCAAGGGATTATAACAATGAACTCTCCAGACTCTCCATCTCCACTCACGACAATTACCTACCCACCCCCCCCCAAAACCAACTCGTACCCCAATTACAAGACGTCGCTATCTATCGATCGATCGCTGAAATGAACAGATTGCTGAATGTACACTTGTATATCCCCAGGAACTTTCACATGTGCGCAATAGATGCGAATAACGAGCGTTTAATTGCACATGTATAGGAACATAACCAGTTCTTTTCCCTGTATTAACTATTTTAAATTAGAATTTACTATTTTAAATATAGAATTTTCACTGAAAAGTAACCTTTAGTTCTTCGTGCGTGAACGAATATAATAGACAATATATAATGTAATAGTTTCACAGATTCTTTATTCTGTGAAGTCTTTAATGTCCACTAAAGATATAAACACATTTATGTGTCTATCCTAGAAATACCGATCCTTGCTAGCTGCTTGCTCTTTATCAACATACTAAGACAGTGTGTTGTTATAAGTACCATTTTCGATTTTGGGTATAAATATATTTCAATGCAAAATACGCAGAAAAAAACAATATCTTCATTTCTCTTTATCAACTGTGCATGTCTATTCAGTTAAACCATAAACCATTCGTACTTTAATAAAAATAGTATAATGCTAACCATTAAGTGTCATATTTCTCTATAGCCATCGAGGCCGAGTTTTTAGAAGAACTTGTTATTTCTTAGACCCAAGATAGGATCTAAATATGTAAATAAAGAAGACGTAGTTTCGTCTAAATGGACAAAATTCAGACTGGATGCAGGTTCCGTACAGGACCCGTCGCACACTCTAATATAATATATATATATATATTATATATATATATATATATTTATATTATAATCTTAATATAATTCACCTGGTCTCGCAATCCAGAGGTCGCCGGTTCGAATCCCGCTTCAGCCAATGATTCTTTACTCTCGTTTTAGTTTATATATATATATATATATATATATATTATATATATATATATATATATATATATATATTATATATATATATATAAAATATTGCACTGGTTCTCGAAAATACAGAGGTCGCCGGTTCGAATCCGCTTCAGCCAATGATTCTTTACTCTCGTTTTAGTTTATATATATATATAATATATATATATATATATATATATATATATATTATATATATATTATATATATATATATATATATATATATATATATATATATATTATATATATATATATTATATATATATATATATAGATATATATAATACAAATATATAACGCATTTTTCTGTATTAATACATGTATTAGTTTATGTAAGTCCCCACCGCGTTACGCACTTCACATATTCGGTTCATGTGATGATGTATTGATTGTAATCACACAAGTCCCACAATTGCCTGGCACGATTGCGCACTTCACCGTATTGGGGGCTCTATTGATTGGACCAAGTCACGCGACACATCTACAGGATATGGATTGATGTAATCCTCTTGGATACATCAGAATAACAGTGGACGTATCTTCTGCGGTCATTAATCGCTTGTAATAATTCTGCCATCTGTGGATCAGATGTGACAGAGACCCTTTCTTCATGCAAAAATCCTGTAACATTCTAGGTCAGACAACATTCAAAAACTGGATCATGAACATTGATCTCACGTGTGTGTGTTTGTACTGCCAATGCCAATCAATGAATCACTGTCAAAGCTATTGAATGCACAATTTACTTAGGGGTAAATATTGTTGTGTTTGGTAGCATCAATCAAAGTAAAATCCCATAACCACCATTGCAGTGTAGCTACCAAAGCAACATTGCTTTGTAGGTAAAACCAATTAATATATGATAAACAGAGAAGATTGTTAAAATAAGGTTCATGGGAATTTGGTCAAATGGAATTTGGCAACTGCGCTCCATTTCTCTTCTTTTGTTGCAGTCGATTTCTATAAAATTTTAAATGCAGCTTTTTTACACATAAAGGTCTATTCTACGGACTTTCCTGTGCGATTAAGCCAGTGATTTGGACATGGCATCCACAATTTAATGGTATGGTAACAAAATTATGCACTTATGTCACTGCACAAAGGAAAGGACTGGATTTTTTTTCATACACCTGAAAATAATTGATTGTATATTTGGTAAAAGGCCGTTTCTAAATCCAAAATTGAGAAAATCATCAAAATCAGATTTTTGGCACGGTTGTAAACAAGTATATCATCCTAACTATCCTACAAATGCAAAGACTAAGCAACCTAATAAGGACAGAATCGGATGTTTTAGTGAAGCCATTACTGCCCATACGGGCCTTACTTACTCCAACATGTAACTGAATGGAGAATCCTATCTTTGAATACTGCTGTTTTCTTCAATTTCTGTTCACTTTTTCAGTAGCAAAAAATAAACTTACGAAATTCTCCAGACATATCCTTCACTTTTGAGCTATTAGATGCAACTTGTTCAATATTTTGACTTTTTCAAGTGATCACTAATAGTGTGTCCTATAACCCTAACCCTGACGTCGTTTTCTAGCCTATCTCCCGTGAGGGACTGAAGGAGCGAGGGAAGAGGGGACAAAAGTCGCAAATGCGGGTGGGATTCGAACCCAGGGCCCCTTCAAATATTTTGACTTTTTCATATAAAAAAAATCACTGATAGTGTCTATAACCCTACCCCTGACGTCGGTTTCTCGCCTATCTCCTGTGAGGGACTGAAGGAGCGAGGAAAGAGGGAACACGAAAAAGTCGCAAATTCGGGTGGGATTCGAACCCAGGGTGCCCTTCGGGCCTAGCCAGCCCCCATGACCTGGGATAGCACGCTACGGCGTTGTCCGCTGGCCCGGCCAGCGAATTTCGTGCCCCTGGAGGTCTTGGTTTGATGACGTCATCGCTACTTTCTGGAACTTATTGCATTTTTCATCAATAACACAGTGAGATTTGGTGAGCATTAGTTGTGCTAGGGTTAGGAGAGGCTATGCTTAAAAAACAGTTTGTGGGACATCTTTAAACCTAATGCATTTTTCGATTTGTTTCGATAAGTAAAGTTACTTATACTGACCAGAAAAAAATGACTTGGTATGACCCATCCATACATATGTCAGAAATGAGGAAATCAAGATTCGGTCAAACTAAATGGACGAAATACAAAATTTATCCTTTTCAAGACCCACAACTTTGCCATTACATATGCTTGAGAACTTGAGACAGGCAAGCTTAAGATGGACATAACTCAATTTTAATTAATTGCTGACATTTCCTGGGTGAATCAGATACTGCTACAAATAGATGAATGTGGCAGCCAAATTCATGCTATGAACTTATGTCTGGATGGATTGATCACAGCCTTTTTTGTTGGATGGTTTGTCTGTTCATCAACAAAAGGTCAACAAGTTGCCATTTTAGACAGTTGCATAAAAAATGCAACCCCAAAATGTCAGTGTCCAAATGGATGTGTCAAACTTTTTGTTGGATGTTAGATGTCTGCTGTCATCATCAAAAGGTCAACAATTTGCCATAATGTCTTTCCTAAATAGCTCTCCAACCTAAATGTTATAGGCCTACATGTAGGTTTACAGTATCATATGACACTACTGCCCATGTCTTCCAGTGCCTCAGTATACTCCACAGGCTGGGTGTGCTATAGGGTGAGGTAATGTAAGTAAGTTCAAATTGGGTATAACTTCCTTATCTATAAGAGCTATCTCCACTAACCCACTCTTGGTAATCATGTAGCTATCACAGGGTGCTAACATCCTCATATGCTCATTCAGATTTTTAATTATCCAACGAGATTGTCAAAAAACAGGCCTGCCGTGTTCATAGGACTCCTGTTCAGGTGTTTAATTCACAGTCATCTCTTCTATTTCTGCTATGAACGTCCCATTCGGGGAATTTTCAACTGAAACTGCTTTATGCCTGACGAAACTGTCTGCATGCAATCACAAAATAGCAATTACTGTGTGTTAGTACATATGGGTGTGTGTTTGTCATGTCACCATCTGGCAGGGGTCCATTCTGTTGTGTGTTTGTTGTGTGTGTGGGTAAAATTTTAATCCCCCACTTACTGACTTTCATATTTTTGTTATTATGATAATGAGCTCATTTTTTTTTTTCAAGTTTGATTCACCTGAAGCCTGATAAAATAATCTTGTGCATCAGTCCATACATGTAAAAGATCACAATGAGGTATCCAGTGTCAAAGGTCATCCAGATGTTAAATGTGTCATGTTTAATGTCCCCATTTGGCAAATTGGTGATAGGGTAGATGAATGCATGCATTCCATGGAGCACTGTTCTTGTAAGTTTGTTACTGAAACAGCTCGTTGAAAATAGACTGCCTAGAGAATTAGAGATAACATGGGCAAAGAAGGCCTACAAAATATCTGCATATGGTTATGTTTGGAGAAGGCTCACTATATCAATACAATTTTTGAATTGTTACTGAAACCACCCCCCCCCAAAAAATAAACGCCTCCCCCCCCAAAAAAAATACTAGTCTTGCATCATAGAGAGATCCCAATTAAGTTTTCTTTCTTCAAAATCCAGATTTTGGAGCTGTTTGAGCCCCCCATGCAAATCATCGCTTTTCTTTTTAGAGTATTTTAAGAGTGTCACACAATTGTTGACAACTGATTGAATAATAGGGACATGAAAGAGCTATACCTCTTCAAAAACACAAAATCTATTGTGGGAACCGTTGCTATATAAGGCCTACAAAGGCAGAATATGGTATTTATAGCGCCCGCTATATGCCTATTCTCCTAGAGAGAAGTGTTACACTAGATTTTTTCGAACAATCATGTTTGCTGCCCACAAGAAATTTTGTAAAATTTGCACAGGGGGAGTCAGTGGTATAAGTAATTCAATTAGTTGTCAAAAGTGTGTCGCTTTGATATATGTTTGTTTTATCCTGGTTTTTGGGTCATAATAATGAGACTTTCAAGCAGCTGTTTTAAGTAAATCACTACCTAACCCGCTCCACACACCAACTAACTGCCATACATAATGCCTTGTAAATCCTTACGCAAATACTCTTCTGTACAGACCAGTTAATAGTGCAAGTGTTTCTCTCTCCAAACAATCCGAAAATCCAACATGAACATTTCTTCCTGTGCAACTTTTTACTTAATGCTCTCACTCTAAAGTAATAATGTATGCAAGTGCTGCTAGAATTACATTTAACTCATGTTGGTGCAGAGCAAATTGTTGGTATGACCACTTTGCAAGATTGTTATCACATCAATTGTAAAAACTTTTTCTACAATACAGCAATCTTATCTGGCGACCTTGGCAGTGCAGACCATTCTATTCATTTTTATCACAACCAGGCAAAATTGGAGCCATAGCAACATAGAAATTAGGTGACTACTTTACCTGAATCATCAAGTTATAGGAAAGTGGGGTGTCTTAAAGTGGGTTGTAACAATAGTCACCCTCAATAGCCTATATTGGCTGTGAGCAAAAGAACCTTCTCTAAACTAATAGCTCTTGTTTTGGTTTGTACAATAAGAAGAAAATGATTTGTAAACACTAACAGTTTTTTTAAGTAGGCTACTCTTTTGGCATAAGCGGGGTTCTCAATAACCACACTGCCTCAAGTATAGTCCCGGCTTACAGTATCAACTACACAGCCACAGGGGCATAGCTGTCCCCCCCCTTGCACTTTAATTGGGCTACACTTCGATTCATTATTTTGCTTGCGGGTCAATGAGTGTCAGACACACTAAAAATCTTCATTAAAGACCCTATCAGTGATTGGCTAAATCAGCAACTCGAAAAAATCATCAAAAATCAGATTTTTGCATGTATGTAACAAGTACAGGTATCCTAACATACCCTGCAAATGATAAGACCAGAAGCAACCTAATATAAGGACAGAATCGGAGATTTGAGTCATTACTGTCCGAACGGACACTTACTACAACACGTAATTGAATGGAGAATCGTATCTTGGAACACTGCCGTTTTCTTCCTTTTCTGTCAATTCTACAGCTGGAAAAGGTAACTTTTGAGAATTCTACGGACTTATCCTTCACTTAGAAGCTATTCCTGCAAATTTCAAATATTTTTCAAATCACTGATAGTGTCTTTAAGGGCCAAACTACACCTTGTTATGGTATGTAACCATGTTGACTGTACATTTCAGAGGTGCCTAAAGGCATGCAACCATCATTGCCAACAGGCCCAAATCTGGCCTGTGGGTCACATATTGATAACCCCAACGTAGCAAAATGAACGGATGTAAGTACACTCATGCCTATACTTTGTCTTGTCTGAAGTATGAAGTGACGACGCGCGCGCGTATACCAAGTGCCGCCTTTCAGTTGCAGTGTGCTTGTGCTTTGCGTACGGGCGCGCTGAAAGTCGGTTCAATGTATACGCCCGCGTCGCTACTTCATACTTGGAGCTGGACAGAGTATAGTCTTGAGTCAAAGCTCTTGAGATGTCTCATCATGTGTTATCAAACAAATGGCATCACAAATGGCTGTGGTCTACCTGTCTTAGGCACATTACTTCAAATGTGCAAATGTTCCTCTATTTTAGTAATTGCTCAATTAGTTACGGTTTCATTGCCCCAAATTGTCTGTCATAGATATGAGATATCAATAATACGGTACTTCTGTGACTTACGAGGCAGCCACTGTACTTAGAATTTTGTGTCATTTAGCGTATATTTCCAAGGATGTAATTACTGCTGGATACTCTTATTACTCATTATAAAAACATACAGTCCATTGGTAGCGTGGCTGATGCCAACGCTAATGTATTGTGTATGCTTAATGTGATTATGGGGACCCACCTTTATGACCTGAATGATTGTGAAAATTGAATTCAATGAGAAAATATACAATGAAAGGCAAATATACAATATCGGGATTGAAAACATTTGGTTTGCTATATAAGACAAGCATATGTAAGAGTGTGTAGGTATGGGTACATTTGTGTGTGCATTTGTGTGACTGTTTGTGTGCATGTGCGTGAGTGTGTGTGTGTATGTGGAAGGACCTCTATACAAACAAGCTCATTGTACAAAAGAAACATTAGATTATCACTTTGATAACAGCTTAAAGTAATAGATTTTCTGAAAATAACAAATGGTACCATTACCTTTAAAACAACTTAGCTGATGTGTCAAAGCCTTACAAAGAAGAAAAAAAATTTTCTATTGTCTGTATCAATATCACTCTGTATGTGTGTTTGACTGATGTTAAAGGTGCAACGAGAGATTTCAAATAACAGGTGTCCCGATAAAATGTGAAAATTCTAATTTTAGCACTGGTGTAAAGCTTTATATAAAAAAATATCACCACCTGTAAGGATTAAGCTGAGAACGATTTCTTTGGTACAAAAATTGTGAAATTTATAATTTCGTTATAGGAGCAAAAGATGAAATTCAGCCGATGTTTTCTATTGAAATATAAGTCTACACAAATCACATTTTGTTTTCATTGTTAAGTGATAGCTTGTAGCCCAATAATGTAGGGAATATATTGAGCATCTAATCGATATAAAAAACAAACATATCAAAAGGAAAATATGGATGACTTGAATCTATCGTTGCACTTATAAGGTCTTCTTAAATCTAATGATGGGTGTGTGTATTTTACATGCATGCTCCCCCTGTTTTCACCCAAGAAAAAGAGGTCTTGCTGCCACTGCATGGCCTCATTAGCATGGACACAATAATTATTTTTGGATGCTGGGGTATATGGACTGCATTAGTGGTCAAGGGTCACATAAGGGTACATTGAGGTAAAAAACGCTTGATTTGCATTAAGTGGGTTACATTGTAAGTCCAAAGGCCAAAAAATGTCCAAACTAGAGTAAGAGTGATTTTCATTTAGTTTTGGTTAAGCAGGCATGTGAAACTCCTTTATTTAGCACTACACAACCAGGGAACTGCTGTTATAGCGCCACCGCCGCAGTATGAGGTAACATGGTTTATGATAATGACTTAGGTAGACTCGTGAAAGTCCTAGGATTGCTCTTGATGGCAACGCCTACGGAAAGTTATTATCAAAAAATTGCGATTTCTTATCTTAAAAACAGCAAGAAAAAAGAAAAGAGAAAACATAATACGTATCAGAAACACATAGCTTCCTATCTTAGATTTAGATTTATCTTCTATAATAGCGTTCATTGAACATGTACAATGTTACATTTGGGACCACTCTTATCAAGCCCTCATAAAGTCCATAACAATTGAACATCCCTCAACATTAAGGGACAGCGTCGGACCCGAGAACCTCGCCAGAGGGTGAGTTCCTCTCCCATTATTATAGAATCCCTGGTTAAAGCTTATTAATCACAGCATAATGATGCTGCACAGGATGGACTGATTTTCATACAGGGTACCTGGGACATAGTGTAATCAGCCATAATCTTATTGTTGTCTACAAATATGCACATTCAGTATCTTTTGGTTTCTAGTGAAATGCATTTTGTCACCAGTAATACCATTGCTAAAATTTTTATACTTGGTACCTGGACATCGTGTAATCGCCATAATCTCCCTGTTTGTATATAGATATGCATATTCAGCATCTCATTTTGTATTCTGATTCCTAGTGAAATAATATTGTTAGCCACATCACATATTCACATGTATCAACATTGTTACTTTTTGGAGAAATTGGCATCATACATTCATTTTGTATTACTTCTACAAACTCGTCTTCAAACCACTTGTGTCTAATTAGTAAGTTCTAATAACTAATATGAAGTATTTGCAAAACCTTAATTACCCTCATCATAAAACAACCTATTTGGTGGTTGAAAATCATATTCTGTGTAGGACCATTGCATTATATCTGCATTTTGAAGTATTTGCCATTTCACATAGTGCACTTTTGTCATTTTTACATAGTGGCATATTTTATTTAACATATTTTTTTTTTTTTTTGCATTTCTAATAAACTGGAAGTTGATCAGTAAATGTATTAGTAAATTTACTTATTTGTGGCAATTTTCCATTATGTTTTAATTGAAATATACATTTTTTAATTAACAGTCTTATAGAGTCTGATAGGAGGCATAATTCACATGGTATAATCCTTTTCATACCTTTTGACAAGCAGAATTGTTTTAAAGGGGGATGGCCCGATTTAAGGATTGAAGTTTTCATCTTGATAGATTGGCCTTCACTCCAAAACCCCATCGTTAAAGTTTCATACGCCTGATATTTCAATCCTTTTGATGAGATACTAAAACGGTGATTTGGTCAGCCCCATAGAGTACTGTGGTAAAATTAATTTGGTCACCAAAATGGGGCACGTTTCGCTCATAACTTCCAAACCAAACACCTTGCTCTTAGATTTCACAGGGTAAATGAGAAAATTAGTAGCTTCTTTCTTCTGATACCAAATATTGACTCACTTCCGTAAAATCTTGGGCTTCTTCTTGGACGAGGCTATTAGCGATCGGGCCATGGACCTTTAAAAAGTGAAGCCCAGTCCCATTGGATTTCATCAGTTAAGTATGTAAAATGTGTATGTGTGTGTGTATGTGTGGTGTGCATGTGTGTGTGTGTGTGCACATGCCTGCAATTTGAATGTTCTACAGAATAATACCAGTGAAGATATAGCACTCGGCCAATAGCGGTGTTGTCATTGCTGTTTGTAAATCACCATTTGTCGCCGTCATTGTTGCCTGTCAATGTCGTCATTGTTGGATGTTGCTGTCAATGTTTGTCATTGTTGCTGTCATGTCGTCATTGTTGCTGTCAATGTCGTCATTGTTTGTCATTACATGATCCTGGAGCATATGAATACACAAATGGGCCAGGCCTGAACATATGGCAAATCTGCTCTGGAGCCATTGGAAAATATTCTAAATCAATATTGTTCCAGGACCATATTTGCCATATTGGTCTGGAGCATGGCACTAAAATTGACTTAGGATATTTTCTTTCCAGATTATTTATGCTCCAGGACCATAATGGTCAACCACAACATCATCGTGTCAATATTCTCGTCCCCGCACTGGCTATTGACACGATCATCGTGCCCATAACGTCGCCCGAATTGGCTATTGACACGATCACATCGTGTCAATAACGTCGCCATATGGCTATGAACCGATCATCGTGTCAATAACGTCGCATGGCTATTGACACGACGTGTCAATAACTTCGCCCGAAATGGCTATTGACGATCATCGTGTCAATAACTTCGCCCGAAATGGCTATTGCCACGATCATCGTGTCAATATCCTCAGCCTTTGTTCAAAGTAAGCATAAAGTGGTGTCCTGTTCATGTTTGATGGGGTTTAACATTTGGTTAAATGTCAAAGTGTCAATGGATAGTACGCGTATGTTATCGAGCTGCCGGGGTGAAGCGGGCAAAGTGCGTAAAGCCAATATAATTTTTACATTCCAAACAAGACATTTTTTTCATGCAAATTTGAACTGCCTCTTACTTTTCACATCAACACACAAGGCAGTCGCTGCCAAGACTCAGTCTTCGTGTCAAACTCCTCAGAAGACTCGCAGGAACTGGATGGGGTGCATCTTTTGACACCTACATACATCAACTGTTGCCTTGGAATACGCCCTGCTGATACGCTGCACCAGTATGGGAGTCACAGTGTACATCCACAAGATGATGTCGTTCTGATGATGCAATGAGACCCTTTGTTCGTGGTTGCCTTTTGGCGACGCCTGTAGCTACATTACACTTTGTTGGCATAGTCCTGACAAACCTTAGGAGAACCTTCAGACGATCAGCTCGCCAAAGAAATGTGATTGAACCTGGTAGCCTAATACCACCACCAACACCCTTTGAGGATCAGCGAATTCCACGGAATCACTTTGCTACCCAATCCCCTGACACGCCATTCACAGTATCCCTATCGTCACATCATGACAGATGGTATGAGCATTGAGCAATGGTCATCCTCTACTTTGAACCTAAAGCAGTTTGTGGACAGCCCATCTAGCAAGCCCAAAGGCTGTGACCTTGATAGGAAAGCATGGGTCAACCTCAACAGACTCAGAACTGGAGTTGGTCGTACAAAGAACTTCCTTCACAAGATCGGAGTAGAACTTTCACCAAACTGCGATTGTGGAGAGCCACAAACCATTAGCCACATCATAGATGACTGTGAGGTCTACAAGTCCCCAAGAGGAATTCCAGGCCTGATCAACCTGGATGATGAAACTATCAGCTGGTTAAAGACGGATCTTCCACTGTGATTTTGGACTTGCACGCACGAACGAACGGATGGTAACAATATTATTTTATAATGCATGACCAACCATTTTGCAAAGCAAAATCAAATTGTTTGAGTTTTGCCTGATGTAATGGCCGCAATGCAGCTATGTGCCGCGTAAGCGATGCGGGTGTAGGTGCGGGCGAAACTTAGGAGTATTTAGTTTTCAAGACATATCTAGTTGATAGACCCAATTTCAATTATAGAAATAGTAATATAGGCCTACTTTCATGACCCTTGAGAGCCACCGTAGGTGTAAGGCTAATTTTTTAATGAAGCACGTCAAAGTTGGTGCACGGGCCGTTTCATGCATTGCTCGTTGCAACCCCCCCTTGAAGTCTAGTGGTGCGTCCAGGAAAGTTGCGTTTTCTAGATGGGGTCTCGTGGTAAATATTCATGGAGAGTTCATATATCAAGCAACGCGAGGGGTGTGATAGTGGTGTACCCCTCCCGCGCGAAGCACGAAACCCTTGCAATGTTCGCTGTCCAAAACGCATTTTCTCATGCAAATTTGATCAAAACAATTTGAAATTTGTAAGTGGTTCACGTTATAATTGGTGTGATCAAAGTAAAAAGTAAAATGTACATCATGTAACATGTTCGTGGAGAGTTCCTATATCAAGCGACACTGTACAAGGTGTGAGTGCGGTAGGCTTCGAAACCTTTTCAAGTTCGCTTTCCACAACACATTTTTCTCATGCAAATTTGACAATTTCCATATGTACCGTGACCAACCCCCCCCTTTTACAATCCTAGATGAAACAAATCAATATAGGCCCTGCACTGAATCGGGTCTAAACTCCTATAGTGCAAACAAAATATTTTTGGGCATCCATAATATTGTGTTTATCATTAGTGATTTCATATAGGCCCTAGCCCAATATATTTCTTACTTTTGTATTTGGCTACAGAAAGCCTTAAAGTGAAAACAAAAGGCGATTTTGATTTGCTTAATTCAATGTAAAACATGGGTTAGGTCAGACATAGTCCATTCGAAATTTCACAATTTTTGTACCAAAGAACACTCTCAAATAAGTCATTTTCACATGGGGATATTTTTGGATGAAGCTTTCGCAATTAGTGCAGAAATCAATTTTCACTTTTTTTTTCTGGACCCTGTTATGTTGAAATCTCTCGTTGCACTTTAAACCTTGCGTAGCGCAAAAAATTTTTGAAATTTTATGGGTTACAAAGTATAAAGTAGGCTAAGTATCATCGTCGCATTGGTTTTTTTTTTTCGGCGAGTTTATTTAAGACAATCAAAAACTTTCAATTCCACCCACCTTTCGGCACGATCGTCCCTTCCTTCCCCTCTTTCTCTCTTTCTCTCTCTATATCTCTCCCCTCTCCTCTCTCTCCCATTCTCTTCTCTCCTCTTTTTGCTTCTCTCTCTCTCTCTTTCTCTCTCTCTCACTCATCTCTTTCTCTCGCTCTCTCTCTCTTTCCCTCTCTTTCTCTCTTTCTCTTCCTCTCAGCTTTGTTTTTTTTTTGGGCTTCTCAAAACGGGGTCGTCGATCGCCGCCCTGGCGCATAGCTTGCGACCGGCCCTGTTGTTTATGTATGTACCCTAATGATGAACTTTCAAATCAAAATTCTTGAGACGTTGAGTCTACTGAAATACCCATGCAATACGGTTTATTCACAAGTAAGCTGGCTTTGTAACACTACAAGGTGAATTTAGAAGACCCTCTGTAACATCCACAGATCATTCTTCAGTGTAACCCATAAAGCTGAAGAGATTTCTATACCCAAAATTGGCTTAATGCAGGCGTCACTTTGAGGCGTGGCCCCACTCGCCTCCTCACGGGTCGCCAAATTTCGACGCCGACTCGACTTCGAAGCGTCATGTCAATATATTTCTTGCTATAGTGAAGTCCTGGCGTTCTTTTATTTTCATTTGGTGAAGCTTTATCTATAAGGTTTGAAGGGGTGAAGCTTTGACGTGTATTTGTGATTCCTGGTGATCGACGTAGAATCCATTACCGTCGGTCGCGTCGAAACAGGTCCTAAATCGTGCATTCCTCCTCACAAGGCACCATGAAGAATCACCACCGTCCGGCGGGAAAAAGGAAGCAGGGATCATAACCAAAGGGGGAAAGGGGAAAGCTCACCGACACAGAGAGTCGGCAATCAGCACTGCACTTAAGAAACAAGAACAAATTTGGTGTAGTTATGGTTATCAAATTAATAATTGTTTTCGACTCCAGGGGGTAATCCACTTACCACGCTGCTAACGGGTTTGAAGTGGTACACCTCCTATTAAATGGGTTGTATTGAAAAGAGTAAAAAGATTAATCTTTGGGATAATTCCGAGATCATTGACTGATAAACGTTTAGATTATGTCTTACCTCACTGTTTTGTACAACTTTACTTCAAACAAATCGATGTGATAATAATGACTTGCGATCAGCTGATTGCCGGAAAACTAACCAGTGGCTTGTAACGGTAATGGATTTCTCATTTATTTCAGGGATGAAAACGACGTAAAATATTAATCAAATAGGACTATTAAAATTAAAACAAACCTTATGAACTATAGGGTAGGTAATGGACACCTACATCAGATAAGATGAAACATAAATAACAAAATGCCGTCTCAAGCAAGAAATTCTAAAATTACCGGTTATAATTGTAAAGTAACTAAGGGACCATCCCTTCCATACACAGCCTTAGTCGGCGGCAAAACACAAAGGAACGGAAAGCAACGAGATAACGGTGGTGAGTGTGAAAAGACACAAAACCAAACAAATATGGACATGGAATAAAGGTGAGTCGATTTTGATTGCGTTGAAAATGATAACCTATATTCCTATCAGCAATGATCGGTGCAATTTAAATTAGAGACAATGAAATATTTTCCACCTCATGTTACAAATCAGTACTCGCGAACTGAATGAAAAGAACTAACCAAACCACATGGGCGTAAGGGGCCGTCATAGTTGACGGGTTTCCCACTTCGCTCGTCAGGGGTTCCATCCACGTGCATTTTGCGATGCTATTTTATCGATACTTGTCTTCAGATTTGAACTCCTTACTAAAAATATGATTATTATTTATTCTTGTACTATTTTAGGTTCTTTTCGGTTTTTAACTTAATATTTGCGTACACTTGGTTGTGATTAAATTTCGTTTAATGTCACTGATCCTGAACGAGCTTGTTGTGAAAACTTGGCGAGCTTGATTGTAAAAACTGTCAACTGAGACGTAATATGCTTTATGTGTGCCGCCTACCGACAGCACATTCGATCTTTCTTGTTTGCCGATTGACCTGGAAGCCCCCTTAATGATCCGATTGTTGTGGTTTGCTTCAAATATTATGCTTGGGGAAGTTTTTGACAGCATAATGATTGGGATTTTTTCAGGGCTAAATCAGTGTCAAATGTGAGTTTCAACCAGAGAAGATGGTATTTGAACGAATGAGTGGAATCAACTTTGCAACACCCCTGACGAAATAAACGGCTTCGGGAAAATAAATGGCTTCAGGAGAAAAGCAATAATTGAATCACACAAACCTTATATAAGGCCCTCGTAAAAGGGATAACCGACACGTTTCAGAATCAAAGGTAAGATCTTGATCATTAGCTCATTTCATTTTTCGGAACCAAGGAATTATATCATAGCACGTTGGTTTTTTGTTTTTTTCAGGCGGAATAGGTTAACAGCAAATAAAAATAATTTTTATTTCAAAACGTCAGGCATCCGATTACCCGGGAGATTACCCACGTATGTATTGCGATATTACCGTGAACGGCGATTAATGTCCACCCTTAAACTTAGTAAAACCCTTTCCAATAAAAATTCTATTATTGCCTTGCAAATATCTACTGTAAACAAAAATATTATTCCACGCCCAATTGTTGTGAATAATGCGTACCCATGCAGTTCATAGCCACCAAGTCTACCTATAATTCAAGCCTATGGAGAATTTACTTTGCTCAATAAAGAAGAATAACAATCAATTGAAACTAGCCGATACCCCATCTTGATGTGTGCATCTTGCAAAATTAACACATATACATACACACATTATACACCTCACACACATACACAGACATACATACAACATCACCATACAGACAAATCATAACATGCGCGCCCACCCACCCACCCACCCACCAAGGCAAACGCAAACAATCTTTGGTGTAATATTTTTCACTGTGTCTCTGTGAAATCCCTAGACACCAAACCCATACACACACCACAAATATTATACATACACACACTCAACACACATCGCTCCCACACGCACAATGCAACGCACAAAAACTTTAGATGTAGTTTTTCACTCTTGGAAAATTGGTTTCACTATTGGAAATTGGACCCCAAGAGTGAAATCACTCTTGGAAAAAATCCTTAAAAAGCTTTGTAAACCACTGCCCACAAAACATGTTTTCTATTTTTTTTTTTTTTTTTTTTCATTGTAAGGAGTTAACAATGTAGTAAAGAAGGACTTCATGTACATTTGACACAAACATAAATTTAAATCCATGGGGATGTCCTATACGAAGATAGAAAAAACCAATCCCCAAAATTTATTTGTTTATATTATATTTGTTTTCTTTAAAGGTTGTATCTATAAACAGGAGTATTTTTTTATGGTCGAGCGTAATGTACCCCAGGTTAATTGCATCTTCCCTCTCAGGTGGATCAAAGACCTTCAAATATTGTCTTTTTGGTGGATCTCATCCCTGCCTTTCTTTCATCCGAATAGCTTGGTTTACAAAACAATGTTTAGAGTTATTGCATTGCATTTGTAAAATACATGCACTATAAACACGGTGGTTACACAATAACTCAAATGATGATCAAAATGCAAACATGATCATTTTAGTCTGTACATATTATAAACCAACAGTCAAAGCTAAACAATGCAAACCTGGAACTTGTCTGGAAACAAGGAAGAGTACAGTTTAATAATAGATAGTGGTTTTTTAACAGTAAACAAGAGTAAACAAGGAGTTGTAGTTTAAAAAGGGTTTTGGAGACATATTATAATCTGGGTTTTTATGTTATAACAACAAAAATGTATCTTGAGGAACTTGGATATTAAACAAAATAATAATAATGTTGCTGCTGTCTTGAACCTGATTGAACTGTTGCGTTTGTAAGAAGAAGTGTGGAATTCAGGATTTGATCATAATTGTAGTCATGGTCTTGTAATAAATGAATACATTGGTGAGTATGATTGTGAAAGACGAGCTTGAAATACATCAAACGCTAATAGTGAAGGTGAACAGTGGTGAAGCTTAAGAGTGAAATTCGAGGAAAACCCGGCACTATAGCAAAACCGGGGAGAGAAAGGGGGTCAGAATTTTCTACTCATATTTGTGTATTATTATGTTCCCGAAAGTATTCACAGAAATGGTAATGAAAATAATGATGTCCCCCCCCTATAAGAAAAGTAGCAGACCCCCATAAAATGATCTTCCAAGAGCCCTATTCAAAAACCTGAAAAATGTGTTTTGTACATATTTCAAGCAACCGTTTGAATTTCAAACAAATATTGAGCAATTCAATTTTTCTTTCATGTAATAATTACATGGTTTTACATCATGAAATGGCTAAAAATTTAAAAACGATGATGGAATTTTCTTTTCTGCTGAGGGGTTGAGGGGCTATTTTTTGATTTGATTAAATTGTTCAAAATTTCAATTTTATGGTCAATGTTAAGGGAAAATTCAAAACTTTAATATCTTTTAAGTTTATTATTTTTTTTACCACGTATTACCTCACTCTTGCTTATTACAAAAATGCATTCAAAAATCATGGAGCCTGGTCCTTTTATTTCTTACATGACAAAATAAAGTGTATTTTCCACAAAAATCCTCAAAACTGGCCTTTTGTGTTAAAGTACTTTACTTCAATTATTTCATGCAAAACAGATCAGTTATAATAATAACTCACAAATTTGACTTCCTGCTATTGTTGCATCATTCCAAACATGCATTTATGTTATAGGACTATTCCATTATTATATGGGGGGTGTTTGCAACAAATTGAGAATATGACTGGTCTTTTGTTATTAATTAAGCGAAATTTATGAAGGATAAGAAGAAAACAGAAAGATAACAGCAAGCACAAATCGACCAACCAATCACACTTTTGTTAACAATACATTTCATAATTAATATCTAGAGTACAATATTGAATGGTTACAATGTTTAATATGTTTTTGCAAATTAGTCCTTGTTATTTGTCATTTCATGGCCAGTTGTCCAATTCATAGTTGCTGCTGTGAAAAGTAGGAGAATGAAATGTCTGAGATTGTGGAGAAGTGAAGGATTTGGTTCTATGAAATTGAAAAAGTTCCATATGTAGCAAAATCTGAGAGTCCCAATAACACATATCATAGGCTGCACGTTCATACATGGATTAAAGCGTGGTACTAGTGCAGAGAGAAACAAAGGAATGAGTACAAACAAACAAGGTTAATATAATCGATAGATGGATGGTGTCACACTTGGTTACACGGAACACTATTTCATGACAACGGGATCAGATTGATTTTTCTTTTTTTTTTTTTTTTTTTTTTAAACCAATATAAGCTGTTTACTTAGTTTGGAGCCTTTTTGTGTTCTGCCACAAGAGTGTATATGGGCTGGCTTTGGGAGTGTTTGATGTGGTATATGGTGTTTGTGCATGTGGTAAATATTAACCCAATGATACCCTAAATATAAAATTGCCCACTGTGCTTAACATTATGCACATTTAATGGCACATGCATGTAATGGACCTTCTTGGGTCGTGCCCATGCAGTTACCCTTCTCGCGAGTCGGTAAAAAGTCAGAGGGTGTGATTTGATAAATCCCATATTGCATTGTAATGTGCCTATGCTGTATGTACTAAACACATGTCAGTTTAGGGATAAAAGTGTTCAGAAAGGTAAGAACCACAAGAAGATTTCCTGATCATGCTAACAATTCCTTAGTACTCTTAGCATTTGTGGGCTAAATGAGGGTAAAATCAGTGGCGTTTTATGATTAAGAAAGGATTTTTGTGGGGATCACATGACCGCTATTGAGGATGAAATGAAAATTTCCCAAAACTGGTGCTGCATTGTGGGATGGACTCAAAAAACACCCTCTGGTCAAAAGTCATCTAGAGGTCATGGCCCAAAAATGGAGATGTTTCGTTTTTTCACATGGTTATCGGTTTCATACCCCTTTGGTTCTTGACTAGTGTCACACATGTTGTGACCCCATGTGACCTGTGACCAACATGACCCTTGTCCTCATTGACAAATTTGCAAAAATTTGGTAGTATTTTGATATCAGGTGAAGGCTGTATTTTTGCTGTTAGTTTTTGCCACATTAGGTTTGTTTCATAAATTCGCAATGTAAAGCTTCAACTAATATGGGAAATGTCCGTATCTGTGCACACGTTAATGAGTACGCAAAGGGTATTTTATACTGCATTGGCGTCTGGGTGTTGCACAGGGTGAAAATGTTAGTAAATGTCAAAATCCAGGCTCTTGTGCATGCGATTTAATTTGAAAAAAAATGCTGTGGACAAAAGATATTCGTGAAAAAGGAAAAGTTCAGAAACTGCTCAACTTCGTTTGTGAGGCTGTGAGCTGCGTTGTGTACATTACGATGATACGA
Source organism: Ophioderma brevispina (assembly GCA_023653785.1). NCBI lineage: Eukaryota > Metazoa > Echinodermata > Ophiuroidea > Amphilepidida > Ophiodermatidae > Ophioderma > Ophioderma brevispina. Next base: position 64,008 of record JAMKCH010085066.1, read on the forward strand.
AATTATTAGAGAGACATAAGGACATTTCTAGAAAAGGGCGCCACTTTATTATTCAACCATATTTTTTTAACCGTGCATCGCCACAATGTGGACTTTGACTATGTGTGTGACGTATGACCTCAGACTTGATCTGTGCTCATACCGTAGCCCTTTTGACCATTTAGTGGTCATTGGGCATATTTATATGGAACGACCTCTAGATGCCTCCGTTCCTCCCCTAACATCAAGCTAAATATCAGCCTCATATGTTTCAAAGCATAACAAACGCATAGCCGGACAGACTCGCAGGACAAGATACCATATTTTAGTATAGGGCCATTTCTATGGAAAATGGATCTAAATTGACCTCAGAGACCTTTACCTTTTGAGTTACTCTGAAACCCTGATAATAAATGTCAGACTGTCCTCCCTTCATGCCAAATAGTACATCCCATATGTCAAAGCATAACGAAATGCCAGACAGACAGACAGACAGATTCATTTTTGCGAGAGAAGGACATAGGGATTAATATGGCGTATGTCTGTCTGGGGTGTGTCTGTATCTGTGTGTGTGTGTCTGTGATCAAAAATGTTAACCTTAATATATGCATGCCGTATGAGTTCCGTAAGGGTTATGGTGATTTAACTGGTGGGAAAAGGAGGGGGTGGATAGGGTGACATGTTGGTGACCTCATGTGGACATGGTGACCTCAGTGACCGTGGACGGTCAAAATGTGAACCATTAATATATTGCATGCCGTATAAGTTTCATAAGGGCTATGATGGTGTAAACTTGGTGGAAGGGACTGGGGTGGGGTGGGTGGGTGACATGTTGGTGACTCAGGGAACCTTGGTGACCTCGTGTAAACCTTTGGCCTCATTCACAAACCGCGCTAAGGCAGACGACACTCGCGGTCCTGGGACCGTGATTTATTTTTAGGTATAGATCATACGCTTCAATGTAATAAATCACACTGAATGAAAGGACTGTGGTCTATGTAATTTCATGCATGCCTTCTATAAAAGGCTAAGTGGAAAGCCGTATCAACACTTATGATTTTTTTTTGTACGTGTTTAGCCAATAAACTTTTGAAAACGTCTTCCGTAGGTGTTCTACAACAATCAAGGGCAAGAAATTAGTATCCTCTTGTCCCTTGAATTGAATTAGTGTAGGCTGGTATGTCATAACATATAGCCGTCCGTGGGTTTTTTTTTCTGTTATAAAAGCAAAATTTCCATTGATTCTTTGTCTTTTGGGTTTGTAACTTATTGAAAAAAAATATATTTGGATTTTTAAAACGTTGTTTTTAGGGTGTCATATCCAAGATGGCACCGCCCAAAAATACACAAATTACATTAAATTGTATTCTGAATGCAATATGAGGTCCAATTGACGACAATATTACATTATTTACAATACCAAAGAGTTAAAAAAAATTAAAACAAATAAAAATTACCTGGTATCCAAGATGGCGTCCAAAAGGCCGCCAAAAAGTATGTTATGGATATAAACGCTACACCAACACTAATCAAAATAGAATAGGATCAGATTCATGGGTGTATATATATCTTGTGGTAACTAGGACCCCACATCTGAATTTTTTTTTTTTGTCAACAACCTTCAAATCAAAGATGGCGGCCAATAGGGCCGCCGAAAGCGCTATTAACAGCTAAAAACTGGTAATTTACGACAACCTACCTGAATCATTAAACTTAAGAGGCAGTAACAGTTAGTTAATACTTGAAGACAGAAGAAACGAATTTCAACTATTTTAAAATTAATTTTGCTAACATGCTTGAATCCAAGATGGCGGCCACCGTAAGTATTCTGCTAATATTAAAATATAAAATGATTTCCACATAGATCCATGTATCATCATATTTTTATTAACAAAGTAAACACTTTGATGAAGCCTTTGGGACCCAAAGGAAACTCTTTATTACGTTTATGTTAAAAAAAAACCACACTTTCAAAAATGAAGATGGCAGCTAATTTGCCTGTTATAAGCACTAGCAAAAAAAAAATCATAGCAAAAAGTGGCCAAAGTGTCATACCTAATATGTTTAGATGCATTCGGAAATTTGAAATATCAATACAAATTATACTATAGATACACTCTTGACAAAGAAACTCATTTACCATTTAATATTCTAATATGAAAAGAAGCACGGATACCTGCTTATATAAAACTTAATTTTATATATACGAACATTGGAATTTGATAAATAAAACGTGAATAAATCCATTGGTATACACGCAAAGACTAGATACTTGTACCAATTTTTTAAATGTTGAAAATGCTTCAAATCTTAAAATGACCAACTATTAGCCATTGGTTTTTAATCATATTTTACAAAACCTAAAAATGATAAAATGAGTTTGTGTCCAAAAGTGTTTATCTAGTTGGCTTCATTTATTTAATATATAATATGCAAATTTCATAATGCAAATAACATTAGAAAATATGGGAAGATATATGGGTAGCTATATGGATGAATATAGTTAAGTTTTTGGCTATTAATGTTCTCAAACTAAATGATAGATTAGAATGAGTTTTTGTGTCGTGTCCAAAAGTTTATAGTTGCTTCATTTATATTATAGTTAGAAACAAAATCCAGGTTGGCGTATGAGAGAAGTGACAATGGTGCATATTAGTGACTCTGGTATTTAAGCATGTGATTTTAAAACTTACTGATAAGGGGTTTAGGGTTGTTAATGTGTCCAAAAAAGTATGTATCTAGTTGCTTCTCTACGATGTGACCAACATATATTTGGGTTTATATATGTAAAAAATTGCCACATTTGGGTTTGAAGAATGAAAAAATTTAAAATGGTAGATATGGTTCTCGTGTTTTAAAAGTATGTCTAGTGCTTCATTTAATTTCCATTAACTTTCTGATGCGTTATAAACATTGATGGTATTGAAAATGCTTGTGGCAGTCGTCATTTTGTCACCATTTTGTGATAGAAGATGTTAAACATTTATAATTAAAATAATATTATACCCCTTACGTCCCTGAGGAAAATGATACCAAACTTGAACGATCCCGCGAGAAAGGGAGGAGGCCAATGTGTCTTGTTAGGATAGGAACAATTTCCACCCTAACAAAGGCGAAGTTTCGCTTGTGATTGGTGAAAGGTGGGAACAAATGGATTTTGGAATTATTAAGGGATATAGAGTTGTTTCAATTATAGTTTTATTAGGAATTTCCCATCATACATAACATATGTATATGAAAAATCAACAGTTTTTAGGCTATTGATATTGATTACAATGGCCATATTAGCCACCTCTTCATATGAAATTTACCAAAGCAAAAATAATATATTAAGATGAGTTCTGTGTTTAAAAGTATACAGATGTTTATTTAGTTTGATTAAAAGTATAATAATGGATCACATGGCTGTATGAAAAATGTAAATATTTAGGTCAGTCTAAGTTTCATTGTCTTTCATTCAAATCTCATGTGTTATAACATTTGTTAGGTATAATATAAAATAACAAGTTTTGGCTTTGATTAGTGCTGTCAAGAGTCATTAGTAGCTGCCATATTTGGGGTTGAAGGGTCTAAAAAACGAAAGTAATAGACAAGGCTCATGTGTGTAGTTGCTTTATTTATATTTCATCAATTTTCCTGATGCATAGACCATAAATTATAAGGTAGGTCTATGAAAGAATCGCCGTTGGGCTATTGATAGATTAAGAGTGCTTATACGCTTGTCATTTTTGACACTATCTTGGATTTGCAATAGGTAAACAAAGCAAAATGGTAGTTTTCAAGTGTCAAAGTATAATTTATTGCAAAAACTTTTATAAAAACTTTAAAAAAAAAAATGATGATTTTCCGATGCAAATTCTCTAATTGTATACATAAGTAAATATGTATTGAAAAATCACCAGATTAAGGCAATTGAAAGTGATTACAGAAGCTATTATATGCCACCATTTGGGATTTGAGATGTTTCTACCATAAATGGAAATGGAGGTCCTTTGGTCCAAAGTACTACATCTAGGTGTGTTTTAATTGTTATCAAAATTATGTATGCAGGTATGTATGTGAAAAAAATACACAGTTTACTATTATCAGATGCTTACGGTTGGCCGCCATCTTGGATTCAAAGCAGCTAAACAACACACAAATGTTGAATTATTTTTCTGTCAGAGTATTAAATGTATTTTTTTTATTGTATTGAAATTAATGTTTAATAACTTAGGTATTTTGTCTTAAATTACCAGTCGCGTTAATAGCACTTTTCGACGGCCATATTGGCCGCTCTAGATTTGACGATGTTAACAAAAAGAATATGTCAGATGTGGGGTGTTCCTAGACCACACGAGATACACCCATGAATTTGATCCTATCATCTGATTGTGTAATGCGGGCGTTTTATAATTCATAACATAGCTTTTTGGCGCGCCATTTTGAACCATCTTGGATTGTTAATGTGGTTGCCAGATTGATGAATTTAGCTAGTTTTGAATTCTTTTGTAGCCAAAATATGGGTATTGTCTTAATTTGGACCTAATACTGCCTTCAGATACTAATTATAATGGAATTAGTATTTTGGACGGACCAGCTTGATTTGGACACCCTAAAACGTGTGAAAAAATTCCAAGATATTTTTTTCACTTGCTACACCCAACCACCAGGAATCAAGAGGAATTTTGCTTTAACAGGAAAAAAACACGAAATTGACATGTAGCCTCACATATGCATGATTCTAACGGTCTAGTGCAGGCAGGTGGCTAGTCAATATGACATTAGTTTGAATTAGCTATTTTCTCGTCAATGTGAAAAAAACTAATATGAAAAAAAATTGGGACCAAAATCTTTCAACCATGTAAAAAGCTGCCAGATTCTTGGATGTAGGGATTGGAATTCCAAGTAAGGCCTAAAATGGGATATCCCTTCTTATTACATAGGTAGAGGCAATTATGCTAGCTGTAACATGAAAAATAGTTGTACCCATTATTCCCTTCACTCCCTCTTCCACACTTTGCTCCATGCCCAAACTTATGCCCCAATCAATCCAAGCACACCAACATAAGCTTCCTAATACCACTCGAGGGTCCAAAATTCAAAGGTAAATAAAGTTATATCTTCCATCAAGTCACTACTTATCACTTTTCTACCTTTTCCATCTTTTCTATCATATGATACTCATCATCTTTGCAAAGATCTTGTGTTACATTAGACCCAAGGAAATTGAAGAGAAGACAGGTGCATGTGTTTGTCAAGATCAGAATCAGGAGCCCAATTTCCTTTCCAAGTCCATCACGCACAGAGTATGATATAAGCCCTCATCCTGACGGGTGGGGGAGGGGGAGGGGGGTTACAACCAACACCAGACAAACTTCCACTGTTTGTTGTTAAGAGAATCCAGGATAATCAGAATTTTAGCATAATTACATGGTACCCTTTTCACATACTGGTTATTCAGGTTTTCTATCTTTCCAGTAATTTTCAGAGAAAAGATAGAGACAGGTAGCCACCGATAGACCGTCGCATGTTAGGGTAAGTCGTTTTTTAACGTAAGCCAAAATTAAAACAAAATCCTGCCGCAGTATGGCACCTCTAAACTCTGTTTCATTAAAATAGTCAGGTACCATCATTTAGAGCCTAAAACTGCATTATATCAAACTTATACCTTTTATTGCAAAAGGATTTTAGCCTATTATACACTGTACGGATCGGTGAAACTTCAATTGTTGTCCTACTCCTGAAATTTATGAAATCAATGTGACCCTCATACTAGGTATGTTTGTACTTAGTTTGGTATCAATGGAAGAAGAGTACCATGGCCATCCACATGGTATCAAAATCATAAGCATAATGGTGCTGTATAAGGAATTTCCCAAGGGGGGGGCTACCCACCCTCTTGGTAAACCGTGTTACAATTTACAAAAATGCTGGTGTTTGTATATGATGAGGGTCAGTAGTAGAAAGAATTGCAAAGATGAGATGTTATAGATTGCCCTTTATAATATTTCGACAAGTTTGAAAAAGTAATAAATTTGATATTAAATTGCATAATCCTATTTTTTAGTATACTTCACAAAATTCAAGGATTCCTGTACACCCCCTTGGACAAATGGAATGACCGAGTTCGATAATACCTCAAGGCTTACATTTTATCAATGACAAAGTAGGAAATACTAAGCTGACATTAAATTATTTTAAAGGCTTTTACCAAAAGAACGGTAATTCATTCATCGTAAGGAAAATGTGCATTTTGCCTCTTGAAAAGTAGCATATTCTAACAGAGTGGAACTCGGAAACCAAAGAGGCTTCCATGATTTTATTTCTTTTTTAATAATTATAAATTAATCTATTTCTGTAGCTTGTAGTTGAAATAAAAAAGAAAAAAGATATGAAGTTTTCATATTGTTCTTCAAAAATAGCGCTAAATGTACCTTTTTTGCAATTTTGTCAAAGATCAAAATTAGATAATCCCCCTGTCAAAATGGAATACCCCAATGTATTTCTCGCTTTTATTTTATATTCTTGAGATAAAATATATGGAATTAGTATATGCCTAAGTATGCTTATGATTGAGATTAGTCTTCCCTGTATTTTTAATGTCCAGAAAATTCTCAGAATATTGCGTATTTTACAAACTGAAAAAGGAGAAGTCCTATCATAGGGCCCTATTTAGGGGGTCTGTATCTCATAGCAGGGGGGTCGTGAGATTTTTTAAAATCGTGGATATGCATACTTTGCTTTTGGACACTTCCTAAAACCTTAAAACTGAATGAAATCTGTGGACCCTCATTCTCCTCGACGTGCTTGGTTCTCCCTTTTCAGATGTGTGACTGTTAAACTATGCAATGCAAGTATGATGATGTGAAACAGTAGTGAAGCTTGAAAAAACTATGTAATTTTCAGTATGGCGTGATGAAACGGTGTGAAGATTCAACGATCTGGCCAAATTGACAAAAGTGAAGCCGTCACCTTTGGAAAAAAGTCAAAGGGTGATGCCTGGACTAACAAATTTGCAGATATAGTGATTTACTGTGACTTGTTTTTGTAAAGCTAGTGAAGTAGTGGTGAAATCATGACGTGATAAATAATTGGACCAGGTGAAGAAAGGTGATGACGTGAGCGGAGGGGGGTCCACGCTTCAACTTGACCCTGCATAAAGGCCTGCTTCGAGATTTGCCCAAGGATGATGCCTCCGTTTTCTAACATATCATTTTTTGTTTTTTTTTTTTGGCATGTACATTAATGCTTGTCCACATTCTATCACTTTTAAAATAACATGTAGGAATTGATGTCCAATCACATAGGAAAATCAAACTTTATAGATATCCCCAGAAAACATACATATATTGGACCATATTGGTTTCCCATTGGCAAGATGGCATTGGAATTAGCTTGTCGACCAATATCGAGCCAATATGGTTCCCTTGCAATATTGGCATTGGTATTAGCTTGTCGACCAATATCAAGCCAATACTGGGTTTCCCCATATGAGCCAATATTAGCATTGCGCATTAGCTGTCGACCAATATCGAGCCAATATGGTTTCCCCATGGCAATTAGCATGGCATTAGCTTGTCGACCAATATGAGCCAATATGGTCCATGGCAAATGGCATTGCATAGCTTGACCAATATCGAGCCAATATGGGTTCCCCATTGGCAATTAGCATTGGCATTAGCTTGTCGGACCAATATCGAGCCAATATGGTTTCCCCATGGCAAAATTAGCTTTAGCATTAGTTGTCGACCAATATCGAGCAAATATGGTTCCCCATTGGCAATATTAGCATTGGCATTATCTTGTAGGACATATATTGGAGCAATATTGGGTTTCCATTGGCACTCAACATTGGTCGAATGTTGTGACGGTGGACGTGTTCAAATTAAGACCTCATTTTTTTCCAGCAAAAATTGATTAGTTTTGACATTCTATTTTTCTAAAGTGATAAATGAACTTTTTTCATCACTAGCGAATTAGTATGATGCATTTGGTTGATCATTTTCAAGATAGTTTGATTAGGGAAGCAATGTAAAAACAACCATATTTAACTAAACCATAGATATACTTGACACCAGGAATGTAACATGCAGGGAAAAAAGGTAATATCCAAGTTCAACATTTTTGCATAACTCCCTTCACTACCTATTTGTAAATAGTAGTACTGACAAAACACTTTCCCTTGTATAAGAGGGAGGGGTCAGTCCTATATATTGGTAGTAGTGAATGCAATTTTTAATTAACATGCTAAATTAGTCTCATATTTTAATTGGATTAATGTATTGGATAATTTCAGCAGAAAATAAATTTTAGGCCCAATATTGGCAAATGCCAATATTGAGCCAATGAAGCACTAACTATAGGGTCACAATGATGATCACAATATTTGGCCAATGTAGGCCACCAATATTGGTCAAATGCCAATATTGCGGCCAAGCTTGGGCCCATGAGCAATAAGATTGGTTCATATGTAAGCCAATATGGGGCAATAAAATGTCAATATTGGGCTTATCTTGCGCCCAATATTGTAACTGTTGTCGGGATAATTGGAACCAGAAGTTGTGATTATAAACAGTATCAATGGTTACTTTTGTAACCCATCAATGTGACACATCAAAACAAGCAAATCTGATTCATCTAAAAATTTGGAATCGCACAATTAGGTGTAAATCTTTAAAAATGATTTACAGGTGCATAGGTTTTTTTAAAAACCGCTTTTAAACCAGTTATACTTTGATAAACACCAAATAGGCAGGCCTCATTACAGCGCGAAACTGATATGGAATAATTTAAGTTCAAGACAAAGCAAGAGACGCCGTGTGTATATTATACGTGGCACGTGCGATTATGTTGAAATGCCGAGTACATTGGTTAACTTTACGTGCGGATAACAAGCGAAGGATTCCCTCCTATTGGGTGTGGTAATCAAAAAGTATAGATACCAAGAAAGCAGATAAGATATACATAGGGATGTAAAAGTTACTAATACCTCCAGAAAGCTAATTGAAAAATGAATCACGAATAATATCTTGCAATTATGGATTTTAGCTTAATAATCTGAATTTGGGATAGCATTGACAAGGTGAGCAATATGGTCGTATGGATCATAATATCAAGTACAAAAGGAGTGTATAACAACAATACAGCTTTACTCGCTGTTTGTGAACTCAATCTGGGCTTGTTCTTCGTCAAGCATAAAATAAGATATCAGACTTTATCATTGTATTGTTGAGGTCAAGGTTTTGCACAGGGTAATTCAATGTCATGGATGTGGCTCAGAGTGGTTGATTATGGCCTTCCCATAGTCAATAGATGAAAGACTGCATACATTTAAGTGCCTTTGTAACTGGAGTGCCAGTAGTATGATAATTACACATGCATGTGACCAAAAATGTGTGTGGTTGTGGGTTGCTGTGACAAGGTTTGTTCGGGTGACTGGGCAGGTGGTTATGCATATTTTAAACACACTGATTTGAAAGAAAATGGGTTGAGTTGCTGTGATTATGCCTAAATTTTGCTCAACATTAATATAAATTGAGCCAACAGGTACATCAGCATATTGTAAGTTATACCCACATTGTGGTAGGGATATAACTCCTTCTACAGGAATTTTGTTTGGACAATTCCGCATAAAAAGTTCAGGATCGCTAGAAGTGTTGGCTGCTGGGACAAGGTCCGGATCAATTTTCAGGAACTTAATAATACGCCCAGCTACATCACTTGTCAAGTTTTGTCCATACAGATGGGTGGAAAAGAAAGTCGAAAAAGCAGTGTTATTGGTGACAAATCTATATACGTTACATATCACTTTGCATATTGAAAAAGCCAGCCAGGAATTGGCAAGCTGCGTGTGACCGACTAGAATATGTAATATAGGTGGTCACCCGACTTTTGTGATTACCCTGCCCAAAATAAGTCTAAAAACATAACTCATAACTCACCAAAAAAACTCTGACACTTGTTTGATGACACTCCATCCGTAAGTCCAAAAAATAACCTAAAAAACTCTAACCATAATTCATCAATGAACGCCATAACTCACCAACAAAGAACTCTAAAAACTCTAAAACCAAATTCATCAATGAACGCCATAACTCACCAACAAAGAACTCAAAAACAACGCATTGATGAACTCCATCCATAACGCCAAATATAACTCTAAAAAACTCTAACATAACTCAGCGATGAACTCCATCAAGAAGGCACCAACGAGCCCACAAACCAGGTAATCGTGAAAAAACAGGTTTCAAACAAGTAGTAATCTTTTAACAAACAGCCAGGTACTCGTGAAGCCAGGTGACCCGCCCAGTCTATATTATTAATACCTGTGGTCCGTCTGTCTGTGTGTTTGGACAGTTGTCTATTTTCTCGGGAGATCGAGGGGCTCCACACGTTCCTGAACTTAGTGAGTTGGGTGACCCTTGACCTTCCGAAGGACGAGTTTGTAGTGGTTAGTGGAGCAAGGCGTAATCGGGGTCATTCAAGGTCTTAGGAGGTCAAATGGGGGTGGTAGGAACATTGGTGTTATGACATAAAACTGGAGGGTGGTGGGGTTCGTTGTTGCTGCCAAAAATCTTAAGGTTATGACAAGGTTATCAGGGGTCATTCAAGGTCAAGAGGTCAAATGGAATTTTCTCGGAGACTGAGGGCGAACGTTTCTGAAATTGGTGGGTGGGTTCCCCTTGATCCTCCAAGGACCAAGTTGTAGTGGTTAGTGGATCAAAGGTCATCAGGGGTCATTCAAGGTCAAAGGCGTCAAAGGAGGTCAAATGGGTTAATGTTGGTGTAGGGACATGAAACTTGGATGGTGGGGTCAATTGTTGATACCGAAAATTTTAAAGGTCACAACACGGACATTAGGGGTCATTCAAGGTCAAAGGAGGTCAAAAAGGGTAAATTTGGGTGTATCCAGACGAAACTTGGTGGGTGGATTCCCCTTGACCTTCCGAAGATAGTTTGTATTGGTTAGTGGATCAAAGGTCATTAGGGGTCATTTAAGGTCAAATGGGGTAAACATTGGTGTATGGACAATAAAACTTGGAGTGTGGGGTTGATTGTTGCTGCCAAAAATCTTAAAGGTCATGACAAGGTTATCAGGGGTCATTCAAGGTCAAAGGAGGTCAAATGGGGTAAACTTGGGTGTATCCAGACAAAACCTGGTGGGCGGGGTCGATTGTTGATGCCGAAAATTTTAAAGGTCAAGACAAGGTCATCAGGGGTCATTCAAGGTCAAGGGAACCTCGAAAACCCAAGGGTCATTCAAGTCAGGTGATCACGAAATCTGGGTGATCGTGAAACCCGGGGACCGCCTAGTAATAAAGAAGATAGAAAGTTGTGAGCAACTGTGAATTGTACAGAGACAGTGATTGTTATTTTCAAAACCTCATCTGAAGAACCTAAATTTATTTATCAGACAAAGCAAATTAATCTTTGTCAAATGAAAGCATGAGCAAGCACACTAGCAAAATTATAGAAAGTCTTGACCAGACCCTTGTCAGAAGAAGAAAAAAGCCCTGTGATCTATCTTTTTCTATCTTGTTGTTTTCTTTCTTTTAGTTATATGCATACACACATGCAAGTCGCACATGCAAATTAAGACTTACAGCGATAATAGATGTTAGAATAGACTCTCTTTGTTGTGGTTTATCAAGGATAGATCCGTCTACTTTTAAGTCAATAATTCAATCATACATAAATGGGACTTTTTGTGAGTTTGGTAATCATTTTGTGATTGGCATATGTCATAAGAAGATATTAACATGTATGCGCAGACAGTGTTGTGAGTTAGCCATAGTTTTGATTTTTGGTCAGTCATCTAGAATACCTCCCAATTACTGACTGAATGTAATTTTTCAGTAGCCAGTGCAACAGTTTACATGATCTAGTGAATTAAAAAGCTTTAAAAAAACAAAAACATTAAAAAGAAATAAAGCAAACATTAAGTAATGAGTTTTATGGTGACATTGCCTAATTTGTGCGTCATGTGATGTGTTTCTTGAGGGTACTTTATGGAATGGGGGCACTGGGGCTTAGTGAGGGGGACAGCTGATATCATTAACCACAACAAGTTGAGAACAAAGCTGCGGATAAAATTATGTATTATGTCACTGGAAATAGAGCTAGCATCGAGGGTGGAAAAAACAACACATTGGTGCCTTTGGATTTGTAGAGTGTTATGAAATACTTGACATAAGAATAACAACTAGCCTGTCTGAGAGTAGTTCAAATTTTCTGAAAAGCATATGGGAAAATGACTGGTTGAAGAATTATTGGATATGTTTTCGATTAATTTATGGATTTGATTCCTGCTTTTTTTGTTTGATATCATTGTTTAAATTCTGATTGAAATTTGCAATGTCAAATCACTGTTTAATTTAAAGAAAAAATAAAAAACAAGTGTAGTTTGTAATACCGCATGAACTATTGTAGCTTTAGAATAAGGACTGTTTTCTGTTAATTTAACTTGTTTACCTGAACGAGAGGTAACAGATTCAATTTCAAATGTGAATCAATTTTCCCGTTACATTATCCATGAGAATTTTGGGTTCACATAGCATTTGCTGGTTTGTGAACCCATGTGTATCCTGATATTTCTGCTCTCTCACTCTGAGAAGCTTTTCCCATATTTTTCCATCAAATTATGCTGGAGATGTCCAGTAAGCATCACAGCAAATATTTTGAAGAGCACCCCCAATTTTCAAGTTGAGATTTTTGCACAGTTGCATTGGTGTAGTGTGATTTTTTTTGTGTCTGTTCATTAAAAAGTTTTCACGATTCTATCGTGTGAGAAGTTGCACGTTTATCCGTGAAATCACTACCACTTTTATGTGGCATGGATTGAGGCCAACATTCTTGCATGGGGTTCCACCTGAAGATCGATTGTCCATTCATAAGATTCAATTCCTTTTCATTGATTGAACCAGTACCCTATTGCTGAACATAAGAACTGTTGGTTGTATGCATGTATGCTCCAATAGGCAGAGCGTGACTTATTGATGCCACACCCTCTTCAAGTGAAGTGATGTCGGTTAGATTGAATTAAACCGAATATGGCAAACCACAATATATCATACATGCAACAGTCTTTAATTGCCATATTACTTGCTCAGATTCTGCACCTTCTACACATAGTCAACTATGATGATTTTCAAACATTTGTATTTTAATACTGATTAACCAAAAGGGAATCATGAAATTAAATTCATGATTATACCAAATTTTGGAGCTTTTATCTGCAATAAAGGAACATTAACGCTTAATAATCATCTACTCCACTATCTCTTTGGCTTTTTGAATTTCAGTTATCAACACATCCCTCCAAGTACAACCATACCCTCGCCAATAGTCATGAACATGTGACACGAATAAAAATCGACATAACGTTTACGTTTAGCTATACCTGTAATGGCATGTTAAATCGTGTTTTACCAAAAAATGTCATTAAAGTCGGGATTCCGGATTATACTTTAAGGGTGTAACTGGAAATCTCTTCCCATTTACGTCTATTGTGAAAATAGTGCCACCTCACGAACATGCAAACCATCTATAACTTTGAGTTGCCTGAACCAAAGGGACAATTAATGGATGAGCATATAACACATACATGGTGCTATTTTTCCTATTGCTTATCATGTATGATAACCCATATAGCTTTGTGCAGACCATGGATGGCCCACAAGGAGTTCCTACCAACACTGGAATCCTCCAAGGCGAACTCTTGCTCCTATCTCTTTTGTAGTCGTGGTTGATTCCATCCTCAACAGAGGTCCTTTGACATCATTGACGACAAATGCCTCACCATCAAAACCAAGCGTTCTAGACGTCACCAAAGTCAGCATCTCACAGACCTTGCCACGCAGATGATCTAGCTCTATAACAGCTGATCTGATATGTGGTGACCAAGATCTACTAACATACTTGAGAATGCTGCAGACAAATCGGCCTATATATCTAAATGCCAAGAAAGCCTGATATATGACTGTCAATGAGAAGATTGGAATCATCAACCTATCTGACAGCAGATGGTAGCCAACTCAAAGAGGTCAAGGACTTCAAGTATCTAGGGTCTTATTTGGCCGACAGCAAGAACAAGAATTCCTGTCACGCAAACAACAAGCTTGGAATGCCTGCAATAAACTTAACCACTTATGGCAATCTGGTAGCTCCAATTCAACCAGCTGAAATCTTTAGAGCCTGTGTAGAGAGTTTCCAGTTGTATGGATCTGAGACGGGGACAATTGCAAGAAAGAGCTACAGGAATAGGACTGGATGGCCCCTACACCAAGTTCTTATGCGAGTACAAAAAACCTATCCTGGCGTGATCATAAGACCAAAGCACAGATATATGGAGATACCCTTCCAATTTCATTTTCTGTTGGCCCACGCCGTGCAAGATTTGCCGGTCACTGTCATCGTGCGATAAATCAAGTAGTCTCAGACGTCAAATGTTGGAAGTTACCATGCCAAAACAGGTCGTCGCCCCTTTAACTACATGTGTTGATTTGCTCGAGACATCCAGCAGGATCCAATCTGACATCCCCAACCTAATGACAAAACAGGGACATTGGCGCTCATGGTGAACAGCATCTCGGCTGCGGACGTTAGAATAGATAGATGCTATTTCTGGGCTATACATATTGGAAGGGCAGCAACTAAATTATTTCAGTATACAATATTAATTATCTTATTAAAAAAATCTTTCTTTTGCAAGACTCGAGTTGTTTGATTTTTACCATAAGGTTGTATGAGTCAATCCACAATGGGAATTCACCTCAATAAGAGTCATGTGATCCCACAAAAAAATTCCTATTCTAACTCATACAAACCTGATTCTACACTCATTTTTAGCTCACAAACCATAGTATCCGGGAATTTTTAGCACGGATCATAAAATGTCTTGTGGTTCTTAAACTTTGAACACTTTTCCTAAGTTACTGACATGTGTTTAGACAGTACAGTATAGGCACTGCAATGCATTATGGTATTAAATCAAAACACCCTCTGATCTTTACCATCAGCGGTACAGATTATTAGCCAGTTTACAATGCATTTCAGTGCCCTACCAATTAATTGTGGGTGACTATCTTTCATTGCAACCCACACAAAAGATATATTTTGAAACTTGGTGTGTCAGTCTTACATATTACATAATACATATTCTTAAGTCATGGAGGGGCCACATGTCCTGACTCCCTCTCATAATCTACTGCCATGGCCCCAACCAACTTTGTGAGTAACAAGCACTTTTTTTACAGGAGGAGATTTTTTGAAGATACAAACAAAATTATCTCAATTTGTGCTTGATCAGTTGTAGAACACTGTCACCTACCGAGAACATTTTGAAAGTATAATGGACACTTGACAAACAAGTAAAAAGAAAACCAAAACTATGTTTGAACTTGCCTGTTAGGGAAAAAAGTTTGTCTCAGAAGAAATGTAAAAAATGCAAATGCAAAATGCATTTTTTTTTTTTTTTTTAGAAAAATCCTAATGCAAAATGCAGGATTTAATTTTTTTATTGCATTTTTGACCCACTTATTTTTTTCATTTTTCCGGCTGCTTCACGACTGAATTTCCATTTTTCCCCTGAAATTTAAAATTTTAAACAAAATGCGGGCAGTCTTCTGAGACAAACTTGCTTTTTTTTCTTGCCCTTGGTCGTGGCATGACAGATAAATTCGAAATCATCATTTTATTACATAAAGAAATATAGAAATGTATTCAGTTTAGGCAAAAAAAATATATAGTTGTCTCAAAGCTGATGAGTGTTTTAAAAACTAATGTGGTACGCGCATTTTTTATTTTATTTTTTATTATTCCAAACTCCATTCGCTCACTGCCTTAAGCCGCTGAGATTACTGCATGGCCTGCACATGTTTTTGACAAGCTTAAAGATGCCAAATCGAAGTGACTAGGAAAAGTTTGATATTTTTACAACTGAAATCCTTTTGTAGTATGTCTTGGGTATATGTATGTATCAAAGTCGGTCAAGAGCTGTTTATACAAGGCCATAATGGGCACAGTGTTAAATCCAAAACCCGACAGGCCAGAGTAAATACGGTGAATCGGCGGTGAATCAACGTCTGATTCAGACTGATGCAAACAATTGACCAGCAGTCTAGGTGCTTGAAATCCACTCTTGTGTCCATTTGCAAATTGAAACGTGCTGGCAAAAATGGACACTGGATTTGGACTTTAAGGCTCACTAACAAAGTGGGTTTCTTAATTCTGAATTTCATATCATTAATGTTAGTCATTTCATCTTGATGTGGCATGCTGATCACTTTGCCTGGGACATTGTTACAGTTAAATATATTGCTGACTCCATTTTGTGAGATGTGGCTTTTAGAAATTAGGTTAAAATATTCAGCTTGATTAAACATTGTCTCTATGAACGTGATCATTTAAATTTTGAAAGGTTTGGTCAATAATAATTGTAATACAACAATGTAACATAAAGGTTTGTGTGTGTGAATAGCTTGTCTCAGATTGGAGATAATGGATTTGAGGATAATGTAACCCAAATTTAGCAAAGCAAGGCTTTCTGATTGTAACCATTTATAATATAGTCAATATCACCATCAACCTTTTTACAGATTTTGTTAACATGTTAAACCAGTTATAGTACATAAAATACAAAATTTCTAAAACAATCAACGTATTGGTAAAAGGAGGGGGAGGCAAAGTTGTGAATTATGAACAGTAAGGATTGTAGGATTAATTTGGGATAGGGTTCAGATAAATTTGATGAAGAATTAGATTAGCAATGCCAGTATATTTGTACCTTAATTTTAACTTTGAACAGTGGTGTAACAGCTTTGTTTGTTTTTTTTTTGGGGGGGGGGAGGGGGAAGGGGGGCACATATATCTTCAGGGGGAAAGCATATATTAAAATTTGTTAGTATTGGCCTATATGTTGTTTTCACTGTAAATTGGCACATGTGCAGAAAATCACTAATTTTCAGGGGGCAATTAGAGTGGGCAAGATCTCCCTCCCTGCTCCCTCCTGGTTACACTACTGACTTTGAATAACAGACTTTGAATCACAAACTATATTACCTGATGAGCAATTACTGAAACAACCAATTTGGAATAGAAATAAATGACCATGGGACATGAATATCTCAATGTTTGGCACACAGTGTTATTTTTCCTATACTTTGGTCTAATTTTGAAAATAAAGCGCCCTCTAGATGCTGTATTTTGTATTGGGAACTCTCTCACCTCATTCCTCTGCCTCTCAAATAAGCAATATAATAAAAATATACTAGTTTCTCTTGGAAGTTTAAACCAGCAGACTAAAGCCTAGAGGGATTGCAAAACCAACACCCATACCAGTATACCACACAATCTGTTCTGACAGAAAATCATTCTTTTATCTTACTGAAAATGTTGACACTTAAATGCATGGAATTAAATGGAATATATTGAGAGCAATTGTAAGACATTTACAAATGCAACATATTTGTGCTTTTCCTATTTAAAAAAAAACAACATTTTGATAATCTTAAGAATACTGTTGTTGACAATTTATGTACTGTGCACACATTCACACATACACAAACACACACATTTACACAAACACACACCTACCCTCATGCATATACAAACACACACATCCCCTTTCACACTTGCACCCATGCATGCATGTACATAAATACAGAGAATTTTAGTCAGTGTCAAAATGGTCCAGTTGGATGGACAGCAGTATTAAAGTGGCACTGGTACATTTTCACAAAATATCAAATTTCTTCAGTTTGTTAGCAAATGATAGTCTAGGCCATTGGCAGAATAGAGATATATTTTGCACATAAAAATGACATACTCAAAAACAGATGAAAATGTTAATAAGAGGCTAAAGGCATCAATTAGATGCTAAAGATATTACAGATAATTTGTAGGCTAACTTTAAAGTTTGTCGTAACTTTAATCAATGTGTTTTTACATGAATATCATGTTGGTTGAGGTAGGTACAGATATTCATTTCCACATCACAAACATAATAGAAAACTCAAGATATGTACTTCCTGGTCAATGTAGGGTGCACGAGGTTTTTATTACGTTATTTAATAAGTTGTTTATTACGTTATCCACAGATGGGTGACTGTCTTTTGTTACGCGACATCAAAGACCCATATAGTTATAGTTCATTATCATTTGGCTGGAATAATGAATTACACAAAATGATCAAAATATTTTGAGTTCCTGGATATAAGCATGAATTTTGTGGCCCTTTTTGTGTCGCCTATAGGGATCACTTAGTCCACTGTTGTTGATGTCTAGTCTGTTGTTGTTGATGTCTGTTGTTGATGTCTGTTGTTGTAAAAGAGGGTTAACATTTGCCTGTAATATCCTCATACTTTGATGGATTTAAACCAAACTTGGGTCACAGGTGCAACATGGCATCCCCCATTTTTGATGAGGTCAAGTGTCACATGCAAAGGTCATGTGAGGTCAAGTTGAATATGTAAAATTGACCTCATTTGAAAAGTTGAAGTTCAATTGGAACCAATCTTGAATCATAGGTGCAACATGGGAATCTTCATTTGTTGATGAGGTCAAAGGTCACATACCAAGGTCAAAGGTCACATACCATGGTCAAAGGTCATGTGAGGTTAAGTTGTAAAATAGGCTGAAAATGTAAAATTGACCTCATTTTAAAGTTGAAGTTTAATTGGAAACCAAACTTGGTTTATGGCGTTTACATGCAAACCCTCATTTGTTTATGAAGTCCAAGGTCACATATCAAGGTCAAAGGCCACGTTAGACCTATCATTCACTAACCGCGACGGTAGGTGACACAAGCGGTCCGAGGACCGATGTATTTTTTTTTTACTTTTAGAGATAACATAATAAACATAACATTATTGTCTGTTTGTGATGACCCCTTATTGTAAATTCTTACCAGGGTCATCATGTTGAGAAAACTTTTGATTAGAAAAAGGTCTATAGCATAGAAGAGACACAGCAGGTGTAGGCTTCACATTCATTTAATAGTTATTACAAATCATATTAAATGTGGAAATATTACAGGCATGCCAGTAATGAAAACTGGAAGTTGAGTTTTAGCCCAAGACATAAGACAAGAGTTCTTTCTTGCACTTAAAATTGCATACAGAGATATGCGGCAACCCTTGTCCTATATACATAGTGACACATCATTTTCAACACATACCCTTGCTATATAGAAGGCACGATTAACGAATAAACTCTTTAGATTTCACTTTCATAATAGATGTTACTATTTTGTTTTTCATGAAAAGAATGCTCACTTAGGGGACTGCTTTTAAGGTGAAAGGTTCAGTGTTTTTTAAGCTGGTAGACTGGTAGACCTCATGGGAAAATCATTTTATAGTTGTCAGGAATAAACTTAAGTGCTGTTAAAAAAATGTCTCAAAATTAAGGATGAGGTCTAACATCCATTTTACACTAACATAAGACAAGGCGAACTAATATTTATGCGATGCGTAAAATATGTCCCCACCAAATGTTGTGATCACTAAGAAGTGACAACATAAACTACAACAGACCACCCCTTAATTCAGCTATGGACAGATAGGGTTAACTGTATACTGAGTTGACTTCTTGATAGCAACTCAGATTGCTGTGTGAATTAAAGGTGCATGTTCCAATTGTCTTTGGGACCCCTCAATTTACCCGGAAGTAGTATCGATTTTGATATCGGATAAAAGGCTGTATTTTTCTCATTGTCATCCTGAAATTTGAGCCCTCAAATCCATTCCCAAGATATAAACAAAAAAAACGCTGTTTTAATGATTAACCATCAATATTAGCACAGTATTGAATAGGGCTTTGTGATGTATTATTGCTTCTACAGTAAAAACTGCAAGTTTGTCTCCCACTTTACTTGATGAGCCATATTGGGCAAGTGCCAGGCTCTCATATCGAGCAGAGAACACAATAGACATAAATCGGAACAAGCACCTTTAAAGACACTATCAGTGATTTATCCGAAAGAGTCAAAATATTTGAGATTTGCAGGAAGAGTTTAAAATTGAAGGATATATCTCTAGAATTCTCATAAGTTTCTCTTTCCTACTGAATAGAAAAGGAAGAAAATGGCAATGGTCAAGGATACGAATCTCCATTCAATTATGTGTTGTAGTAAGTGTCCGTACAGACAGTAATGACTAAAATTTCTGATTTTGTCCTTATTAGGTTGCTCCTGGTCCTATCATTTGCAGGATATGTTAGAATACCTGTACTTGTTACAAACATGTAAAAATTTGATTTTTGATGATTTTTTTTTTCGATTTGATGATTTAGCAAATCACTGATAGTGCCTTTAAGTCATCTTTTTCTGAAATGATCTCAACCTATATAGCTTTTGAATAGATGCAGGAGTGGCCTACTTTGTGTGCTTGTGATATGAAAATGGACAATCCATATCAGCAGCCAGACTAAGGGTTATGAATCAATGTATGAACTTATTATATGGTATGTTTTGAATTGTAGAAAAGGAAAGCAAGTGCGGATTATAAAAGAGTTTATGCCCATATTTTTTTTTGGGGGCAGTAATTTGCTTGGTCTCAGAGTTTCAGAGCTCAAAATGTCAACAGGAAGCACTTGGCTAGAGCAATGAAGTGGGTCAACTCCACTCCATATTGTAACAATGGCATTTTAAACTTTACCAGGATTTCTTATCAAAATCTCAACCACTTAAAAAGGATATTCATAAGTATATTATATTCAGGAGGGCTGCTGAATTATAAAATATAAAATTGTGCGGAACACTTTATGCATCTTTTAGGTGTGAAATCTCATGAATGGAAACCAGAATCAAGTCTTATTCTCAAATATAAGTCAGATTCACACTCATAAAAATAGTGGGACCCACCATTACAACCCAGCCACAAGTTGCAGTGATATTCCTCATTTGATCAGAGGTCAGTCAGAAATAGCCAAATCCCCCATTAATTCATCTTAAACAATAAAAGCAAGTGAACTTTAGTTGCCTTTATGTAGACTCCTATCCCATAGGCCAAGCCAAAAAATGCTTGTCTCACACCTGTTTTGCATCTCTTAGGTATCTTTACTTGAAGTCAACAAAAAGACTGGAATGCTAAACAGTGGCATGTGCTTTATGTAGTTGTCTGCCTGTTGGGGGGTGTGAATTTGCTTGAATTAAAATAGCGAGGCATAACAAAAAAAGGTCTTAAAAACTGATTGTTGCTGTCTTATGTGAGTGGGACTGGTATTGGTATCACTCTAAACCTTTATGGCAAAAAGGGGCGCTGGTCACTGCGACTGGTTGCTGGGTTTGTAATGGGTCACATATAAGTCGTCATTTGCTTATACCAACAATTGCAGTGATATGTATGAACACTTCTTTTTATATAGATTTTTATTTATAATGCTACATGTGTCCCTGTATTATCCCAAAGCCCCATCCCACTTGTCCCCCATGCACTGGCCTTTCTTCCAGTCTGTTTAGATCAAATTGAGCAAGTCTAGATGTCATTCAAAACCTACAAACTCTGGTGTGAAAATTAGCAGTTTCCTGAAAATTGTGCCAAACAGCGTAACAGTACACAGACTAACTGTAATGATTGGCACATATTCTGAGCACCCTGCACAATCCTTAAGGTTTAATTAAGCCTACTTACATACATTGATCCCTTTTTAGTGCCCAACTCAACACCTTTTTCATCTTTGCTATTCTCAACTGAACACACATGCTCTGCTGAGCTGAGATCATGTGTGATCATACACTGCATGGTAATATTTGAAACAGTTAATATTGTAATGGCAGTGGATCAAAAATGGGTTCAGAGTTACACGTTGTATCTATTGTTTCAGCCATAAATTATGCAAAGGAATACCTGGAATCCATATTCATTATCAGAGAATAATGACACAGCTGTGGTAATTTATGCATACCGGTTAAAAACACATCCCAAAATGAACACATTTCACCTGGGTACTAATTTATGAATAATCAAGAATTTGATATTGAGTACAAAAAAATTAAAGCCTGCAGGTGTTAGAATCAATTAAGCCATTCCAATTATACATCTGTCGCATCTGTTCAATTGACTTGTTAACTAGTTTGCATTCCAATGGCCGGTTACTCTATAATCATAGATCTTAGTGTCTCATCGTGCAGTTACTGTCCGTTTTACTATACCTTATACACAGTGCGCTCACAATTGATACGTGACCTCTTGTGCCTAGTGTGTATTTAAAGTATAGGGGCTTCACTAGTTAGCATCGCTGCTGCCAAAGTTTATGCTCAAATTCAGCGGAACTTTCACACAATCCAGGAAATGTTTTCTTTCTTCATGGTTGCAATTTTAAAATGTCATTCGGAAAATATGCAGTGCACGCTTTTCATTTATGAGACCATGTCCAGGATCATATTAGAACTATCCTTCTTAAAATACCTGTGCAGAGCGAATGGTAATTCATACACTCTAACATTTTGTCTGAGTACGGCCTGGAGGACCGCTATATTCATGAGGCTGTAATAGAAAACGATTTGACCGATTACTTGGAACTTTCTGTCAATCGAGCCCATGCTTTCCTTATATGGGGTATGCCAAACAAAGGATCGATTGGACCTTGGGAAGGTACCCGGTTGATGTTATATGTAAAGACTTCCTGATGGCCAAAATAACCCGCTCAACCCAATTTCTGCATGTTTAAGGCACGTGTTTACTCAAGTGTCGCACTAACTCGGAACTCGGACTCGGCGGCCGTATCATATCCTGGGCATGTCACATGGCTAAACATAATCATACGGTTAACAGTTAAGCTGTTAGGGACCAATACTCTAGGGCTTTTGACCTAACGGTAATGAGTCCCGGGTAAAACTCTTATGATTTTTCGGGCGGTACCCGGGTACCCCCGAAACTCCTTAGTGTGCAATTCGGCACTCAAGTTTAGAATAAAAAAAAATCTCCCTGACAATACGTACCTTCAAATATTTCCATGTTTGTGAGTTAACAGCGCTGAAAAACACCCCTGTTCCTATGAATTCATAAAAAGAACTCTTTATTTACTACACATCGTGTACTTTATTTAAACTTTATTTCATCCTAACGCCCATTCACAACGTAAAACCGATCGTGGAACAACACGCCGGTCAGCTAACAAATCGGCTGAGATTGACGTAAACCACAAGCCTGTAAGTACAGCTATTACCACTTAACGAGCCGACCAAAACAACACGCGGTGAATGGAATTTCCATCAAGGGAGTGTGGAGGCCTCAAGAAATAACTAATATACATAGCCGGGATCAAAAAGAAATAGCTTTTCCAAGGGATAATTGAGGGGGTTAAAATAATACAATAGTTTATACCAAAACAAACTTATTTAAACTGAGGGAACAAAACAAAATTATAACCATCAAAAGGGGGTATATCTATTTTTCATTCAGGAAGTAATATTGTTCGTGAGACTCGTGAGTAGTAAAAGAAATGTAAAATTTTAACTTATATTTTTTAAAAAGTGACGTTCGGGAAAACCCGCCTCGATAAAGTCTGTCCGGGTAGAACGTAAACGGCGGGTACCCGGGTACCGGGAATATGTCCGCCCTACAATAATCCCGTTTAGTGTGGTAAAGGTCGTGGGCGTATTTGCCATGGAGATAACTGCACGATGTATGGATGGTTTCAAATTATTTTTGCTAGTGGTATGCCCATAGAGACAATTCCCCATATTTTGTTAATGAATTGGGAAAGGGGTTTTGGATAGTATATTGACTATTTTGAGGTATTTGGTCTTTCCGGCCTTAATGGTTTGGCTAACTCATGTAATAAGGGGTCAAAATTCAATGCCATAGTCAAAAGTTAACATGCACCCAATCCCAGGCCCATTTTCTCTACTGTTCTTTGCAGCTGCAAAATAACCAATTGATAAACCAGTGGCCAAAAATAACAACCTTAGCTGAGAGCACAACCTAATACCATCATTCTCCTCTCCAATCATGAATTCTGATTTTACACCAAGGCCTTTTCATGACAATGGGTTGTGTAGTCACTACCCCCCCCTCCCAAAGAACCACAACACTACACACAAGACACCATTCAGGTGTTTGTTCTTTCAATTTAGGAATTGCATGTTTATGGGTTATCAAATATTTATCGATTCTGTAAGCTTGTCATTGCCCAAATTGGTATGGTATTTGAATGGGTTATCATCTAGTGACTTAATGGCTTCAAAACAGTGCATGTCGCGTGAAACCATTTGGGCAGAACCAATGAATTGGAATAGAACAAGTTCAGCATCACAAACTGTACAGTGAATGACTGGCTAGATCCATGTTAATCTTTATATCAAGACTTAAAGGAGAACCCATACAACGAAAATTTAACAATATACACTATAAAATAATCTACTGAACCATATAATCGGTGTTCATGGGAAACGGAATTATAATAACCCTAACAATTAATAAAAACCATCTAGTCTTGACCATGTGTTTATTTAAAAATCGCGCTAGTGTATAACTGTTATGTCGATATAAAAGACGGCGCCGGCCACGTTTAGGTCATACATGCCCTAGAAATACACTATGAAAGCAATCATGCGGAAGATGTTGATCTACTGTGCCCGTCCGTATCGCAGAACACAAATACATACCTTATAAATACACTAGCGCAAATTTCAATAGCGCATGGTCAGACAAAATGCTTTAATTCGTTTTATTGTTATTATAATTCCGTTTTCCCATGAAACCCCTTCCAATGTTTCAATAATGTTTTTATAGCGGTATATAATGTAAGTTTATTCTTCATACAAGGTTCTCCTTTAAGGGCATTGTCAACCCTAGTGCTTCTGTTGTTTTTAAACCACATTTCTGATTTTTTTTTTGCAACCATTTTAAAAAAACACACCTGTGTTCTAATCGTTCCAACAAGGTTAATTAGCACTGCAAGACCATCCTGAGCGTATTTTTTCCTGTCGTTTAAAACAGCTATTTGATCATTTAAAGTCACAAAAACTACATGATCATAACGGCGGGAATTTAAGCACATTTCACGCCGTCAGGTCCAAGGCGCAGTATCGCATCGTGTGGTGAATTTTTACTGCATAATGAAGCGTGCACGTGTTTTAATGTACTTTTGCATGAACGCATCTTGGAAAAACAACAAATAATATTTGAAAATGTAAATAAAGCCCTAGTTTAGACCAGATGAAATTTCAATTTCTTCTGATTTCTGGAGTTAGAGACAAAAGATGTTTGATTCAATAGTGCATAAAGATGTATTTTCATCACTTGCACAACATGCTCAATTTTGAAGTTCAAAGATAAAGTTATTTGAGAAAGAGACAACTTGAAATGGTGTGAAAAGTCACTTTTAAGCGACCCGACTATAGAAACCTCTGCTCTCAAAATTGCGAAGGAGTCTATTTCTATAGCTGAAGGTCATTTCATTAAATGTTTCTTTTATGAAAATGATCTACGTACTACTATTAATTTTGGAGTTTTAGTGTTGGGTGTGTAATGCGCTGCAATTTCAGACAAAGAATAACATCATTGCATGTTTTAAATGGCCTTAAAAAAGCATTTCTTTGATTTAGTCTCTGCCAAGACTGGCTTTTTGATGGGAGTTTGGTTAAAACGTTGCAGGGATAGATAAAGGGTGAGTATCAAATAGGAGAGTTATAAGTAAGAAAATGATCAGGCCACGTAGAGTTATAACTTGGGGATTCAGTTTTAACACATTTTGCGCCCAATTCGGCGTTTTTTTCTATTTTCTTTATTTGAAATGACAGGAAGGTGTAACCTATGTTAAATTAAAGCTTATAACTTGGGGATTCAGTTTTAACACATTTTGCGCCCAATTGGGCGTTTTTTTCTATTTTCTTTATTTGAAATGACAGGAAGGTGTAACCTATGTTAAATTAAAGCTTACAACTATGTGAGGTCAAATGTCACACACCAAGGTCAAAGGTCAACGGGGGATCAAGTTGTAAACAAGGTGATTGATTCTAATGCCATCTTATGCTCATGTATCAAACATCTACTTTAAATCAGTTATGAGATTTCTTTTTATACATGTTTCTGTAATAAAAGTGCAACTTAAAACTAGAAAACCATCTACTCATTTAAATGCTTTTTGTGGGCTGCCAGCTATAGCTGGCAGGACCACTTAGCAATCCGTTGTGCGTGTGTATGTGTGGATGTATATGTGTGTGTGTGTGTGTGTGTGTGTGTGGATGTGTGTGTGTCACTAAATTGTTAAGTTTTTTTAAATTGACCTCAATTGAAAAGTTGAACTTCAATTGGAACCAAACTTCTGTCATAGGTGCACAATGGGATCCCTCATATGTTGATGAGGTCAAAGGTCATGTTGAGAGGTCAAAGG
This sequence comes from Ophioderma brevispina, assembly GCA_023653785.1. NCBI lineage: Eukaryota > Metazoa > Echinodermata > Ophiuroidea > Amphilepidida > Ophiodermatidae > Ophioderma > Ophioderma brevispina. Next base: position 90,303 of record JAMKCH010085066.1, read on the forward strand.
TCATGTGAGTCAAGTTGAAAAATGGGCTAAAAATGTTAAATTGACCTAAATTGAAAAGTTGAACTTCAATTGGAACCAAACTTGTGTCATAGGTGCACCGTGCGATCCCTCATATGTTGATGAGGTCAAAGGTCATGTGCCAGGGTCAAAGGTCATGGGGCGGCCCACAGCTTATATTCTTTGAATATAGCGAGCGCGAAAGCCGAGAACCGCGAAATTCTAGTTAATGTTGTTCTTATTTCTTGTAAAATTATGCCTGGCGACCCGACACAGTTTTTTTTAAATACTTGTTTACTAAAACACTGATTTTCCCAATGTTCAATTTTCGCAAAATTTGGCAATTTTCAGACAAGATAACTCAAAAAGTACCGAAGTAAAAGCTAAGGTTTAACTTTCCTACAATAGCAATTGGTCTTCTCTAAGAACGGTTTTCTCAATTTTTCATTTTTCGATTTCTAACTAAAGATATTCTCCAATATATACTCAAATTTTGGAGAAGAAAAGTAAAAATCACGCTTTTTTGACATTTTTCCTTATATTTCGAAAAGTAAGTTCTATTGTAAAAAAATGAAAAAAAAATGTCCCTAGACAAATTTGTCTTGTTTATAAAAAAATAAAATAAGAAATCATAAAAATTCAAATTGTTTTTGTTTTGCTGTCTGAAAATTTTGGGGGCAAAATCATGTTTTTTTTAGTATTTTTCTCAAAATACGGAAAGTTTTACATTAATCTGATGCCACCATCGGATTCATCGTCCAATTTTCTTTCTAGAAATGTATATTTTTACATACAATAATCAAATATTTGCAAAGTTAAAACCAAAATAGATACTCGGAAACTCATGGTTGACACTGTCCTTAACACACTGTTAAACAGGTATTAAAAACATGGATTAAAAGTTAATTGATTAAAAATCGCACAACATGGCACAATACAACCAAATCAGCGCCCTTACAGGTTAACAGAACAATTTTATAATAAAATGACTCCGGCAACATTTATTCGGCAGACACCGGAGCTGATTCCCATGGCATGCACCCTTTTTGACCAGTCTGTAACCTTTGTAGTTTTAATATCAATGAGTATGAGTCTATGATATTCAAATATCATACAAATTACCTGGATGTCTTTAGTCTTTAGCCTCATATTAATGTCCCTATCTGTTTTTGGGTATGTTATTTTTATGTGTAAAATGTATCTGTACTCTTCCAAAGAAATTTCATAATTTTTGAAAATGTACCCGTGCCTCTTTAATTTTTAATCAACAGCTGTTGATTACGGTTTTAAGTCACAAATGTGTGGTTTACCTGGTAATCCTAGGTTGATTATAATTTTAACCAACACAATTAAAAATTTTAATCAAAGTTTTAACAGTGTATGCTGGTTAAAGGTGCAACAAAAGATTTTTGAGGCATCCATATTTTGTGTCATTTGTAGTGATTTCATATAGATTAGACGTGTAATAGATCTATTACCTTGTATTTGGCTACAGAAGAAAAAAAAAAAAAAAAAAAAGCTTGCACAACTTCTTTGGGAACACTCTACTTGTACAGTTGCAATCTGGTGTGCTGCTCTTTGTCTTACAGCTATACGCGAAAGCAGGCGAGACTTGTGGTTCGAGAACCGCCTTGTTGAAAATGTACCCGTGCCTCTTTAATTTTTAATCAACAGCTGTTGATTACGGTTTTAAGTCACAAATGTGTGGTTTACCTGGTAATCCTAGGTTGATTATAATTTTAACCAACACAATTAAAAATTTTAATCAAAGTTTTAACAGTGTATGCTGGTTAAAGGTGCAACAAAAGATTTTTGAGGCATCCATATTTTGTGTCATTTGTAGTGATTTCATATAGATTAGACGTGTAATAGATCTATTACCTTGTATTTGGCTACAGAAGCCTTAAAAATGAAACAAAAGGTGATTTTGATTTGCTTGTATTTAAATATATAAAAGAGTCTTTCCAGACTCTGCCTCCATCTTTCTCACTGAAATTCAACTTTCCATCGCTTCCTCTCATACATCTTCCCCCTTCAACATCTCTTCCATCCTTTTTCATTGCCTTCACTATCTTATACACCTTGTTTGGATTCTCTCTCAACTCACTCAGCCCCTTCTCTGCCTCCTCCTTCATAGCCTTCGCAACAACTTTCTTTGCTCGCTTCTTTAGCCTCTTATAGCTTACCTTATTCTCTTCTGTACCATTTTTTCTCATATCCTTATATGCATCCTTCTTTCTCGCTATCGCCTCCCTCACCTCATCTTTCCACCACCCTGTATCTCTCCTGTCTCTCCTACCTTTTGTTTTCCCATGGGATCAGATGGGGATATTTTTATGGAAAGTACAGAAGTACAAAAATCAGGGATTTCAACATTTTTAGGTACAACTGATGTATGAAATCTCTTGTTGCACCTTTAAAATTCATTGTAATCAAAACCAACACTTAAAAAATTGTTTTCATATAAAGAAAATGTCTGGATGATATAGTCCAGTATCTACAGAGGGTTTCCGTGCATCAACAGCAGGACAAATTTTTTGCTCCGTTTTATGGTCCTTTTACGCATCTGAGATGTTAACCAAAAACAATTTATGGCATTTTGGCAAAATTAAAATGGCATCCAAAATGGTTGCCAAAATGGGTAAAATTATAGAAAATGGTGTATAACATCCAAAAGATGTGTCAAAATTGGAAAAAAAAACCAATTGTAATTTTGTTTCTAATCATTAGTAAGTCATTGCCCATTGTTGATTTTTTCCTGATTTTAACAAATCTAAGATGGTGTCTAAAATACAAGCAGTTAGTGGCCGACCGGGTTACCCTATAGGCCAGTTAACATCCTATGTCACTTCTTTTGTTGCCTGCGAATCCATGCCTGCGAATCGTTATGGCCCATAGTATTAAAACTCTAACAGATACAATTGCCCAGTGTGTAACAGTCAGGCCAACCTATTTCAAGATACCAGGCCCTAACATGTTTACAAACATTGCTTTTAACTGGTTTATACTTACATATACTTATACTATACCTACAGTCCAGCTGAATCCGAAGATTCCATTACAATCTCTAAGTCTAAAATAATTTAAATTTTGTGTGGGAAGTGGGAATCGAACCCACGACCTTTAGAGTACAAGACGAGCGCATATACACACGTCATGCAACTCAAGCCGGCAGAAGATCGTTTTTGTAATACTTAAAAATGCATTAACAGAATAAAGTGCATACACCAAGATCTTCTTGATAGACGAGGTTACCTGGTCGGCCCCTAGCCGCTTCTGTCCAAAATGGCTGCCAAAATGGGTAAAATCATTGAAAATGGTATATAACATCCAAAAGTGGTGTCAAATTGGAAAAATATTCATTGAAATTTAATTTCTTCCCATTATTGTTTTTTTTTATTATAATGTTCCTGTAACCATACACTGAACAAGGTGTAGGCTGTTATTGTACCCTGTAGCACATGATTTCATTCAAGTTTTCATGTATTTTTTTTTTTTCATTCTTATCTGTAGAAGTATCAATTTGCGCACATCACTTCTTTATTATACATTCTCTAAATTTCAAAGAAAGTCTAAAATACATATTTGGGATAAAACTGTAAAAAGGCTTAAAATTCATTTCTAGGGCCTAATACGTTTAAAATTAAAGTCCATTTACATTTAAATTTCAAATCTTTTTCAAAGTTTTATCCATAATCATATGTCTTGGTCTCAACTGGTCTTGTCATAATTGACAGTTTTTATTCTTCAAGTTCATTATTTCACTGAACTAAAACCTGTACTAAAATTATTCATGACTTTATTATTATTGACATAAATTGGAGACAGCCCCTAATTCTGTCTCTGCACGCCTATATATATGTAACAATCGGTCATTTATTGTGTAGATTAGTATGTGGAAATGAAATGAAATTGAATTTCTCATTATAAAGGCTATGTGTAATGATCTACAACATAGAGAAATTAAGGCATGGTCGTTGCAAAATACTGGGGATTCTTCAAGTTAAGAAAACAATTCAAATCACTCGGGGAATCTATACCATGTGAGATTAGGAGAAGTTCGGGAAGAAAATCCACTAATTTTCAGTGTTTATATGATTTGTTGCAAGTATTCAAAATGTCATACCCTAAACACATAATTTTTGATGTGAAAATATGCCCTAATTTTTTATCTTTATGGTTTTAATACACTAAACAATGTGCTCAATGTACTGATCTAAAAAAAAGACTCTAATTACATGTTTTTGTACACAAGCAGGATATCCACCTTAGAATGCTCAGTTGCTCTTATTAAAGCAATAATAGCACATTTTTTTAAGAGCACCCCCAATTTTCAAAATTTGATTTTTTTCTCACAGTTGTGTTAGTAATTGTCTAGTAAACTATACCTGTGAACGGTAAAACTCAAAAGTGCATATTTGTCATAAAACAAGCGATTTTGTATATTCGCTTCTTTTATGATTTTGTGAATCGAAATCCAGATTGTAATTTGATTGAAACACCAAAATTCTGTCCGTCTGTTATAAAACAGTACCACCTCACGAAAATGACCTCTAACTTGACTTGCCTGAACCAATAAAACAACTAATGGATGAGCGTAGACATGTACATTGCATTATTTCCTGGCTATTTCATATTGGAAGGTCGTTTATAGCAGCTGTTGAATTATTATCGGAGATCTCCGATATTAATTATTCTAATTACAAATTCCTTCGTTTGCGACACATAGACATTGCCGAGCTTAATCATTCACAGGTATATTTTACTAGCCAGTTACCAATGCAACCGTGCAAATATCTCAACATTTTTGGAAAATTGGGGGCGCTCTTCAAAACAAGATGCTGTTATTGCTTTAAGGTATAACAAATAAGTTCTTATCTGAAAAAAAATTCCTGCACTATGAAGGCAAACATTTTGACACACTTTTTGTATAGGTTAAAAAGTGAAGACAGTACCCTTTGTAGTAATTAATAGGTATAGTTAAAATGAATTGGAATAACTTGACATTTGGTACATGAAGTTGTGTATTGTCATCCGAATGGATGCATATTGTATCACCCTGTTATCATTATCAAGGTATAGCCCATGTTGAAAACATGAATGTGTACATGGGAGGCAGGCAGGCAGGCAACTAGCAGAGAAACACAGGCCCATGGGGGCCACCTCTCATTAGGCTATCTTGTGCAATGCCTTTCTGCATATATCCCCCCAAATTCCAAAAAGCCCAACAAAAATCCTAAACATGGCTAAAAAAAGGCAACAGAAAATAGATTTTGAGAGCAGAGCAAGCCAAAAATTAGGGGTTTGTTTTTTTTCGAAAAAAAGGTTCAGTTTTGGCAAATGTGCCCCCCCCCATATGGGAAAAGTTCCTGTTTGAAAAAAACAACAAACAAACCTGGTTATGGGCCTGCACAAACAGTACACCTTATGGACTTCACCAACACTCAACTTTGGTCAGTTGGTCATTTCTTGTGTGTTTAATTAGTTTATGATTAGCTTTTGTTGTTTTTAAACAGGGATATATGACTTCCAGAAAATTTCTGGAATTCCGGAATTTTGGCCGTAATAAAATAAAAATCCAGAAATTGAATTATTTATGGACTTGGGTGATGGTATTTCGGCATAAAAAGCATACCCACATTTTTTGGTAGGTAAAAATTTCCCGAAGAAGAGGGATTAAAAAACATGTTTTGGTCCATATCGTCATACTTTTATGAGCCAGAGTTGGCAACTTGCCCCCTGCCCCCCCCCCTCGGTACATCACTGCTAAGTATTGTGCTTGACTTAGATGTATTGTGTATTTATATATAAATATTTCAGGCGCGGATCTAGGGAGGGGGCGCGCGACTCCCGGTAATTCTGCAAATCTTGTTAAAAAATCAGCCCATTTTGGACAAGTTTCAGCCTTCAGCCCCCCGGTAATTTTGACGTTTTTCAAATCCTGGATCCGCCCCTGTATTTACATAGTGTGGTTCTATTGAGATGGATTTTCCAAATGGATTAAGTCATTCTCTGCCAATTTCCTGCTTATACCAATGAAAGTTTTCACTGGCGTTTATCCTTCTTTTGGAAGGATAATGCCAGAGAAATTATCCACTTAACGCCCGAGAAATTATCCAGTTAACGCCCATAGAAACCCACACCGTTCTGCTAGAGTAAGCATACCTGCGAGAAACTAGAAATGCGATGATTACAAAACGGCTGTCTTGTTCTGTTTTTGATGCGTTCTTCTTTCTGACAAACCATATTGGCAAAACTTTAAGGGGTCATTTCCCCCAACGTACCCAGCCGGGGTGTGGAGGCAGTGCGCGCACACCAGGTTTTTTGCAAAAAATGAGCCCATTGTTACTTATTAGAGTTCCTCCACACCCTGACTGCACCGAAAGGTCCTCCAGGCCTAGGTACGCCCCTTATTTCTGGCCTGAGTGGAAAATATCTTCAAAAAATCATTTCTTCAATATGCAAGGTAGTATAGGCTTATTTGATGAAACTTGCACCGATGCATGTCAAAAATATACAATTCAGTCGAGGTCATTAAGGGACCATTCCGTGATCAAATTCCAAATTTTCACAATTCTCCTATTGAGCTGAAATTTGGCAGAAATTATCTTTATGACATTCTAAACATCGTAACATTTTCAAGGTCATTGAAAGTCGTTAAGGGGGTATTTGAGGGGTCACTTCCGGTCTGAGTCAAAAATCGAAAATCATATCTACAATATGCAAGGTAGTGCATTGATGGAACTTGCACCGATGCATATAAAAAATCCCATAAATTCAGTCAAGGTCATTATGGGGTCATTCGAGGTATTTCAGTGGTCAAAGTCCAGATTTTCAACATGCTCTTATTGAGCTGAAATTTGACAGAAATGATCCTTATAACATTCTAAACATGTACAAAAAATTTGAAATCATTGAAGGTCGTTGAGGGAGTCATTAAGGAGTCACTTCCGGTCATGAATGATGAGCTGTAATTTGGCAGGAAAGAAATGTTCCTTATGACATTTTAAACATGTTAGAAATACTTTTGAGATCATTGAAAGTCTCTAATTAGGTGTTGGTCACTTATCAGGCCATCTTGTTGTCATGTGTCTGGCATGACTAGTTTTATCTGCTGTCGTTCCCACAAGTTCTAATTGTTTGTTCTTGTTTACAATCAATTATTATGGCTGAAATTATTGCAGCACCTACTTCAGCATTCATTTGGACAACCGAGGTAACTGCAAAATGGGGAGGCTGATATTCAGTGAATTTCAGATGGCCTACAAAACACTGCAGCACAAGTAAGGGATATCACAACTCACAATACGTCATGGTTGACCCGTGCATATGATCTTTAGCTGGAAAAATCATGGCCTGTGCCGGTTAGACCCATTATCCAGAAAAAGCAGGTCAATGTTCCATTTTTTATAGCTGGTCTAGAAAAAATGGTCATTGTTTCATGGAAGTGCCAGGTTGGGGTTCCCCCAAAAAAAAAAAAAAAAAAAAAAAAAGATAGCACCTCAGTTTTCCCGCGGTTGCATTTGGCTGGGTTTTTCCCTATATGTCACTCTTCGGCTGGTAAGGCGGACGGACGGTCGTGTAAAATCCCCCCCTCCCTCCCTGGCTTATAGGTGGTGTGGGCCTGTGCCTGTGTGCTTAAGCTCGAGGCACTGGCCCACTCAGTCTCAATGCTTCGGGGCATCATCTGTTTGTATTTTGTGTAGGAGTCTGGGTCCACTCCCCCCAGCTAGCTGTGCTTCTGGGGGTTGTCGCCCTGTGGGCGGCAGGTAGTTTGGACCTAGATTCCCCACATGGACCTCTTGCGGTGGGGGCATGCCACATCCAATTTCATCCCTATAATTTGTGGCCAGGCATTGTGTGTGATTTAAGTGGTATTAAATGGCGTAGTCCGTCTGGACCAGCCAATCCTGCAAACCAAATTGTTCCTCCACTGTTTTTTTTGTCAGTGTATGACAGATTTACTGGTACTTTTTGGAACAAAGAAACTTGCACTATCGCCTAGCAACCGGGTAATTTTATCTGGATAAATTCCATCATCTCAATAGAAACACAACTATAGAGTAGATTTTCAAATTCTGAGATATCATTAAAAAAGTTGTATGTCTGTCCTTCCGGACTTATTTTATGGCCACATGTAAAAACGTTTATGGTACCATATCATGTACGCTTGTATTTGATTGAAAGTCCTTCTTTAAAAATTCAATCAGGTGTTTCATCAATTTGACGTACATGTACAGATGAAAACCAATCGGCAATTGTTTAATTAAAAAACTTGTTATCTGAACACCAATTACTACGGCAAAATATTATTCCTTACACAACATAAGGAAAAAATAATGCATTCTTATATCAATACACACATATAACGCAGTTTTTATTTAGTCATCCAACCTTGCAAGAGCAATTAGCACCAAAGCAATTGGAGTTCTCTTGACTTCCCGACCAGCAATGGCATTAGTCTTTCATCACTTACCATACCAATGTAAGATGAAAATCAATCAGTTTTCAGCAGTGGCGTAACAGGCTTTGCCCCGAGGGGGAAAATTTTCCCGTCTTGGGGAAATTTTCCCTCTCAGGGGGGTCAAAAAGGCCATTTTTCCCGGTCAGAGGGCTAAAAAAACGGCTGATTTTTGCAAATTTTTTTCCCGGCCAAGTCTCAGGGGGGGCACCTGCCCCCCCCCCCCGCCTGTACCCACTGGTTTCCAGTAAGCCGATTCTGTGCACAAAGACCTAGTCTCCCACATGGCCAGGGATTGGAAACCTTCACATACATACATACATACTAGGCATTTAATATAGTGCTCTACAAGGAAAATGTATCACAACACGCTTTAACAAAGCATGAAAAACAAAACAGAGCAAGGGTGATCAGAATAAGCAAATAACACAAAGTTAAATATTGACAGATGATTTTGAGTCTTGCGGTTAACTGACAGCTAGTGCAGCTTGAATGGCGAATGTTGTGAGGGGGATTGTTCCAGAGCTGATGCAGCACAGCATAGAAGCCTCTGTCGGCAGATAAAGTGCGAGTACATGGAACTTGGAGAAGTCTTTTTATCGGATGCAGAGCGCAAGTTCTAGTTGGCGATACACGTGATGAGATCGGTAAAGATATAATGGAGGCAGATCATGATGCAATTGTACACCAGAGTTAAGATTTAAAAGTGATCGATTTTGAACTGTGATCAGTGGAGATATTGAAGAAAGGGTGACAATGGTCATAACTTTGAAGCACGGAAGATGAGTTTTGCAGCTCGGTTTTGAATTCGTTGGAGGCGATTACAGACAGTCTTTAAAAAAAAAAAATCCGATAACCAAAAAGCAGCGAGTTGCGTAGTCAAGCCGGGATGTGATTAAGCCACGAACCAGCATGACAAGTGTTCTGGACTATGTACATCCTGATACGAGAGAGATCGCGAATATGAAAATTGGGCAGATGGACAAATTGAAGTGACTTGATCTGACATCGTCATGGTTGAATCAGTTCACACCAAGGTCTTGATTGTGCGGATGGCAAATGTGTCATTCCAACTTGCAGAGAAACATCGGAGAGAAGATGTTGATATCCTTTCGTTGCACAAACATTGAACTCGGTTTTATTTTCATTGAGTTGGAGCATGTTGTATGACATCCAGTGCTTTATGTCCTGATTCAGAGGACAAGATAGATAATGCTTGACTAATGTCACAGGATTTCTGGGATCAACAGTGATGTATAATTGTGAATCATCAGCAAGAAATGGACCTTGATCGGGGTACGCTCAATGATTTTATTGGCAGAGGTTGCGTATAAAAAGAGAACATTGGTGGTCCTACGACGGAGCCTTGAGGAAGGCTGAATTCCAACTCTTTGGCTGGTCCGATAGCTCACTTGCACCTTAACTCTACTTGTTGCGACCAACTAAATACGATTACAAAAAATCATACACCTGACCAGAGGACGCAAATACATCACGAGACGGTAAGCAACGTGAATTTAAATCAATGGTGTCGAATGCTGCCGACAGGTCCAGTAACACCAAGAAGACGGCCCGCGATTATCAAAAGCATTCAAAATATCACTCTTAACACTTATTCAGGGCCGTCTCCGTGCTGTGGCCAGACCTTTAAGCGACTGAAATTTCTGACTTAAGTTACTAGTACAAACTGATTATTGACACGATCGAGAGCAAGTTTCTCAATGAGTTTCGACAAAAACGGAACGTTAGACACAGGTCTATAGTTTTTATAATCAATTCTTGTCCAGGCTGGGCTTCTTCAAACTGGGGGTACAATGGCATCTTTCAATAGTTGAGGAAATACCCAGAAGCAAGTGAGTATTGACAATGAGTCAAAACTGGGAGGAAGGTATTGCTGTTTTCTTATTAAAGTCCAATAGGAAAGGGGGTTTAAATCACAAGATTTGTTTGGAGAGGCTCCAACCCCTACATTCTCGTCCTCATCAGTGGGAGAGAACTGGACAACGAATTATACAAGAAGCCTCGTTGTCGCATTGGCCTCAAGCTCGCCTGGAAAGCAGATTTGTGTTGGTTGAATGTTTATTTTGCCTGTTTCGACCCATCTGTTATCATTAAAGAATTTGCTGAAGTTATTACTAAGCTCATGCATTGATGTCCTGAGGGCAGAGATGTGGCTCCCTTATTCAAGAGCGTGCTTATTGTCTTAAAAAGTGTCTTAATCAGCAAAAAAAAAAAAAAAAAAAAAGAAGATAGTTTCTCATTGTAGTACAATGATTTTTCTGACCGTATAAGCTTGTCAGAGAATGAACTGATCAAGATATGCCTGCGATCATTGGGGTCATGTGGTTTTTTTGGCCACTTTCTTTCGAGTTTTTTTCTTTCGCTCGCGCCTAGCAAGGTGGACATCCGTGTTATACCATGAGGATGTGGTTTGAAGTATGTGACCGTGTTGTAACAGGGCATGATTGTTAAGGTAGGATTATCGTCTACGCTTCAGTGCTCCGATCTTGTTGAAATTCTCATGAAATGTTGGATTGGTGAAAGAAACATGTGTACCAGTTTTTAATTTTTTCCAAAAAGGCATTTGAGAGATATTTCACTAATGTTTTTTTCAATTCCCATAGACTTTTACAGGGGCTGATTTTGGCAGTCCTAAAATGAACAAAATGGGGCAATTTTGTGAAAAACTACAACATTTTCTTTCATTAATTCGCAAGAAGTGAGAGTTATAAGATGGTTGTTTGTTTTAATGGTAAGAAAATCAAATCATACAATTTGTTATTTTTCGGTGTGTCTCCAAACAAAGAACTGTTGGTCGCAACAACACTTTTTTTGTTTAAGTATTTCTAGAACTACTGAAGCATCACTTTTCAAATAATGTTTCATCCTAGAAGAAATACAACTCCCTTGGTGATAATCAGGTGTCATATTAAAGGAAATCAAATTTAGAAAATTTCTCAACCCAAAACCCCTAACCCTATTTTTTTCATATTATTTGAATCATAGGTGTTTTTAATTTTCTCCCTAATTATTTTTCCCTAAAATAATTTTTTCTAAAGAATTAAACATCTTGACTTCCAAAAAGCCACCGTGGTCTTTAAGAAGGTATTTTGTTTATACACACTTCCCAAAAGTTTGAGCTTAAGCCCCTTCCATTTAGGCTGGGAAAAAGTATTTATTGTACAACTTAGGGAATTTTAAAAAAAGTAATAAAACACTAAAACAAATCATGCAGTCGTGAAACTGCAAAAAATGTGGAGGAGAGATCAATCCTTACCATAGTCAAGTTTGGACTAAAATTATAATTAGGGGTTTTTTGTTTCATGGTTCATATTTCTGTATACCATTTTTCCGATGATCCTACCTTAAGGACATTAAGAATGCTTTGATTGTAAACCAGAACTTGATGACTAGCACTACCATCAAAAAGAAATACCACCCCTAAGGAAATATGCAAGAAGTCTCACTTAATTTTAAATCGACTATAATAGTGCAGAGATAGCTGCTGTCTGTGTAGTACTGATCAAAGTACTGTACATTTTCAATTTGCACAAAAAAAATGCCAATGTGCGGTCCTCAGGCGAGTGCCCATCTCTCTGTCTTGGCGTTTTGGGCCAACTCCCTCATATAATGTTTCTGTGGGGGTTCGTTGCCACTCCTCCCCACAGCGAGTCTTGTTTTGCATTCCCATCATGCGGTACCCATTTATACTCCTGGGTGGAGAGATCAAGTGAGGTAAAGTGCATGTGGCTTGCCCAAGTGCACACAACATTGGCGACAGTGGGGCTCGACCCCACCTTATGCTTATGAGGCGAGCGCTGATCCACTGCACCACATGTGGCCATAAGATTTGCCTCTTGGATGTAGGCCCTGCAAACATGTTAATTGGTGTTGATATCACACTAGCCTACCTGATAGCCCGGGTTCTAGTCCAAAAGCAAGTAGGAGGAGTCAATATCAAAGTGCAAATATTCACGGATAAACCCACTTTTTCCTGAAGAATTAGCATTGCTTTTTAACGTGAAACATATTTGGGTTGATATTATATCCCGGGAGAGCAAACCTACCCATCTTATAAATGTCAAAATGATATCAATAATGGGCAATAATTCTTGTAAACATTGAGTAAAACACGGTGAATTAGTTTGCACTAGTTTTGAACTATACATTGACTTGGTAGGTGCACATGCATATTGAGAACAGCATGAATGCTTCAGCCTTATTCAGTTTTAGTCATCAAACTTGGTTATTGGTTAGTTGACACAAATCTAGCGCACTTAAAAAACAAGGGCAAACAAGCACAAACACCTGAAACTCCAGGGATATCCAAATTTTGTATAAAATTGTAGATGTATGTGGACTACATGCATAGTCAGTAGTAAAATAAACACAATTCTGCTGACACAGTTTCAGTTGAACCTTATTTTCACACATGTATGTGACTGAAGTAACAGCATGTGTGATTTACAATCAGACCAGAGTCATTCGAGAACCCATGTCACATGGCTCCCCGCGGTGATAACAAAAATGTTAGCTAATGTTGTAGTGGCTGTGGATTCCCAGGTTGAACATTTCAATTACCTTTGGGTTAGAAGACATAGGGGGGAATCATTCGTTGTGACCTAAGGTATTATATTACTGCCAGTACACAAGTGTAGCTATACTGAAAGCCATCAAGGTGGGGTGGGGTGTTCATGCAATGTGACATGACAACATTAGGTGATTAGTTTCCAATGTCATAAAGAAATGTCATGGATCTTGTCTACAGCATGTTACTTGAAGGCGTAGGCCATGCCAACCTAACAGCAACAGCGAATTCAAAACGGCATCAACTTCCAGGTGCTAATCTATTTCAAAGACTTACTGCAGGAGGGCGCTCTTATTCATATCAAACGGTTACACACAGACGTTGACTAAAGACTAGGCCTGGTCACAAATATTTAAATCTTAAGTGACCGTTACTGGAAATTACACTGTTTTGCAGCGAGGTTAATCCACTAACCTCGACGGATTTGGACATTAATATTTTTCCCTAAATTATCATGGTATTACTAAGATCTTTGAATGAAGGTTTAGGAGTTGATTTTGTAATGCCATAGTAAATGCACGTAACAGTTCCCCAAATTACCGTTTACCCCCCCCCCCCCCATTGCAGGCCAACTACTGTATAAGTGGAAATTTTCGCGTACAGATATTTTCGCGATTTTAACAGTTTTGCCAAATGCGCGAGAATTTAATTTCACGGTTTTTACATCAATGTAATACAAATAATTGGAAAAAGTTATTTTCGGAGTTTTTATTTTCGCGTTTTTTATGTTCACTCGCGAAATTCGCGAAAATAAAAAGCTCGCGAAAATTTCCACTTATACAGTATTTGGTTCATAGGGGGCTTGCTGCATGTAGGCATGGCTCAGATTCTGTGGTATCCCCCTCAATAGCTGGCTGTTAATGTTATGACTTTGCGTTGGCTTTCTGGAAAGGATGCTCAAATGTCAAATATATGAGTTGTTGGACTCCATACATACTGTTCCATATTTGATAAGTAGTTGCTTAAAATAGGAACACAAAGATGGCTGTGCGAGTGCAAGAAGGTCATAATTGTAATAGCTTCCATTTGTCAGAAATTCCATCAAATATACTATTATGTTAAGTCTTTGGTCAGTGGCTCTTGACTGTTTTGCCTGAAGAATCATTTCAAGAGCCACTTAAGGAAAGTTGGCAGAACATAGGTGCATCATATGGCAGTTATTGCATTTATGACCTTCTTGCACTTGTACAACGAGATATATCCCATCATGGATCAGTAGTGGCACCAGAGGGGGAATTTCCACCTATTTTTTTTTCTTCCCCAATTCCCCCACCCCCGCCAGAAGAAAAATGATGAATTTGGGGCATAAATCAGTGATTTTGGGGCAAAAAATCCAAACTTTGGTGTCAAAAACTTGTTAAAAAATCTCACAAATTTGGATGCTTTGCTCCCCAAATTTCACTTTTGCACAGTGTGTGTGTATGTTACACTCTTAGTGATCCACCCGAAAGAGTCAATTTTGCAATTTCTGAAATTTGCAGGAATAGCTTAAAAAATGAAGGAGGTCTGTAGAATTCTCATAAGATTTTTTTTTCAACTAAAAATTGAAAGAAAACAGCAGTATTCAAAGATATGAATCCCCATTCAATTACGTGTTGTATTAATTGGTGTGGTGTTCGTACGGAGAGTAATGACTGAAATATCTGATTTTGTCCTTATTAGGCTGCTTTCAGTCTTTGCAATTGTTGGTATGTTAGGATACATATACTTGTTACAGACATGCTAAAAACTTTTTTTTTATTTTCTGATTTAACAAATCACTGATAGTGCCTTTTAATGCCATTAACCACATTTTAGAGATGCCTTTGTTCATAACAACAAAAGGGAAAATTTCCTGGGCCTTATGAGAAAAAGGTGAACTTTCTTCTGATCTAAAATCTAAATTTTGATGGAGTAAAGGGGGGAGGGGAAGGGCCAAGTCAAAGGTCATATGAGGTCAAGTTGAAAAATAGGCTAAAATTGTAAAATTGACCTACATTGAAAAGTTGAAATTCAAACTTAGGATCCCTCATTTGTTGATGAGTAAGAGGTCACATGCCAAGGTCAAAGGTCATGTGAGCTCAAGTTGTAAGATGGGCTGAGCGGCCCACAGCTAATACAGTGAGCACAAAAGCAGTGAACCGCAAAATTCTAGTTCTTTTTATTCTTACAAATGTTATTTTTTGTTAGACATTGGTACTGCTGAAGTGTTGTATACAGCACATAACTCTAGCTAAATTATGGTATTTTAAGAAGCTGAATTCTTGTTTGAATTTCAAGTTTCCTATTCAACATTCTATTTTGATTATTTTTGGATGGTGAATATTTACTTAGAGCACCATGTAAGTATGAAATACTCACTAAACTGCAGAGGAACTGCAAAGAATGGTATAATCTACTTGCAACATGTAACCAGAGCATGTTGTATTCCTTGAAGCACATTATGTGCACCTAAGATAATTCATCATGTACGTCACGCTATGGTACAAAGTAGGAAGAGAAACAGCTCCCCTCAAGCCCTGTTATACATCTCTGTTTAAGTTTTATAATACATTCAGGAAAAATACTGATGACTGCTAAATGGTGTCAGGGATTTGAAAAAGCTTGTTGTTTAGTTGTTTGCACATCTTATGAACAGAGATTGGCAGTTGTAAATTTCTCCTTTGATTAGATGTGATATCAGGAAAGGACAATTTTTTCTTGGATGGTTGTGTTCTTGAAAAAGAAACACTTATGTTGTCCTGCAATCTGAAACTGGTAGCAAACTTATCAGATAAGCTCAGATACAAGGAAAAAAACTATGAATTTAAATATTTATCTTGAAACTAGCAGTGTCAATAGTCCTATGTTTAGTACAACTGAATCATAGCAAAGCCCATTTTGTGTCAAATATTAAACATAATATTTTTGAATGATTACAAAAGCAGTTTATCATTGCAAATGTTGTTATTTTGGGTTTTTCAAAAAATGTACAACATACAGAATGTGTGGGTTGCGTGTGCACTTGAGAGAATGTATTCAATGTAAAGAAATTAATGGATAAACCAGCTGGCATAAATGTTATTCAAATCGGAATGTAAAAATGTTTAACATAATTCACATCATATGTAAAACTGTAACTGCAGATACTCAAGTTTGGCAAATTTGTGTTTTTCACATTGTATACCCAGGGGTAGAAGTTTTTAATTCCAAACCTCTCTTACATGAATATATCTCTATCAAAAGGAAAATCATAAGAAAGCTACATGGGCACTGTGTATGAAATATGTAACACAGCAAAAAAAAAGTTGGTTGGATTAGGGGATAGCATTGATGATGTTACAGATCTTGCCAATTCTGGAACATGGATTGAGGGTAGACTTATGCAGCAGGTGAATAGAGCATGGTCTCCAAGGACAGAACATCTCCGCTATTATCCCTGCACAGCTATACCTACAATCAATGTACTATATAGAGTTCAGGGGGAAAATGTCTGCAAGATAGGATCACGTGATGCAGGCTGGTTGTACATTTAAAGAGAAGGAAATAAAGGGATAAGAAGATAGGTTGTGGTGGAATTTGTTATTTTGCACCACTTTAAAACATAATCTAAGACTATGGTTTATATTGTGACCTAGCATGTTAAAGGATTTGAGTACTCAGGTGTGTTCACTAATTGATGTATATGTGTTGTCTGTTTTTGGAGTTTGCGCTTTTGTCTTGCATGATATTCAGATTTTTCTTATTCAAGAGGAATGTAAGAAATGTTAGATTGACTCAGAGGCAAAGCCCAAAATTTGAAGGGGTAGAGCAGTGGCATAACCAGATAACCAGACCTTTGCAAATGTGTGAAGGGGCAGAAGGGATGCTGAGGCAATTTCTGGGGGGAAATTTGGGTCCTTCTCCATAGACACTGTACAAACGGTCATTTTATTTGGGGGCTGGATGGGGTGGGAGGGTTCTGAACAGGGGGATGCATGCCAAGTCAATGCCCTACTTTACCTTACAGTTCTTAGAATTGTAACCATAGGATAGGGCTTGCAAGCTGGAACACTCCAAAGAGAAAGCAAGCTCCATTCAAGGCATGACTGGTCACAGGAACCTAGCTTGTTGTGATGCTGCCTCTGACTGGTAGTCTTTAAAGGTGCAACGAGAGATTTCACATAACAGGTGTCCCGAAAAATGTGAAAATTCTGATTTTGCACTGTTGTAAAGCTTTCCATCAAAAATATCTCCATCTGAAAGGATTAGGCTGAAAAAAATGTTTCTTTGGTACAAATATTGTGAAATTTCTAATTTCGTATAGGAGCAATACGAAATTCAGCCTAAGTTTTATATTGAAATATAAGCAAATCAAAATCGCCTTTTTCTCTCTTTTAAGACATTTCTGTAGCCAAATATAAGGTAAGACATCTATTGAGTGTGCGGCACTAATGTACATGCAAAAAACAGGATTTGTTAGAAAATTGAGGGCGGCAATCTTGTGAAACCTCTGAGTTAGCCTTTATTAGAAAATGGGAATTAAGCATGTTTATAAAGTGTTTTCAATTTCTAACAATTAGTCAAACATGTTGAAAGATTTAACCCTAACATGATTAAAACTCACCAAAACGAGGCTAGAAAATGCACTAAGTCCCAAATCATGTGATAATGTCATCATGCGAACACACATATGGGCACGAAATTGCTGGCTGGTCCAGCGACACCCTCATGGCTTGCCATCTCTGGTCATGGGACTAGGGCATCAGGGGCCCTTGGTTCGTTTTCCACCCAAGATGTCCAATCATCTTTACTGTCCATCCCTTTACACCTTCCCTTCTTCCCAAGAAATGGCTAGAAATGAGAAGAATTTAGGGTTATGGGGGGATGGTCTAATTTCATTGTATAAAGACTAGCGGGGAGCCCGCGCTGTGCGCGGGCCCCCGCTAGCTGATTATACCCGCTAGATCAGTATACTGGAATGTTTTCAGAAGGCACTGTATTCGACCTAATTAGCAGTCCGGACATTTGAGTCAGTCATTAAGCATGGCCAAGTTACTGAATAATAACCCCTGGATGACCTTTGACCCCCAAATGACCCATCGAAATCATGCCCACAAACTTCGTACTGCAAAACTCTACCACCATACCAAAACTCATATCCAGACGTCAAAGCACGCCAAAGTTACCAATGACCCCTGGATGACCTTTGACCCCAGATGACCCTCGAAAACGTGACCACTAAACTCTTACAGCGAAACTCTACCACCCTACCAAAACTCATATCCATACGTCAAAGCACGGCCAAGTTATCCAATAATGACCCCTGATGACCTTTGACCCCCAAATGACCCCTCGAAAACATGACCACTAAACTCGTACAGCGAAACTCTACCACCACACCAAAACTCACATCCATACGTCAAAGCACGGCCAAGTTACCCAATAATGACCCCTGGATGACCTTTGACCCCCAAATGACCCCTCAAAAACGTGACCACTAAACTCGTACGGCGAAACTCCACCACCACACCAAAACTCATATCCATATGTCAAAGCACGCTCAAGTTACCCAATAATGACCCCTGGATGACCTTTGACCCCCAAATGACCCCTCAAAAACATGACCACAAACCTCGTACGTCCGAGCTCTACCACTATACCAAAATTCATACCCGTATGTTAAAGGACGGCGAAACGCATAGCCGGACAAACAAACAAACAAACAAACCCACAAAGTTGTTTTTTTTAGTAATATAGATTTCATCTTGCAATTGAATGACCCTGACACCCAAACCCCATGTGTAAAGGTTTGTGCCAATATTGAAATTCATTTTGATTTGAGAGTTTAAAACAGGATTTTGTAAGCCCATAGAATAGGCAAACTGTGTAAAATTAATATTGGTCAACCAAATGTGTCACTTTTTCACTCATTACACTCTAACTAAACATCCTTTAGCCCTAAAATTTCACAGGCTAGAAGAGGAACAATAGCTTTCTTCAAACACTAATATTGTGACCACTCCTGGTATAATCTGGGGGTCCTGAGGACAAGGCTATTGCCGATTGGGCCATGGAACATTAAAGTCTGACTCAGAGATTTCTGAATATATTTTTTTAAATATATTAATTAAAAATAGTCAACTAGAACTAAAGCTAGTCACCTAGAATGCTCAATTCCAAAGTTGAGATGAATGGGATATTTCGTTTTGATGCAGTAAACATTTATGTGTATATAACAGTGCCATAGGATACTGTGTATAACGAAATTTCCGGATCCGGAATTTTAAACAAAGATGTGATTTTCTATATGAATGACTTCGATTTGAGCTTAGCTATTTCACCCAGTGATTAGTACATGGACAAGCATTATGTAAATGAAAAAAACACAATTTGTTTGAAAATTGAGGGCGCCCTCACCGGGAAATCTCTGAGTCGGCCTTTAAGAATTACTAAATGGGATTTTTGGCTTCTGTAATGCATTTTCTAAGAACTGAATTGTAGTACTGGCCAGAAATTGGAAAATGTAGTATTTGTTGCAAAACTTAAACTCACTGCCTAGGCCTAATGATCAGTCAATAGCATAGCCGTGGGTTTTCTGCCAATGCTCATCAAGTCATATCTGTGAGTTGCCAATACTACATTTTCTCATTTTGTGCATGTTTATTGCGCCATCCATTGTTTGTAGACGTGGATGGATAGCACTCAGCATGCATAATGCTAAATCTGAACAGCATTAACGGTAGCTGTAACCGATTTAATAGCATATGTTATTTGCCATGCTCTATTTGCTCTATGTGATTCAATTTTCTTCCTGAAACTTAATTCTGATTGCATGCACATTGTTTTGCCTTTGTTGGGGCCCATTATATAGGTAATTGTGCTTCTTTCCATCCATAAGTACTTTTCCTCCATCAAAAGGCATTCATATCAAAAAATGGGTGCTTTCATTTTCATTGGTCATACATTGGGTTTGCAGCCAGTGACCTTTGAAAATGCTGGATAATCCAGTCATTTTTCCCTCAGTGCGCATTTTCTTGCTCATTGCTGCCATTTTTTGGGCTGTCTTGGAGTGATTTTGCTAGATATTGCCCAGCAAGATGATCCATCTTTCAGCCCTTTTGTGTTGATGGTGTTCATGGTGTATTTGATGGGTGTCGAAACAACATGACTTTAGCATGTTCCTCCCTCCCTACCTACCCACCCACCCACCCACCCATCCACCCATCCATCCATCCATCCATCCATCCATCCACCCACCCTCTCACCCATCAGGGCTAAATAATCCTTAGGAAGAGGGCAGGACTTTAAAAAGAGGTAAATTATGTGGTAAAGCATTCTTACGGAATAAAGCGCAATGTGACATTGAGGTTTATTCGGTTATATCATATACCACCATATGGAGTGATCTGGGATCGATCAGGGATCGTGGAGGGTTTTTTTGGATCAAGGAGAGATCAAGGTTTTCCCACACATATACCATAGAGGAATTAAAGATTATTTAGGGTCTTTGGGGTCATTTTCCTGTTTTATTTGGCCCTAAGTGGACAAGTAATCATGTGTAGGTAAGTATGAGATGATGCATCTCTAATTTATGATATTAGTATTAAAATTAACCATGTATGATTGTAATAAATTTTACAAATATGTGACAAAATTAGGTTTCCATTATGAAATCGGTACAGATGTAGGTGTGCATTTTAATGTTTTCGGCTTGTGATGATATACCACAGCTTGGCAATAGATGAAACTAGTTTTGATGTAAACAATTTTCCTGTAAAATATCCTTCTGTTTGCCAGTCTTGACATAGCAGAATTGTGTAGAAGTCTTTTGTACCCATCAATTAGGTTTCTTCAACAGATAAAAAAAGTACACTGCTCCAATTTTTAAAGTAGGTCCATATGGATACTCATTTGGTATATTGTTATCAATTTTTATTAGTACTAGGGCTTTTTTGTTTTTATTTAATGTTTTTGAACTTGGTATATATTAAAACTGAAATTTGTTTCCAATTCTTACAACTCATAGTCCCATTTACATCTCAATATACACAATAATGGAAATCCTTTCAAATATTAGTATTGTTATACCTTTACACCACCCTGTCACCTAATGTCCATAAATATGTAAAGTGAGCCAGCCCAGTTGGGTAGTCAAATTGTATTTCTAAATGCAGCCAGAATAGGTTGAAGTATTAACCTTGACCTTAACTGAGATTGTATTGCTCATATTGTTTATGTCTGTGCATGCCCCTATATTTAGTTCTTTTTGGGTCACACAGGATGTAGAAATGTCTCAGACTGTATACCGACCTAGTAGCTTTGTTTTCTTGGCATGTTCTAAATCCTGTCACAAATCTGGTCTAAGACCTCATTAAACTGCTACGGTCAGTGATATGCCGACTAGCTCAGACTTAAAGGTGCATAGTTTTCACTGACCGTACCATCACACCACACACGGCTGCCAGTCTCTGTACCACATCGCATCTTACTGCGCGTGCACTGCAGAGACTGAGCCAAGCAGGCAGCAAGCCAGTACAACGCATGGCTGGGCGAGGGTGGCGCCTGTGTGCTAGTCATGTTTGATTGAAGTCTTCTCAGCTGGTCATGCCCTGACTCTTCTCTACTGGACACCGATAGCAATAGCCAGTACATAATTGCTTCACGTTGTTGCATTGAATGCACGGCCACTGTACAGTTGGATGGACAAGACTTGACCACATATTCTCTCTTTCTCTCTCTCTTGTGCCACAGGGCTAGTGAGGAACCTCAAGTATTTCTAACTAAGTGCTGTCGGATAGACAAGAAGAGAATTCACTGAAGCATAGTCTAGGAGGACAATAATTGGCAAATCACATACTTTACATCTATCACTGTGCTGGCCAGAAAAAGGTGAGTAAAGGTTGCAGGTCTTGCTAACTATATACATGGCCGGCAATTGTAACCATAGATGGATAACATTAAGTGAGATTCACATGCTATGCATGCATGAGTGTTTACACCAAAACTGTGTGTTTAACACTTAGGATAATAATCATCACCACATTGTTCTCTGGGTCAATAGCAATCAGTTTATTTTCATGATAAAACAGAAAATCTAGTTACTCATTTTATATTTGTTGTCTATAAAAGTGTAATAAATTAATTCAAAATTGCACATGTTATTACAAAATATCATTCAAGCTTTTTAAAATAACATTGGGTACACTGATATTAATTAATTGCAACGATTTAAAGGACTGCCACTTTTTCTCATGTTACTTTATCAAAGTTTATGTATCAGTCCAATTCAGTTAATGTTAGGTGGTGCAATGGCTCTAAAGCCACTGTTAGTAGTAAGATAGGCTTGATAGAGTGTGCCTTTTCAACCAACTCACACATGGATGGATTAAGAAGGACATCAGTGCTAAGTTTGTTTCATATTAAGGGCATTGAAAGTCATCAGTAGTTGAGTTTAAAGACCTTAATTACATTGGAAAAAAGTAATGAGTCAACCAACTAGGCCCCATATGTTCTTCTAAACAATAAAATCTGTTTTCCTTATTTTCAGTGATGTAAGAGTTCAGGAAATTACCTGAAATTCAGGAAATAGAATACCGAGTTCAGGAAATGCATCTTTAGTAAAAAGATGTTAAAATTCTAAATTTATATCCATTTCAAGATTTCCATTAACTTGGTATTTACATCTCTGCATATTGCCAGGAGTTAGGCCTATATAAATATGATTATCAAAAAAAAATGTGGATTATGGTGAGACTTTTTAAATTATTTTCAAATGTATTTTCTGGTGGGTCCCTCTTATAGTTGGACTTAATAGAGGATTTCTGCACAAATTAGGGGTCTGTTTTGTACCTACTACAAGTCAGGGCCCATGCTTTGCGGGCATGGCGTAAAATTCAGCACTGCTTCACGTGATAATCCCATTCATGTGCAATTTATATTTTCAGTGCAAATCAACAAAAGCACATTATTTCAGGTTAAAAAATATAAAATATGCTGATAAAGAAGGAAGCTAAACTCAGAACAAAAACACCCACCTACCATATTGAAATAATTTAAAATATTGGACTGAAATACATCAGATTTAACAATACTTTGTAGCATGTTGCTTGTTTAAAATGTTATCCTCAATGTGCAATTGGGTATCACGGGATCGGATCCCACAAAGTCTGAATCTTCTCTCTCCTGTATAGGTCAGTTCCTTTTGAATATTTAACTAAATATTTAGGTTATCTAAGCGGTTTGATGGTTCAACACTCTTTGAAATATTTTTATCTGCTTAAATCACAAATAAAAGTAAGTTATCCAATTGCAATTGGTAGCCATATACACCATAGTTTGGCCAAAAAAATATAGGGTTCTTCTATGTAAATATTTAGAAGCTGCATTTCAACTGGTTATTGAAATTAATATAGGCCTATATTTAGCCAATCATAAGTGCTGTTTGAAAGGTAGGGAATTCTCATAGTCCCCTTTTGTGAGATTAGGTATGCAATACCAGGATGTTATAACACTTTTTCTGTCAACAGTGCCTATTAGTAAAGAGTGCACATATGGGTTATATCGGACAAGGTTATTGGGGGATTCTTGTTCTCATTCCACAAATGTTCAGGTTTCCTCAGGGCCTGTGGCCTCTTCCTCACATTAACATATCAACACACACATATAGCTCTATATCAAGAGGGAACTTGGTGTTCTATAGCTTGTATGTTACCCATTCACCATGCTATAGTAGCAAGTTCATCACAATGAAATTGAGGTACTGAACCAAGTGGAGCTAGGAATAATGGTGAATTCCCGAGGGCCTGCCCTACCCTGCCATGACCCTGGTTCATCCAGGCAAGTACAGCATCAATAGAGTGCTCCAGTTCGCCTGGCGGTCAGCAATGCTAAAACTGTGACAGCATCCCAGATGGCCGCTGAGCCGTAGTAGTGAAAAGGCAAGCGACCTAACAGACACCAACCTTTCTCCATATCTTAACCTTAGCAATGCATGCCCTTATGACAAAAGCTGTAAAAATAGATACCTTCTGGATGGTGGGTCATATTTGGAGAGACTCCAGCTAAGGTCACCATTAGGAATATTAATTCCAAATCTAAAATGTTGCTTTCATTAGTTCCAAAATATGTGCCCTTGGCAGTATTTTTCTGTGCCATTTATATTGAACGTTAATTGTATGTGTATAAAAGTGAATTATGATAACTGTCAATAGTAATCACAATAAGATAAAATTATCATTTTTGTGTGCTCGCAATGTGCAGTTTGTTGATCAATTCATAATTTTTCATACATATAAAAAATCAATTGAATTGTTTTTATTATCCAACCGTCCATGCTCCCCAATCTCATTTTATATGTATCCATTATTTGTGCTTCAAATGTTACAAGCATGTTACATATCAAGACAACCTATTGAGGGCTTATTAAAACTGCAATAATATTCTGAGAAATAGAAATTCAATGGCTTTGCAAAGA
This sequence comes from Ophioderma brevispina, assembly GCA_023653785.1. Classification (NCBI taxonomy): domain Eukaryota; kingdom Metazoa; phylum Echinodermata; class Ophiuroidea; order Amphilepidida; family Ophiodermatidae; genus Ophioderma; species Ophioderma brevispina. The sequence continues at coordinate 114,762 of JAMKCH010085066.1, forward strand.
TGAAAGGATTTGGGTATGATTTTGATAAGATTTATGTGGATACTCAACGGTAACTTGTTAAATTAATTTAGGAAAGTATGTGTTAACTGAACTGGAGTGCTATCAGTAGCAAACGGTGAAAAAATTATCACAGTGTCCTGTACTCATTTTTGAGTATGTGGTGGGAGGGGGAGTAAAAATTGGTGAGACCCAATAAATAATATGCTCAGGGTAGATGGAAGTTAGAATTAAATTCTGCACATTCAATTTACTATTAAATATCACACTGCATTACAAATTTATGAAAATTACCCATTTACTAAGGGAAAGGAACTTCATATTAGGCCTGTATGTAAATTATCTTTGTTTAAAAATTCATCATCATTACAAAGGTTAAAGAAGCACAAGGGTATTTTAAGAAAAATGACCCCCTACTTCTTAAGTTACTTGCTTAGTTAGAATGCGCATTATCGCTTCTACCATAAAAAACACAAGTTTGTTTCCCACGGTACTTGATGGGCGTACGTGCAAGTTCCAGGCTCTTATATCAAGTAGAGAACGAAATAGACATAAATCGGAACAAGCACCTTTAAGGGAGATTGACACAAAAATCCACAGCACATACTTAGTCATCCATAGAATTTTTCTCATAAGGCCATTATTAATTGTTTCTCACAAAGCCTCCACAAATGTTGTGAACTTGCCATTATTCTTGCCATGAAATTGAAAGCTAATTTAATGAAACTGCTAGGATCACAAAATCAGCTTCTAAGTGAAAATATCAGAAACCTCCTATCAAAAAATGTCAATATCAAACTGAGGAATCCATTCTTTATGTGGCATTTCTGTTTTGTCATCCAAAAATCTTGCCATGAATCTTTATACTGATGACTAAAAAAAAAAAAAGAAACCTGAAAAAAAGAACACTTTCCACATTATTTTTAAAGCCTGAATTGCTTTGAGACAAACTATGAAATTAATATGGCCTTGTATGCATTTTGCGAGTGATAACTGATGCTTTTCGTAACCAGAAAATCCTATTTGTGAGGTGGCATAATTAATTGGCTGATAAATTTATCCCTCTTTGGCACAAAATTGCAACCTTCTATCTTTATTTCTACAGCAAGTATTCTGACTTTCTCAGTTTTAAGTAGAAAATGTTTTTATTGACATCATAATTACATATATAGTGAATAAATTCTTAATGATTTTGTTGGGTTTGAGGTATGAGTTTAATTAGTAATGTTATTTTCCACTTTAAAAGCCTCACAATCATGCATCTGGCATATATATCATTAATGTGACATTTATTCAAATAAATTTAATTGAATGAAACACAAAACCTTGTAACCACACCACTCGCCTTTATGAGGTTGATTACACAAATCAAGCTAAACACCGTAATTCAAGTTTTGTAAAGCAAAATAATAGCTTTGATCTTATTTTAAAAGACATCACATTGATCCCTAACAAATCCTGAGTGTAATCAACATAATCTATGTCCAAAATGTTCCAATCACAGCTGCTTATGTTTGTCTCCGGACAGTGTCCGTTTTTAGCGTGAATAATGAATGCAACTCATACATGTATTCAATGTTTTGCACAGAGTTTGCCAGCTAATAAAATGATGTGCTGCACTCCACTGTGTGAGCATTTCTATATATATTTATGCTTGGCTGTGGCAGGGAGTTAGCAAATCAATGTATAAGAGGTCAAAAAGACTTGTAATGTTTGTCCTCTTAGGAATTACATGTAATCTTAACTATTAGCTGAGTAATTTGCAGTTGGGCGAGGGTTACTTGGTGTTGGCGCGGAGAAAAGGTTAGGCTTTTGTAGTGATCATTATGTGTGCCAATCATGTGTGACAAATAAGTCGGAAAGGTTCACTGTAGCGATGCATGTTACACATTGCACTGCACAGACGCACTGTGTGAATCGGGGCATTAGAACATAAGAACTAGACCTGACTGCCACGGCTGCGGCATCACTGTTTATATGGATTGGCTGGGAATAAGGCAAGTGGCTCAGCCTAACCTTGTACTAGTCTCACTGGCCTCATTGTGTGCTGTGCTGGCAGTCTGTAGGAGGGAGGCAAGCAAAGGGGTAAACACTGCATGCGATCACTGATCACAATCTACCGTACAGGTATGTATAGCTAGCTAGTGTTGGCTTTTGCATCTAAAAGGCTCATCGGAGTACGACAATTATTTTTGAGGTAAAATTGCGAGTAAATGTTAAAGGCTACTGGGATGGTGATGTTGATGATACCCGCCAAGCGTACTTTTATTATTATTACCAAGTTTGGTGTGAGCCCATGTGTGTTAAGATCTGGTTTTTCTCAGGCACCGTAAATTTTATACTGCTGCATGGGCTATTGCATTATAGGATTTAGCAGCTACAGGGTACAAATGCAACTGGAAAATTTGTATTACCGTGGTTTGTCTGGATGTGATGCAAATTGTGCAAGTAGTTCTTTGGCTTGCTAACAACAACAAGTTGATAGGAATCCCCATTTTCTTCAGGTTGGCTTGAAGATTTTATCAATACTGATGCGTTCTACAGCGTAGTCACAATGATATGATATTTATTAAAAGACTGTTATTTCTCTAATTGAAAAACAGGTAAAGGTTTGAGCTGCATTCATTTCATTACAATGGAGTCATGGCCAAACAATCAATTTGACAATTGATCAGTGACTTCCCCTGAATTATATCTATTTTAAAGCTTTTTAAGTATTTTTAGGTATTGTGGCATTTCAAACCAAACATTCCCTTTCATGGTTCCATGTCCGGGTGTGCATTTAAATATATTCAATGTGTGGAACATTTGATCAAAGTTTGTGTTCAATTTTTTCAGAGTAATACAGGTTTGTGGGAGGTAGTGTATCCGGCATTGCCCCCCAACTTGAATCCTATCAGTGCTGTGTTTGAATCCTGCATCTTATCTGGTGGAAAATCCTGTATCATGTTCAATTATTGAATATTCTATCCTGTGCACTCTTGTGGATTGAAATCCGTGTAGTCTTATGAGTTTACAATATCTGATCCCCAATAGAAAATATATTCCGATTAGGGTATTGAGCATAGCTCAATTACACAGTCTGATATAAAAATACATATTAAATAGGTTACTACAGAAGATATAAATCCTACTACTTCAAAAAGACACTGTCATTTAGGGCAGATTGTCAGAATACAGATAGACCTTACATACAGTTTGCGCTATTGTATAACACCATACTTAAAAAATGCAGGCAGTTGCTTTTTTACTAACTTCAACATTTGCAAGAAGTGCTTAAGTAGGGAGGTGCAATTCCATTAATTGAATCAATAATTAATAGATTAATAAATCTGTATATCATAACATCTCATGTTACAACAAATCATTTTTTTGACGTGTTTGAACAAATAAAACCTGTTGAAGTCTAAAGTAGACATTGACTAGGACTTACTATCAGTTAAAGGTGCGTGTTCCGATCGTCTTTGGGACCCCCCTGATTTACCCGGAAGTAGTATCGATTTTGATATCAGATGAAAGGCCGTATTTTTCTCATTGTCGTCCTGAAATTTGAGCCCTCAAATCCATTTCATTCCCGAGATATAAACAAAAAACCGCCGTTTTAGTGGTTAACCATCAATATTAGCACAGTATTGAATAGGGCTTTGCAACATGCATTATTACGTCTACCATCAAAACCGCAAGTTTGTTTCCCACGGTACTTGATGGGATGTATGTGCAAGTGCCAGGCTTTCATATCAAGTAGAGAACACAATACACATAAATTGGAACAAGCACCTTTAAGTATCATGTCAATTGTATAATTTTGCATGGAAATTGACTGAAACAATCGATGCGAACATACAAGCGCTAAGTAAGGAGAGATTTATGACCTGAGTATTTCAATTTTATTGCTCAATATAGCAACAATACTTTCTTTTATGGAATCCCTACTTATATCAGGAATAGTGAATGTATATCAGAATGTGATATGCTCTAGCATGAGTGAATGTGTTTTTGCCAATGGGGAAATTTGATATTGCATTTGTATCTCCATACAGGACTGAACACCAAGTGTTCTTCTGCAAAAAAAGAGAAAAAAAATCCTTGCTTTCTTGTTTAGACTGTTTCTTTAAATTTTGTTTCCAAATTTAAAGCCACTCCATACTATAGAAATGACACTTTTGTGTGATTAATGTTACAAACTTGCCCTTTCATGTGTTTTGTTTTTGCAGTGATAGTCGCTGTGCATGGGAGTCTTTCTTGAAAGACATAATGCATAATAAATGTTTGTTGTTATTTCGTTTAACTTAAATGCTAAATTGGTGTTTCATCATAGACAAAGGCTAGAATTTTAGCATATTTGAATGCAAGAAAAATGTGACGATAAACTGACAAAGTATTTGTAATATGCAATGGCCATTGGTGACGTCTTCATCTGTTTGCCATTCCAGTGGCCTTTAATATTAATAGCTGAAATATAAAGTAAATATAGTATTGGATGAACTCAAAGTTATTTATGCCAGAAACTGTATCATGCAAATTACCGTAGTATTATTTACTATTAACCTTGGAGAAATTTCTCACTTCTAAAAATGCATTTCTTTGAAAATGACAGTAATGTGTTGTGAATGAAAATAGGCTGAGGCTGACACAATAAGGACGAGTGGCATGCACATAAGATGAATCGCACGTAATGATTGTTCTGGCACAACCAAATGGGTTACTTTGGCTATGAAAAGGGGCATGATATATGAGATGTATTCATATGCAGGATCCTAAATGGAGGCTTTTTTGTGCTGCACTTTAAAAACAGGAACATAATGTGATTGTTACTAAGTTTAAATGTATGTGTACTATTAAGATTTTCAAGTCATTGTTGGCATAGCTACCTGACACACTCTTGAATAGACTAAAAAGCCAATATCTCTAAAGTGAATTTTAACGATATGTCATTGTGGTGTCCAGGATTTCTCAAAAATATTTTATCTTAGAGAGATGGGATGAAAAGTAAATTAAAACATACCAATTAGACTATGCATTGAACCAGAATATTTCCATTAGTCCCATGGGAACGTGATTTAGGGGGATCTTTGGTACACAGTTGGCAAAAATAATTATTTTTTCCCTTTTTTTGACTAATTACCCCCCTTAAATCAAGTTCCCATCGGGCTAGTAGAAATATTCTGGTTCAATGCATAGTCCAATTAGTATGTTTTAATTTACTTTTCAATCCCATCTCTCTAAGATAAGAGAAATGCTTTTACTTTTATTATCAATTAGAAAATAAGTGCTTGAATTTTCACAAATAATTGTGGAAATTAGAGATCAAATGCTTATTTACTTTTTGAGATATGAGTTTTTAAAGTGGAAAAAATTAAATATCGCAGCTTGAGAAAACAATAAAATACATGAGAAATATCATAGGAAATTTCCATTTGCGAAGTTACATTTTCGACCATAACTTTTGAACGGAAGCTCCGAGTGACGTCAAACAAAATGCAAGAGAAAGGTATTATTTTCCTCAACTTTAATTTGAAATATTTATTTTTAGCCCTCCAAAGGGGTAATTCCACCTCAATGCACACTGGTTAGTTCCAAGTCTTCATTACAATAGGTCTCTATAATTAGCACGTTTACCTTGCATATTTGTGAAAATGTGTGGGCTTGCATAGTCAGCTTGGATGTTTGTGTAGACCTACAAGACCTGTCAAATACAGATTGAATTACATTATGGAATTCATAAAGAGCATGTATCATATTCATTATTACAAAAGCCTATGCTAAATATAATCCTAATTTTAAAACAAAAGGCAATTTTCATATGCTTAATTTCAATATAACAGGCTGAATTTAGTATTTGCTTCTAGAGTAAATTAGAAATTTCACAAATTTTCAACCAAATAATTATCAGCTTAATCCTTTCACATGGGGATATTTTTAATAGAAAGCTTTACATTAGTGCAAAAATCAGAATTTAAGTGAAATCTCCCTTAACATCAAGTAAAGTATAAATATTGACTGTTGGTAACATGTGTATTAAAGTTTTTTACTTGAAAGCATTAAAACCATAATTTGATGTCCAGTAGCTGGTTTCTAATATTTAATTCACCATAGAAATAGCACATTACAGATAAAACACAAATAAATATGAGAATCTTGTTGCATATAAGGTTGATATAGATAGTGTGATGTCAGGTTGTGATGCCTTTCTCACATAGATGAAGTAGTGTTTGTCTCTGTGTAGGTCTATTATCCCTTAATCTAATTCCATTTCATCTAATAATTACTTGGTCTAACACCATTTTGTCTAAACCTATTTTGCATAATGATCAGTTGTAACTGGCTAGTAAACTATACCTGTGAATGGTTAAGCTCTACAATGTCTATGTGTCGCAAAAGAAGGAATTTTGTAACTAGAATAATTAATATCGGGATCCCGATAATAATTCAATGGCTGCTGGAAATGGCCTTCCAATATGAAATAGCCAGGAAATAGCACCATGTACGTATCTACGCTCATCTATTAGTTGTTTTATTGGTTCAGGCAAGTCAAGTTAGAGGTCATTTTCTTGAGGTGGCACTATTTCATCATGGACGGACATAAACTTAGCATTTTCAGCTTTGCCATTAAGTACAATCTAGGATCCCAATTCTAATGACAAAAATCGCTCATTTTATGATAAATACGCATTTTTGAGCATTCTCGTTTGTAGGTGTAGTTTTCTAGACAATTACCAACATAGCTGTGCAAAAATATCAAATTTTGAAAATTGGGGGCGCTCTTCAAAAAATGTGCCAATATTGCTTTAAGCATGGTGGCTTAAATAAATAAGTCTTCCAAGAAATATGGCATCCTTGAAGAAGCGTAGTTATCATCCCATGGGAAACCTGAAATGGCCATCACAACATGATCAGAATCACTGCCTTTCCTTCTCTCGTCTGAATTTATGTCTTTTATTTCCATCCCCCATTATTGTAGACGCAATTTTTAACACTTTATTTTCCCCATCAGTTTGATGGAAAGAAACTGTGAAACCTAATTTCATTAGTGATATCATAAAAGCAGTACCTCATTTTGTGTTTGTTAGGTGGTGGTCATTTCCCACTTTGCAAAAATCTCCCAAGCTGATAGTGCAAACTTTGTGTGATCACCAGGATAAAGTTTGTGTAGACACAATTGGGGAACAACGTGATATCACTGACAAAATTAGGTTTCATAGTTTCTTCCCATCGCAGTGATGCTAAAGACAGTTGCTAGACATTAGCCATGTTCAGAAGGACATGCAACAACTCATGTGATAGACATTGTCTGCTCTACACTTTGTCACTTTCTCTGGCCAGAAGTAAGGAGTGATGTCATAACTTTTACGCAGTGTTAAATATGTGCTTTGCGGTGAGTCACAGCTGCAGTCGCAAGCGTAGCAAGTTTCATTTCATTTCAAAACTTTATTTCAACACGGTATAATCAGATTCAACATTAAAAACAGTTGTTCTTCCACTGATCCGTAATATACAAATGACATAATAAATAAGATCAAACACACTGAAAACATAAAAAAAATATTAAAATTAAAACACTAGATATACACAAAATAAATTCACTCATATATCTATACTATAAAGATCGAACTTCGCCATGTTTGTTTTCCCCTGGAGGCTGCCATGTTGACCCAGGAGGTCGCCATGTTGAATGTGTACCCTATTCAGGTAATACCCTTCCCATCGTGTCTCTCGATTGCTCGGGGTTTTTGTATTCAAACTGCTGATAGATGATTTAGATTTCATTGAGATTGCAAATAAACGTGTTGTAAACATAGCTAAACATGTTGTAAACAGTAGTAGATGCGTATTGAATTCCCGTGGTTTGACAAAGAATAAGTACGTTAATTGTGGGTACCGTAGTCTAGGGTACGAGGTATCATTCATGTTCGTGGCTTAATTACCCATGGTCCTTCGAGTTTTGACCTTTGTGCTATTTCTATGTAAAATTATTTATTTCTTGGTGATACAAGAGAACAATAAGAAGGCCTACTGTAAAACATTCAAGATTGATTTATACTAAGTATTTTAATTCATTGAAAGACTTTCTAATGATCGCGAACATGTTATTTTGACGCAAATTTCTTGACCTTTTGTCCGCTTTAAATCGGGATCGCGTGGGCGAGTTTTGACCTCTTGATATTTCTTTTCTAAAATTATTTATTTTTTGGGAAACACAAAAAATAAGATGATAAAGATCCTCATATATCAGTTTTTGAACAATACGTTTAAGCTGGTTTTTGTATTCATTAATTAGCACCATGATCCCTTCGCGTATTTTTGGAAGAAATAATTGGTGACCTCCCGCCTGACTATTTAATAGAACTACAAGAAGCTGACTGGACACTCGGTACTATGCACTCGCGTTGTTCTGCATGGCTGTGGAGGTTCGAATGACCATGACATAAACATTTTTAGGCCTCAGTAAATATACTAGCTATACTATTAGCTTATTAACTCGAAGAAAGCAGGTCTGGTTTCCAACCTGCAGTGGCATGCCATTAAAAGGGGAATGGCCCGATTTAAAGTATATTAAGATTTATTTTGATAGAATGACCCATGGTGTAAATAAATGGCAAATTTTGGGTTAAATTTGGCCCAAAATTTGCATCGCTGGTATAGCCTAGGTATGGGTCCCTTTTTTGGCAAAAAAAAATGGTATAGCAATGGGTCCTACTTCCAGACTCCTCGGAGGCACGTCCCTACCCAAACTAAACCCCCCGGGGAATTGCCTTTACCCCCACCCACTCTGTAAAGTTTCGCGCCGATATTCAATCCGGTTTTTGGATGTGAGATGTATGTGAGAGCCAAAACATTTCCGTAGGTTTAGCGCCACTACCGCGACCTTTCACCAAAAAAAAAATGTGTGTGTGTGGGGGGGGGGGCTCTGAAACGAGAGCAATATTTTTGTGCAATATGTACCCTGGAGATCCAATATCAACTCAAATAACGTGAATCGTAGATGATGGCGTTTCAGTTAGGTAACTGAATGTAATACTAGGATCATTACAAACCATAGACTAACGCGAATCTTCTTTTAATTAATTATTTGCACTTCATCAAAATTTGACATTCATTACAACATCTTCCAATTTTGTAGGTCTAATCCAAAATCTAGGTTTGTTTAGTCTATTGGTTTAGGCGATAACAGAGGCTTAGAAAGTTAAGCGGGGGGGGGGGGGGTGAGGGCTGTGGGGAACCTGAATCATTTGGTGGGGGGGGCTCAAATACCCTTGAGCCCCCAAAAATCAACACTTTTTGTTAACCAAAACATCAAATTCAAAGCTTCCCCCTCCCCCCAATGGGCCAGCACCATACTTCTCTCTGGTTGGGAGAAAAGTTGGAAATTTCTTGGGAAAAAATTCAAAAGTTTAGATTTTTGAATAAATTTTGGCCCGAAATCGCCAGACATTTCCCCAACTTTGGTGATTTGTGGCCCCAAATCGGTTTTTTTTTGCCAAAACTTCCGTCATTTTTTCATCTGGCCGGGGGAGGGGGTGGGGGAAACTGGGGCAAGAAAAAATGGGGGAGGAAAAAATGGGGGGAAATCCCCCCCCCCCCATGCTGGTGCTGCCACTGTCTCCCCACTCGGTGCCATCACGGTCCCCACCCCAATCCCGAAAATCTTCCTAAACCAATGTGAGCCCTCGATGTTTGCATTTTCATTTTATTCGTTTTTAATGGTCCCACCGTTGTATAAGTGTGGAAGGCATACCTCAACAGGATTTTTTTTGCAGAGGATTTTTTGTAATTGTCCTACTTTTAAAATTTTCATACAACAGCTAATAACATATATATTGCCGGATGATTTGCCGTTGTTGATAAATTGAGAAATAGCATTTTCAGACACGTACCCTATATCACTAGTGTCGGCTCACGAAGGGCCAAATTGGGTAAAAAAAGTGACTTAATTTTGTCGAATGAATAAGAAAAATAAAATCGATTACAGTCATGCAAGACTTATTATACAAGTGTAAGAAGTTAAAAAGCGGCAATTTAAAACTGGGTTTCATCATAGACATGACCCTACTTTTAGGGGTCATTCAAAAGCCTGTTCAAAAGGTGTTTCAACCATAGTGCGTTATGTTTGAATGATTTTTCATTTTTGTCCATGCACTGAAAACATTAATTTGTCCACGAAAAGGGTCTTATTTGACAAATTAAAAATGTCCATTCCATTGAATTTTTTGATCATTAAAAAATAAAGCTAAAAATGTTTTCATATGTTAATTAACAATTATTAGCTTTTCAAAAGATTTTTATCTCACAGATATTCTCTGGTTTATAAAAAATTTCACTTTTTAAAATGTGCCTGACACATTTAGGAATAACGAAATTGTCGTACTTTGTCATTTATAGTGCATTACCATTAAAGTTTAGTGTAAACAATTACTGATGTTTTAAAACAGCTATTTTAACAATTAGCATTTTTTCTAAAAAAAATGGACAAATTATGAATGCATTATTTGTCATTTAGTTTTTTGTCATGTAATTTTTGTCATGTCCTAAAAATGTACCAATGCTTTCCAAAGCTAGGGGCATTCATTGATAGAGAATGTGCCAAAAAAAGGGTTCTTGGGTGAAAGGCAGCCAAATGCCCATAAATCAGGTTTATTCTTTTGGTGGAAATTTGCTATATTTTTTTTTAAAAGGGTGTCTTTGGCTGAAAATGTGGAGCTCTGGGCATTCGCTGATAGAGGAATGGTACCAAAACGGGTTCTTGGGTGAAGGCAGCCAGATTTGCCCATAAAGAAGGTGATTTTTGGTGGAAAGTTGCTATTTTTTTTTAATAGGGTTTTTTGGGAAAATTGGCAACATTTTCAAAAGGTAGAGTCTTTGGGGGAAAGATTTCAAAATTGTCGAAAAAAATGGGAGTCTTTGGATGGCGATGGTAAAATTTCAATAACAAAGGCCATTGGTTTACAATGATGCTGGGTGTTAACAACCATATGGCCTATAGCACATCATCTAAATGGGAACACTCCCCCCCCTTTGTACTCCTTGGACCTGTTCAAAGACCCATCTATAGGTGCTGCCTCTCGTCGCCCTTAGAGATGGCCCAGTGGCGTAGGCATCAGTTTCTGAGGGGAGAAAAAGCGTGTTCAGGGGAAATCAGCCCGGTCAGGGGAAAATTCGTCCCGACTGATTTTTCATGATTTCCCATAAAAATTTCTTGATTGATACCGACCTCAACTTTCTTCCTAAGGGAGCTTCCCTGATTTCCCCTTTTTAGTATAACACCGTTGAAGTAGCCCCTATCCTCCTCCCTAGATACGACATTACAGTGATGGGTTTTTTGGGAGTGCATGCGAGTTCCTTGGCTTGCACATAAATTTGCGTAATGTTCACCTGCTTCATAGCTCATGTTGAGATATGGGGCCTAAAGCTTGACATCTCTTGACTTACACATTTGAGGCATAGGCCTATTAAGGGCAGTAAATAAATGGAGAAACCTTGGAGAAAAATATTGTAGTCTATAGTTTTGAATATAGACGCCTGATCAACCGGTTTAGTGACCGCTCCCATTCAATCAGGTAGCAGTTGCCCGCGCGAAGCGCGGGCACCCGCTAGTGAAACCTAAATATACAGGTAGGGATCAATTGACCGAGAATATTAAAACTGAGGCTCAGACATATACACGTTAAACCCTACACACTCTCCTCACACACACATCTCACGCAAACCGCACATCCCCACACATCAACAAACACACAGTACACACACACACACAGCATAAAAAAATCGGTGTTGTATCAATAAAGGTAAGATCTAGTAATTAAACAGAGCAGATATAAAAATAATATAATATGGTACTACGAGCATATATATATAAGTTAAAATGCAATACATAGTCAAACATGAATGGTGATCGTAAAAATTAAAACAACAATAACAATTAAATATAGCACTTATGTACAAGGAATATCTAAATAAAATCCTTAAAAGAAGAGTTGTGAATCAATTGTAATGTTTATATTTTGACTTGAAAGTAGATACATTGCACGCTTTCTTTAATTCATCAGGAAGGGAGTTCCATACGGTAGCGCCACAGTACGAAATCGATCTCTTTTTAAAATCGGTTTTGGGGATGGGAATGGTGAGATTAGTATGCCCTCATAACTTGTAACCAGAATCTTTAATACTGAATCTTTTGCTGAGGTAGCTAGGTGTATGGCTATTCATTATCTTGAACATGGTTGTGGCTAGATGAAAATCATACCTTTCTTAACATTTTTCCAATGGAGTGCATCTAAGGCCGCAGAACTAGAATCAAATCGAGTACCACCTGTTATAATCTTAGCAGCTCTGTTTTGAATTTCTTGAACTTTCAGATGAGATGAAAAGTTAGCATGCGCGATATGCAAATTAGTTGTATAAAATTGATAAAACTACCTTTCTTCTGGCCAGAGAAAGTGTCAAAGTGTAGCAGATAATGTCTATCACATGAGTTGTTGCATGTCCTTCTGAACGTGGCTGATGTCTAGCTACCGTCTAGTAGCTAAATAAAAAATAACCTTCATTTCAGTGATGTGTAAACAAATAAGACATATTGGATCAAATTGACTTCTAACTAGTTCAAGGGAAAATATTGTGGTACATTTGTTTTGTACATAGCAACAAAAAACTATGTACACAGTTACAGGTATGCATTCTGACCAGGCTAAACCATATTACTGCAAACAAATTGCAATTCTTGTGACATAGTGCATATGGAAAGTTTGCTGCTTTCTTCCTCACATGCTTCATTTTTGTAATATAGTTGTTAAGCTCTGTGTTTGTTGCTGGGTAAACAGTGGAGACTTGTTTAATAAAGCGATAACAAAATATAAGAAGCGGAATGCAGATGGTAGTAAGTGCTATAGCTGCCCTGTACACAGCAAAATGTAGGGTATTCAAACACTCAAGGCGTTTAAGGCATGGTAGGCATTTGATGTCGCCATTAGTTTTACACGTAAACACCAAATCATGACAAACAATTGTAATTTATTTTTAAACACTTGGGATAGTTAATGCAATTTCATTGGTTGCTAGCCATGTGATATACTTGTATTCTCGATCTCCATTGGCCAATACCAAGTGGTGACAAATCAAATGGATCTGGGTATTTCTGTCAGCATTTGAAATATCAGCATAATTGCATTATACCCTTCACATCTACTCTGTACCATGTGCTTTATTCTGTTAAAGGTGCTGTTTCCGATCGTTTTGGGACCCCCCGGAAAGTTAGATAGTAGCGATTTTGATATCGGATGAAAGGTCATATTTTTCTCATTGTCGTCCTGAAATTTTAGCCCTCAAATCCATTTCATTTCCAAGATATAAACAAAAACACACCGTATTTATGGTTAACCATCAATATTAGCACAGTAGTGAATAGAGCTTTGCAATACGCATTATTGCTTCTACCGTCAAAGCCGCAAGTTTGTTTCCCACGGTACTTGATGGGGCGTATGTGCAAGTGCTAGTCTCTTATATCGAGTGGAGAACACAATATCAACAATGTTATAAATACAAGCAATTCACAAGTTTTCTTGTCTTATATGAAAGCTTAGGGAACGACAAAAATATCCATTACGTCCTATAATTGTAACAAGTTTTGATGAGGGTAACGGGGTCAAAAAATGTTGATTATGGTAGTAAAAAAAACAACATTGGTCTTAGGAAGTTGCAATTTCTGCAGTGGGTACAATTATTATTATGGGTCCAATTCACAAAATTATGGAAGAATAGACATTCCCGAAAATAGCTGTATTAATTCTTTCCACGTCTGTTTGTTGTTTACTATATTTACTTTGTTAGCTCTTGTTTGTTTACTTTCTGTATTAATCACTAGAACACTTTTAACTCCAAAATGATTCTCTGTGGCGTATGCATTGTCTTGTCACTGAATACGCAAGTATCATATTTAAAAATGTTAAATGCAAACAAGACAACCTGGAAATTCTGATATTTCTCACTTACATTAGAGATAGGGGAGGGGTCGGCTCTCTAACGAAACTTGTTACATTTATAGTACATCATCAATCTTAAGGTTGTTCCCTTGTCTTAAAGTAGTATACCACATTTGGAGGGGTAATGAGAAAAATAAGAACTTTCTTCTGATACTTTGATGGAATATGGGGGGATGAGGTTGTCGATCAGTTTACCACCTGGCAAAATGTTCTATTATGCCTTTATCACCAATCTAACTAGCCCTAGTGTACTGTCATCAATTATCATTTAACACTAGTGTCAGAATACCCGACCAGTGACACCCCACATACTACAATGCAGAACTGTGTGTATATAGTCCTCTTCTGTCACATTTTTGTTAAAAATTTAGTGATTTTCTAGCAATTTTGAAATGTTTTTTGCATAACAATTTTCACCAGGTGTTTGTAGATTTTACGGTGGTTTTACTTAATTTATTTAAACGTTCTAGAGGAAGTCCCAAAATCTCATTTACATTTTCCTTGAATGTTAACATCTAATACACTTTGGGGGATTCATGTGACTGACCTGACTGCAACTGCAATTTGTGACTCCTGATTCAAAGTGTTTCTGTTATAGATACAGCAAGATTCAGTAAATGTCCAGTAAACCTCAGAATGACTCACCAAAGATGGCAAGGTTTATCTCAGCTACATTTTATAAAGCCTTGTGCCTTGCTAAAGATACCACAAAACTAGAATTTGCTACTTGGTGCAATTATATCTTCACTGGTATGGAAATTGTGCTTGCTTCTCCTACCATCTGACATGGTCACCAGTAGGGGGATTGCAGAGCCTTGAAGTACAGACTCCGCCCATCCATAATTTCAAGTTCAAATTGTGGGTGGTGTGAGTGTACTTCCATAGAAGCACATCAAATGGCAGCTATGCATGTAGACCTTTCTTTTGTGAAGCTAACCATAAGTGCATTCAAGTCATTCATGTTTGTAAATATTGTGCAACTATGAGCTGCTATGATGATGTGACAGGTGGCAAAACGTTTTGTGGTGGCACCACAACATCACTGGGTTCATCTGTACTTTCTTTCTTGCTAGGCATGGCAGGCCTACTACAAGTACACGGACCTACTTCAATAGAAAAATTAATTCATTTCAAAAATCAGGGCTGTGTCGCGATCATACACCACCTAGGGGTAGCAAGTAGCTGTCTATAAAACTATGTCATGTAACTGGGACAAATCAATGATGCTGTAAAACATGCTATTTGTAATATGTGCCTGCATGCCTGGGAATATCTAGCTTAAATGAGGAGCTTTTATGTTGTGTGTCGCAGGATTTGGTGTACAGTTTTCAAATGTGTTATTAGGTGAAGTGTATTCAACAGGGTAGATTGCATTGTCCATTATACGAGTTCAGATCCAGGGTATGTGTATGGTTCAGATTCAAATTGATTTCATCCAACAATGTATAGCAGTCAAGTAGGCCCAAATATAATAAGTATAAATTGTAAGTATATATAATAAGCATAAATTGTGAGTATTGTGACGAAGCCCAATTATTAATGTAACACCTGCATGATTAGGTTCATCATTAATGTAATATTAATAATATTTAACAAAATATTAGGCCTAAGTAATAGTATTTCTGATTGGGCATATAGACCTCTCAGCAAGCCTTCTGGTCCTATTGAGAACTAGAACTCCTGGTATTGCCAGCTCATAATCAGGTCATTTTCCAAGCACTTTTAAAGTACCATAGGTTAAATTCATGAAGGTGAATCATTTTGAATTCACTTTCATAGTTTATTACCCATATTTACTTATGGTAAAGATGTTAGGTCAAAGTTTAAGAATGTGTGTTTAAACAAAATTGTCCTCTCATCAAAATATTATAGTTCGGGTTAATGTTTGAGGTCATGACTTCCCTCTATTAACTCTGAGTGGCAAGTGTCGCTTGTGTTGCAAGTTTCTACTGCAGCAGTTGTTCAGTGGGGGGGGGGGAGGGGGGTGATGAGGACAAACCAAAAGAACACAATATTCATGGTCAATGTGCTTTCTCTTTTTCACCCTCTATCATATTGGATCATTCAAATGTGAATACAGATATGTGGAAAGGGATGCACCATTAGATTCCGGGGTCTTGAATGTTGGGCCAGCATGAAGACTTTTGTTACCACCAATGGTGGCAATTATTTCCCACTGCATCGTCATTCATCGTCAGCTATGTCAGTCAAGTGCAGGACAAAGCTCAACATGTTTCACGCTGATTAAGGCCTTACATTCCACACGTACTAGTGCGGGTTGTTGAAGGGACCCTGGTACCTAGTGATGAGTTCAGGTATGAACCCGCGATGATCACATATCTTATCGATGAGGTCTGCAGCGTTTTACGTGCTCAGGATTGAATCCTCTGACACACGGGACAAAAGCTTTTACTTAATTCTCCGAAACCAAACGTACCTAGAGTGATGAGTGGAGGTAACAGACCAGGGATGATCAACAAAACTTGTCATAAGGTCTGCCATTTTTACATGCGCAGAATGATTAGTTTGACGACTCTCCAAACCACGATGTGGTGGGCATCCGTTGCATACCCTGACACATTATACGCAATCATGAGAGCAAGGAGAAATTCCCACAATTCACATTACATTTTAAATCAGATAAATTATGCAATTTTCAACTCTATATATGAACATTTGAATATGACAAGAAAACTGACTTTGTGGGGCTGAACCAGGGACACTCCTCATAACCATTCTGACGGTTGGGCAGCACCTTAACCCACTCGGAACATCGCCCTCTGGTTTGCCCTACATCTTTGCTGACAAATTACAAAGTATACTTTTTAGAGTTGGTTGACAACATTTTATTTGTAGATCATTTTGTTTCTAGTTGTCAAAATTCTCATTTTTTTTCCTCTCAAAACGCCTACCCCCAGGAGATCTAACGGTGCACCCTTAAGGCTCCAAAGTGATGTGCAAGAAGGCTACCAGCTTGGACCCATGTGCTATGAAAGGTTTGAAGTTTTCAATGTAGATTATGGCAGGTTGTGACATGCCATTTTCATGAAAAAATTCTAAAAATGTTGTTTCACATGTAATCTTAATGTTTTAATATTTTGTCCAAGAAATAAACATGGTTTTTTACTCAGTTTATTTATTTTGTCATATTTATTTTGTAAAATAAATATAAATGATTTCCAAATCTGGAAGGATCTATGAGTGAACTAGTGAAAACAATTGAATAAAGTGTTGTGATCATGACCCTGTTACTCACAAACAATTTGTTATCAATGTTTGGAGTGGTAGATGATAGGGTTTATTTTCCATCAAGTTCACATTCTTTAAACACCTATTAATTTTTAGTAAATTCTGAAAACCACATGAAAAAAAAAAATCATAAATTACAAAGGATGGGTTATTTACTAAGACAAAAATATATTTACAGATTGTTTATTTACTACCAATGCATTGAGATAAAATGATATGAATTCATAGATTTTAAAAAATTTGTGTGTGGGGAAATTTCCGATTCAGTTCACATTTGACATAGCCTTTATTCTTATGAAAATATTGACCCACATACAATAACAAGTAGTATTTTTTTGTCAGTGAAATCACTACATCTTTTGTGAGCAAATTCCCTATATTTTGCAGGCCTTGGAAAGTGGGACAAAGGTCACATTTGCTTAAAAGATGATTGAACATTGTCAGGACTGGGAGTAGTTGAAGAGAAAAAAAACACGGATTTTATCGTAACTTATGGATGTGAAAACAAGGAACCCAAGTTCTGAAAGCCTACGCCTCTTTGCTTGTTTTGTAAACACGTTGCTGGCTAGGGGTCACTGCACACCTGTGGGGAAGAGGTGGTGATATGAGGAAACAAATATGTGAATCAGCTGTGGGACCTGTTTGTTCGCAAAAGGTATTATTCTGAAACCCACCACTGAAAAAAAGAATCATTCAATACAAAGGATGGATCTAAGACAAAAAATCTTTACGATTGTTTTATTACTACCAATGCATTGAGATAAAAGGATATGAATCAAGATTTTTAAAAATTGTTGGTTGTGGGAAATTTCACGATCAGTTACATTTTGGACAGAGCCTCCTTATTCTTATGAAATAATGACCCACTACAATAACAAGTATTTTTGTCATGTGAATCAACTACATTTTGTGAGACATAGTTCCCTATATTTTTGCAGACCTTGGAAAGTGGGACAATGGTCACATTGCTTAAAGATGATTGAACATTTTCAGGACTGAGTAGTTGAAGAGAAAAAAAAAACATGATTGTTCGTAAATTTTGTATGAAATACAAGGAACCCAAGTTCCTGGAAGCCTATACGCCTCTTTCTGGTTTGTTAAACTTGTGGGGATAGGGGTCACTGAACACATGTGGGGTATATAGGTGTGATAGGAGGAAACAATATGTGAATCAGTGTGAGAGCCTGTTGTTCAGCAAATGGCTATTAATTCTGAAAAACCCACACTGAAAAAAAAGAATCAGAAATCTACAAAGGATGGTATTACTAAGAAAAAAATATCTTTACAGATTGTTTATTTACTACCAATGCATTGAGATAAAATGATATGAATATAGATTTTAAAAAAAAATTGTTTGGGGGAAGGAAATTTTCACGATTCGTTACTATTTTGGACAGACAGTGTTATTCTTATGAAAATATTGACCACCTACAAAACAAGTATTTTTGTTCATGTGAAATCAATACATCTTTTGTGAGACACATAATCACTATCTTTTTGGCAGACCTTGGAAAGTGGGACAAATGTCACAATTTGCCTTAAAAGATGATTGAACATTGTCAGGACGGGAGTAGTGAAGAGAAAAAAAAAACACGAGTGTTTCGTAACTTCTGACCACAAATATTCAATCTATTATTTTAAGGACTTTAAGCGATTGCAAGGAAACTTCAGCGTCAGCTGAACTGCATGTGGGCATGCTGTACAAGGAGCTATAGGTCAAGCCCTTAGCGGCTTGTCATAATATAGCCCAACTAAGTAAACTTTGATATGGCTGAAAAGGAATAGGAAAAGCACGATGATGTGAGGGAATAATAAAAGTGGGAATTCATTATATTAGCTTATAAGTGTGTCAATTCTATTCAACTACTTTAATGTAGGAAAACACACACGTTAATCCCAAAAATGTGAAGTATTTGAGAAATTTGGCATACCATCTCTCACAATATGCAGTGATGGTGGACTCTATAGGCATATTCACTAAACAGCTGATTTTGGTACACACCAGTTACAGAAAGAACAAGAACAAAGGTCCAATACTGTACGTGTTTGAGGTCAAGCTGTACCGGGAGCTGGTGCACAATATCACACTTCAAAATCTGTGACATTTGGCAGGGAAAATCTCTTTTGATCTCAAGTAGGATGCACACCCTTAGAATGTTTCCAGTATGAGATAAATGTTCACAGTTTTTTGCTTATACACAGATTTGAGCCACCACTTGCAGGCTTGAATTTTTTATGCTCTGAAGTCGCAGAATTCGGTTGCTTGTCCTTTTAACAACCTCATTTCAAACGTACTATAAACTTTTCTTACATAATTTTTGTTTTGAAAAAGCTAAGTTCAAAAAGATCCTACATGTTTACATTGAGCCAGAAAGGACCATCCCTTTTTAACTCAAAAAAC
The DNA here is from genome assembly GCA_023653785.1 of Ophioderma brevispina. Taxonomy (NCBI): domain Eukaryota; kingdom Metazoa; phylum Echinodermata; class Ophiuroidea; order Amphilepidida; family Ophiodermatidae; genus Ophioderma; species Ophioderma brevispina. The sequence goes on from JAMKCH010085066.1 coordinate 134,382, forward strand.
ATATCCCGGATGAAATGGACCACATATGACTATAACAATGTGGAATTCGAGGCTGTGGATAGAGCTGATTCTTGTTTGTGAATTTTAGCAACAGTTAAGTGCCTATTATCCCTGAAGCTGAGATCAATCATTATTAACAAATATTAACTATGTAAAAAATGAAATTATAAAAGGAAACTATTATACGTCTAAAAAGGCTACTGACAAAACATTCAACTTCATTTTATTTCAACTGTATAATTACAAACAAATTATAAAAATCTAGTAGATTACAATCTAAAAATGAAGCCATGTAAGCTCCCAGCTGCTTTATTTACCGTTATGGCCTCCACAATTTGGATTGCACAAACCTATTATAGCCCATGCCATATATTCTGATGGTCAGGGAAGAAAAGGGTGATTTGGACCCCTGGAAAAGTACCATGGTTTCCATGTTATTTTATGGCAAAGCAGGCAATAGGGAGCCATATTGTGACACACAGCTATCACCTATTTTGTATGAAGGACCCTTGGGCCTCAAATGTACAGTTCTATTCATGCTGTAATCCTAGACTTCTATAGATAAGAATATAGTTTGTAGTGGTGGTAGAAATATTACATAAAGGCATGCCATTGCGTATGATCCTGTTTACAGTTTAGATAGAGAGACCTTTGAAACAAGAGGTTAGCAGTGGTATAGAAACCTCAAAACAGCGAGAGCAATAGGTTTGAAGGTAAATGGAAGCGTTTCTTCATTTACTCATCTAACATCCCCCGCTGGCATGCGCCGTCATTCTGTGTCTGATGTCTGCAGGAGAGCTATGACCCGACCCAATTGCTGTTGCCTGCTAGCCAACCAACCAATAATCTCATCTTTGTCACTGGATCCATATGCTGAAATGCAATCCCAATGAACTTTGCACCTACTTTTCAGTACTTTAGTGTATAGGATTGCTAGAAGACATAGTCCCATAACTTACAACCTATTACAGACTACATGGAACTTTGACTAAAGATGATAATAGCTCTGCTGCTTTACCAAAATGCACACCCTGAATTGTTATGTACACCAATTTGGAATCACACTGGAAGATGGAATTACAGAAAATGTGACAAATGATCTGCTTCCCTCCTTGTTTTGTTTTATCCCCCTGGCTTAAAAAGCCATGGGGGATATTGCAAGAGCAGATTCTTTCTGTATGTGTATCAGTCTGTCTGTCTGTGTGTTCCATTTTGGTTAAGTTAATTTGGTTAGGTTGACTAAAAAGGTGAACTTCTACCAGATTCCAGTGTCCAAATTTGACAAAACTTAGTTTGTGGATGGTGGTTCTTACAAGTAGGCCTAATACCTGTGTGTACTGTGTCATCATTATTTTCTTTGGAGTACTATGAAGCAAAAATCAAATGCACAATACATTTTTTTGCTAAATCCAAGATTTATACAGTTGAGCCTTACAAAATGTTTGAATTGTAGCTGGATATTGGTGTATGATCTTGCATTATGCATGGAAAATATTTGGTGATGTAGCTGGAACCAAACATTGTAATGCAATGTTTCTCAGTCGGAGAAGGGGATTAGGCCTAAAACATATTTGATATTGCAGGAATCATTTTTATACATTGGAATGTTTTAGCTCAAAGCTTGTGACATTGACAAGGTAACTTATTGTGATAATAATTTCTCAATGTAGGACCTACAAATTAGATGTAATACTCTTACATCATCCAGCCTTGCACTTTTTTTTTCTTTCAAAAAGGTTGTGTATGGTTTAATGTGATTAAAGGGGCATTTTGTGATCCAACCTCGTCCCACCTCTTAGCTAAAAAAAAGTTGAGATTTTTATATCGTCTGAACTGTTAGCCTTAGTAATCCCAGTGTACCTAATCTTACGTGCAAATTATCTTACGTGCAAATTTGGTCGTATCTGTAAGAAATTCGCAATTCTGTGTTTTCTGTCCATAAACAGGCAGAAATTACAGCACAGTGGCCTATGGGACTATGGGAAACAAGCAATTGCTCATAACACAATACCGCAAGATTGGATTCAACTCAAATTTCGTGAATAAGCTTTTCTCAAGGGTATCTAGTGAACAATGAATAAAAAAGAATGTGCTGGAATCACAAAATGCACCTTTAACTACAATAAGGCACTTTTACAATTACCATGTATTCTGCATGATCTATTACTATATGGGATAGTCCGTATCAAATTTGTGGATAAATTGACTTGTTAAAACCTAGAATCAGCTGAGAGAAGACTTGATATAACAATCATATAATTTCCTCTTATTTTGGACAGTCAGGGAACCAACTGAGGCCCCTCCTCTAGTTAGCACCAGTATCTTATACTATAACCCCTTGTCAATGCAGTCAAGTTGCAATACAGTACTAACGTTGGCCTTCTTGAACTGAATGTTTTCAAATTGGCCAGATTTTCTTCATGCATAATACATGTAAGTTGTGATACCAAAGGGGGAAAGAGAAAACCTTCCCGCTGTGTTAATGTTCACACATGTGCACATATTGGTTGTAGAGTGTTTCCCCCAATGGTTTACCTACAGCACTTACCCTCCCAGAGAAACCCACTTGCTTAGATTAAATTCTCAATGATGATGTCAGCCCTTTGATCACACATACAAACTTGATTTTCCTGTCAAATATGCGGTTTTCTAATCTCATTTAGGCCTAAAATAATTATCAATTGTCCCAATTAACTATTTTTGTGTGAACTAATTTCAACATCATGTACCTCGTGATGTATACTCGCAGCACATAGAATTTACTGTACGCCTTATAAGCCATGCTACGCACATACGCATATTGGCGGCACTGAGACTAGAGCTACTTGTCGCATTGATAAATTAGTATTCTCATCAGTATGCCTGACAGCATAGAGTAGCATCTTAGTGCCTACTTGACATGGCCTAGCAGGCACAGGACTGCATCCTGTAAGCTAGGTAAAGCAGTAATGTATTCACAGTGTAGCCCCAAGTGCCCTTCTTCCACGACAGATCAAATTCAAAGATTGCCTTGTGCCTTGCATAGCTCAGAAAAAGCACTTGGTAGTTAAGAAATTTACCTGCTGAAATGCGCACATGTATGTAACTCACTTTGACAACAACAAAAATAATCACAGTTTCACATAATCTGAAATATAGGCAATGTTATGTATGGATTTGGTATGAGGCTGCACTGAAAATGTGCATTTCATGACACAAACAAAATTAGAATTTTGGAAAAACTAGTAGCAACATTACTCTTATTTTTAAACAAGATTTGAAAAAAAATGTTGCTCTTTGTTGTTTTAATTTCATATCAGAAAGTATAATCAATCATTGGATTTGATATATCACTCACCCAATTACATTTGCAGTAGGTAGGCCTAGATATTCCAATCTCAAAACAGATAAGTCAGTGGGGAGCTCACCAAAAAACACAATTTGGATCAAATTGAATTAAAATTTGATCATTTTCATACCAAATTTAGTTTTAAAGTTGACAAAATTCTTGGTGGGCTCCCCACTGACATATTTTTCATATCAAAATGACTAATTTGTTTTAAAGGTTGACTCAGAGATTTTGAAATATACATATAATTCTTATGTAGGCCTATCCATTTGAAATATTTAACTAAAATTAAAGATAGTTGTTTAAACTGCTTAATTCCAAAGTTTGATAGGAATTGCTTCATTCATTTTGCTGTTGTAAACCTGTATACAATGTGTAACAGTACCATAGGATGCTGTGTATTATTAAATTCTGGATCAAGAATTTTATTACAAAATTGTGATTATGATGGATGGCGATTTGAGCTAAACTATTTCACAGTAATTATACTCCATTTCCCTTCCTTCTTGCAGTGACGTCAGCGCGAGATTTGATGGTCGCATCAGTAAACCGTGTACGTTGGCTTAAAGTGACGGCGTTTTTACACGCGCGCGCACAAATACAGCATATGGGCACGAAATCGCTGGCCGTGCTGGCGACTCCCTCGTGGCTTGCCATCCTTGCTCATGGGTATGGTGCACCGGAGGCTCCGGGTTCGAATCCCGCCACGGATGTCCAATGTTCTTTAGCTTCTACCCCTTTACCCCTTCCCTTCCTCTCTGGAGAAACCAAAAGACGGTTAGGGTTAGGGTACACTTGCTTTTTTCCAGGTAAGAGGTACCCTAAAGAAAATTGTACATGGAGATCCGACAATCTTATAGTTCTCAGAACTGCTATGCAGACAAAACCTCTGAGTTGTTCTGATTTGATGATGTACATTGTGTATGTCATTCAGGGTTGATATGTGTGTATGTACGTATGTATGTATGCATGTATGCAGGGGTTGGTGTGTTCTTAGGCAAGCCACTTGCAAATACAGCAATATTTGCACAGCCCAAATAATTGCCATCTAGGGTTGGGTTCTCTATCATTACATATTTTGTGTAAGCTGAGAAGAATTACAAGTAGATCATGTTGAAATAATGTGACTAAGTAGAACTGTAGGGTTGAATACATGATGATTGAATGCCATAGTGATGGAATATTTCATGTCCGATTTATTCAGGAAATGCTGAATAATCATCACTTGTGGCTTACAGGGCATGCAAGGCCAATGTTGTACACTGTGAAACTATAGTAAAATTATATTATGTGGTTTTACATGAACTAGTAAAACAATATTATATGTTTGATATTCGATATAAATGTACATGGTTTTGTGGTAATCTTTCAGCTGCCTTCTCCCTTCTCCCTTTCCAACTTTGGGTTTTGATCATTTTTCTCACTGAGTTCTGGTTCTCAGTTTTTCAAATGCCAAGTTTTCTGATTTATTTGTGCATATTTGAGGTATGGGGGACTTTTGTGTGCCCTAAACTAGTCATTAACTAGTCCAGATGGTTCCTAATTGACTAGTTTGCCAGAATATTTCTTTACTAGTCGCCTGACTGGTTTTACTAGTACTTAACCTGACTAGTAAAAATTACTATCGGGAGCTTTTACTAATCAGTTGACTAGTTAAACTAGTTGGGCGACTAGTAAAACTAGTCGGGCGACTAGTAAAACCAGTCAGGCGACTAGTAAAGAAATAGTCTGGCAAACTAGTCAATTAGGAACCATCTGGACTAGTTAATGACTAGTTTAGGGTTTTCAGTGCAGTGGAACTAGAAAAAACCTACTACTGTGTATGCTGTCCTCTCCCACTATACTAGACCATTCCTCTATGATTAGCTGAAGTCAGCCGTAAAATGAACTGATGTCAATTTCCATTTTTGGACTATAGTGCCCTTCCTTGAGTCAGTGACGTCAGGATATTATGCATTGAACACAGCATGAAAACGTTGACTCAAAGCATTGGCATATCCACGCGCGCGCGTATAAAGGCGATGCGAAAATGCACACACAAGACATCTGTCTGAATACGTTGACGTCACTGACTCGAGGAAGATAAATGGAGTATAATTGATGGGTCAGAGGTCAAGTCAATACTGAAAACGAGATTAGTGTTATAGCTGTTATCAATAAAACAAGTTTCAAGAACAATGGTAACTTCTAAGTAAGTGAGCTGTTTGTGAATATATAGTAAATACTCCTTATGCAAGCTTGTCTTTTCATGAGCAAAATCAAGACAAATGATTTTATGGTTAAGTAGTTTGCAGTGTTTTTCTTGCGATAGAATATCCAAATTCAACAAGCTTGTAGAAACTTGAACACTGGGCTTGTACAGCATTCAGATACTGCAATATACCATTCCGTGATGATATTCTGCATGTATTATAGCGATTAATTAACCGTAGGCCTACCGTACTTGCCCTAAGACTGAACAATGCTGTAGTAGACTCTCACAATCTGAGCAAGATTAAGCGAAGTCTAGGTTTGTTTACAATTCACTAATGTAGGCCTATATGAAGAATGCTTATGAGTAAAGAGAGTTCCCAGTCATCCCGATGGGATTAATTAGATTTTCAAGAGCAGTATGACGGTCTGTATTCAAATGCACACTACCCATGTATTGGCTATTTTCATGTAAATGTCACATACTCGCCCAGGCCATCCGCTCGCCGCTCTATCCATGTAAAATGAGAACACATGGAGTGGTGTTGATATAACAGCACTATGCCAAATGTAATAGCCCTATTTACCCCCTTCCCTGGTTATGAAAATACCCCATTGGCAACCCATTGTGCTTCCCAGTGGCTGCAATTTCCCCCTTCACATAACATAATTTATCCTTTTTTTTTGTTACACAAGGAAATTCATTAACTTAATGGAACATCACTGTTCTCTCTCAACAAATTACCTATACTCTCACTAATATTCTCTCAGGGGACATCGGGAAGCAAGGTAGAAAGAGGGGCAAAGTAGCTATTTTGTAAATTGGAACATAAAACTTATTCAACACTAAAAGCGAGCATTAATGTTGTTATAAGTATGCCTCTAGGGTATGTTTACTTTTTCCCCTTCTCTAAGAATTGGGGTGAGGAATAAAGCAGTGTTTAACGTGAACATCAACGTGTGCGCAAGTGGCTTTATCTGAATACTGACTTGCACTTTTACATTGACTGGTTTCAGGCATGATCAAATATATCAATGAAATCAGGGACTGATACCCATTGTTAGCCCAACCAAACTGGTGCTGTAGTGATTGCTAGGAAATATTTCCCTTGGACCAGATGTGATACTCTCCCTAGCCCTGGCCTGCAGGCTGTTGTGTGAATGTGGTAGCACCTAAACCAAAGCACACCATTTTCATCTTGAAGTGGGGGATGTTGATAATCTTAAAGTAGTGGCATAACCAGTGGCACCACAAATGGTGGGCAGAAGGGGTGCTGAGGCATTTTCTGAGGGGGGCGAATTTGGGTCCTTCTCCATAGACACTGTACAAATGGTCACTTCATTTGGGGGGCTAGGGGATTTTATTACAAAATTGTGATTAGGATTGAGGTTAATTTGAGCTAAACTATTTCACACAATAATTAGTATGTGGACAAGCATTATGTTAGAAAATTGAGGGGACCATCCTAGATAAATCGTTGGGTCAGCCTTTAAATGTGTAGATAGGGCTACCCTTGTGACATGGCTAGCACACACTTCAGGTACACCAGCTTTCATAATCTGCTGAAAAAAATGAAAGTAGGATGTAGGATTTGACAGAAAAAAATTAAAACATAAAAATATGAAAATCCTGTGTTTTGTGATTTTTGACATTTGAGAGCTGAAACCTGCAGAAATGCAAAACAAAGACATATACTTTTGGTCTGAAATTGTTTTGATGTGTCCGCATATTGGCAATTATGATCTTTAGACCTATTTAGTCACTCTTGAGCTACCCACGGGACCCATGTTAAAGTTTGGGTAACATTTTTCAAAATGCTTGTGCATGGACACCCTAACTCCAATTTCCACTAAACTCAGGTCTTAGGTGTGTGCCATAGGTACTTGCATTTCATGGTAAAGGTCACATACTGAGGTCAAGGGTCATTAGAGGTCAACTTGTGTAGAGAGTGAAGGAAATGTGGATTACAAAAGTAGGTGACACAAGTGGTTGCCTTATCTTTTCTATTTGTTTGTCCAATAAACCGCTGAAATGTTCTACAGATGTTCTATGGCCAGTTAAGTACAAATTTGGAGAAATTTTTATCAAAAAATCTTCTCATGTCCCTTTTGAAGTCAAATTGGTGATATTTTAAGGCATATTTTTTAATAGCAAAATCGAGAATGATTTATTTTATTTTGCAGAAATTGCACTTTTGCTCTAGTTCAAATTACCTATAAATATACACCCTACAAATACAGGGTCATTTTCATAGTCATTTACCGGGGTTGTAGTTAACTATGCACACTACTACGAAAAAGTGGTTAAATTTTGACCATGGAAACAGTCAAAATTTGACCACTATTTCAGGGTATTGTGCATAGTTGACTTCTACCCCGGTAAATGACTACGAAGATGACCATGGTGTTTTTAGCGGGTTTGTAAAGCATTTTCTCAAAAAAATCTGATTCTAATTAAATTTCCATGCATAATAAATTAAGTATTTAGAATTGAAATTACTTGCTAACCCATTCTTTACAATATTTCTTATGTTACACTCCTTACAAAATACTTTCCATTTCCAAAGTTTCTTATATATTGTTATCTTGTAAATATGTAGAAAGAGTTTTCCAATTATATAGCATAACACCTGCTTGCCCCTTCCTTTGTCCAGAGATTCAGGCCTTCAGTGATTAAGTCTTTGTTCCATATGTCCCTCATTCAAAAGCTCACTTTGCCCCCTTACCGTGGGCTTTCATACTTAAATTTATGTTTCTTTGTAAGCAGTATTTCTAGACAATATGCTGCTCTCAATTTTACCCAAGCATAAAAAACAGTCAATGATGCAGAGTCCCTATCTCTTTATTTGACCAAGAACAGTATATTTTAAAGTGTCTTAAATTCAGAAGGTAAGAAAACAACTAGCAAAAAGTTAAAACACAATTTTAAACTATGTGCAAGCACTCTGATCAAAGCATATGCTTTTTGTTATTGGTATTTTTTGCTTACTGTAATCTTTGAGGCATGTACTGAACATGAGTTGTAAGAGAGTTCATGACCCAAGACTCCTGTCATCATGTTGGAGGTTATTGGTATATCCTGGGGCAACTTCAGTTTTTCTAGATCTAGTTGTTCTTCCACCCCCTGCTGGTGCAGTGTTTCTCCTCTGGGCTATGTCAGTAGTCCAGCTACTGGCTAGCCCTTTGTACTGCCTGCAAGACCATCTGAACTTTTTTCTCAACATTTATGGTGCACTTTTGTGTAGTGTGTACTTTGTGTATATTTCTTTTAAATTAGATCAATGTCAGATATTTATTTTAGTACAAAATTAATTCAGTTTCATTATCTACATGTGAATGAATCTTAATAAGCTAATTTGCATTTTCATTAAAATAGGATTAATCCACTTAATCATTGTTTTCTTTTTTGTTTATAATTGATTATACCTTTTGTTTGGTGTTTATCAATAAAGATTGATTGATATCTTAACCATCAATGTAGTGATCAACTGAAACATGGCAGGGTGATAGAACATGGCTCACCTGCAGCACACCCATGCATGAACTGGTCACATTGTGTGTGTGTTGTTTTTGTGAACATATCAGGAGCAAACTGCACTTTATAAAATCTTCCCCCACTATAAAATTTTGACTTTCATGTTGACAGCTGGTTTCTAGGCAATGGGTGTAGCAGTGTGGTTAAACCAAAATGGTCAATTTATAAAGGCTAGAAACCATCTGAAATTCATCTCAGTGGGTCATAACTTCTTAACCTTGGCTTATTGGTAGTGTAATGGAAATGATACTGGCAGTAGAGATTAGAATCTAGAGTAAAACCAGATGCAATTATACTAACAACTAGTGGTTGCCTTTTGCAATTCAACTAATGCTTAAATTGTCATTTGGTGTTTGGCTTGGGAGGAATTGTTTAGTGCTATGGAAAATAAAGGTGTTTTCATTATGTTCTATGCATGCAGGAATACACATGCAGAAAGATGCTCTTCCACTATTGGGTGCCTGGTATTCTGTGTCCATAAACTGTCCAGTGTAACTGGAAGGTTAACAATTTGCAATAACTTTCTTTGTAAAAACTTATTACAACGAACCTTGCCACAATGTAGCTGTAAGAAGGTCTTATTGTAAGTTAAAGGTCTTATTTGAAACATACCCAGTTTACAGAAATAGCTATAAATGCTGTTATGCCTATATGTTATGCCTATATGTTATGCCTATATAAGCCAAAGGGAGTATATTTTGTTAGTATGATTTGATGCTCGTAAGTGGAGCAAAATTACCATTGCTAATCCCATTGGTTTGTATTAACCTGTAGATTTTCCCCCCAATTGAGGGTAACCTAGTGTTCATAAAAAGTTCTGGTTTTGTGTACTCTGTTAGTTAGCAAGTTGCAAATAAAAGGGGATTGTATCCCCTTGTCAATCCTTCAAATGACCTGCTTGATTTTTGGCACCAAAACTCATTTCCGTTAGATCCCCAATTCCCTTACATAGCCCACCATAATCATACCACGCCATTTCAAGCCAAGTACACAACTGGACTCTGTCGCACACTTCCTTTGGCCCCTTGACATTTCACCTGTTCAAATGCAACTTGCAAGTGTCTGGGAGACAGGCTAAGACCAATCTGGCCTGGGAGAGTATGGATAACATGTTTTGCTCGGCATGGATGAAATATATCTTGCAAGAGAGTAGATCAGGTTTTCCTTGTCTGAGGAGTCACGTTTTTGGGAATAGCGGAGGAGGTACAGACTCTTCTAAATGGCGAGTTATTTGGTAGCGAGGTAATTTCTCAAGTGTTTGTGACTTACAAGGTCCAACAAGTAATGTGAGACATTAGTGAGGTTAAAAGCAGAATCATGGCACCCAGGTTAATGTTGATCCGGAGTTTATTTAACTGATTGGTGAGGACTTTTAACACAAGTTGGAAGTAGAATTACTCATCAGCAGTATTAGCTGTTAACTCCACGTAGCTTTCTCTATACACCTTGCCAACCAGGCTGTAGGCTGGCCTGCATTCCTACAACTGTTGACAGTTGGTGACAGATAAGCATTAAGGCACTATGGGGTAGTCAACAACATCATGTATGCAGTATAGCTGCAGCCATTTTTTAAGGCTGAAATGTTCACTCTTTTTCACTGTCGTGTCAGCAAACTGTAAACGCTAGTGTTTCTGGAACAGTTTATCATGATATGAAATGGAACTGAAATACTGAAAGTGTGAGCCCTTTGCACTGTGGTCACCCTTGTATATCCCGGCATCATGTATTAGTAGTGTAGCTGGAGTGAACAGATTGGATGTTAATTATTATCCTATTGGCACGCCCAGTTCCTTTTGGTCTTGTTCCATTTGCCAGCTTGTCTCCAAGCAGGCTACATCCTCTGCCTGCACTTGCGTGTGGACTATCGGCTCAAATAGACTGGAACAGGAAGTCTAAAGGGGACAGCAACCCTTCCACTTTAAAGTGTGTATGGTATTGGCTGCAGTGTCATCCACTTGTTAAAGGTATTTGCCTCTTTTATCTTGCATTCTTTACCTTACTTTATATCGTTGATCAAAGGTATTTGAACGTTGATACGCTGAAGTACTTTATAACTTGTACCTGCTACTTTATCTCATTTGTAAGACACAAAAATTAGATCAGGACTAGATCCTATTGCAATCAGAGAGTTTAACCCAGAATAGAACTTTGTACAAAACTTTAAAGGATTATGATCAACTCCTTTTATGACATTGTATTGGAAACATTTGCCATTAATCTCTCTCTCTCTCGTTATCTGTCTGTGTCTCTCTCTCTCTTCTCTCATCTCTGCCCTCTTTCTTTCTCCCTCCCTAACATATATGCCCTCTAATTCTTAACACTTTTGCTCTTGTTTTCTCACTCTCCTCTCGTTTTCATGTGTTAAAACTTGCTTCCATATGAAAAAAAAACTCACATATTGCACCTAGTCCAAATGATTTTTGCATCAATTTTGGTTCGATATAGACTACCGTCCCTGCATCTGGTGAGATGAATCGTATACTTTAACAGTTTATTGGAAATCATTGTAAACTACTTTGCAACCATTTTGATCCCCTTTTCAAAGGTTGCAGTGTTTGCCATATGAAAGTGCCGCCATCAATCCATGTTTACTAGATCATGAGAAGCAATATATTGTGTAAAATCTAGCACTTAAGAATTAAATCCAGGCGTGCTGGATTGTGCTAGAATAAAATAGGTGGGGTCAAATGCTTTTTTTCTTTGAAATCCATCTATTTTAAAAGTACCCAAATTTACACTGTGATGTGTATCTATTTTCAGAACAGATCTTTACCGTGATGTGCATGTTTCATAAGGAAAGGTTACTAGGCCATCGTTGTATTCAACATGTGATTTGAGAAAAGGATAGAGTGGAGTGTAAAGTGTTTAACACTCTTCCTAGTTCAATGGAGCTTACAGTTTAGCATTACTGTTTAGGGACCCTCACTTAATGGAAGCTTTGAAACTTAAGTATCCTACATCCCCACATTGACCTTGCCTGTTCCTGTTTGTAGCAGAAAGGCGGCACAAAGGCTTCTTAGCCCCTGCAAAAGGTTAATCCAAGTGTCGGCTCATGCAAGTCATGTAGCATGTTCTCGTTTAATGTGCACTCGACCTACATCTCACTCCCAGGCAGGAACTGTGCCGATGTGTCAACTGACGTGAGCGAGCTAGGCTGACTTAAACATGGTCACCATGCCACGTTTCTGATCACTTGGGCTCAATTTTCAGGCTATACTTAGTAACTAAACACCCTTGCTTGTTAGCTAGTGCCATGTCCCAGGGTTTCTGTACCAACAGAATCAGCCTGGTAATCAGGACACTCAAAGTTGGGTGTGGCAGCAACGCTAGAGACTCAAGACAGTGAGAAGTTGATAAGATGAAAGAAAGGAGGTAGGGAAGAAATAAACTTGGTGCCTCCAGAAATGATTCAATCTGTTCATTTTCTTCATTGGTCCCAGGATGGATCTTTGTGTTTTTAGCAGATTACTGTGGATTTCTGTACTTAGCCTAACTTTGTAGACTGCTTAAGCTTTTTCCAGTTTAAAACATATGCTTAGGATGTTAGCCTAACTTTGTGCATTACTTGCAATACTTTCTAGCCTAACAATTTACACAAAGTTTATTTAAATACTACTTAACATGCAGGTCTCTTCTTGTGATAGATTTTTTTTTTAAACTTTAGATAGTGGGTTACCCAAATATAATTTTGGACTTTCTTTGACACTGCTTGAGGCTTTATTATCAGTAATCTTTATCTTGCCTGCCTTGGTTGAGTTTGAAAACAGACAAAGAATTACTGCATATCTGCATGAAGCAGCCAGTTTTCCTTATCTTTGTCAGCAGTATCAACCTGTACTTGTTTGGTTGAACTTGTAATTGTATTATTATGTAGGTCACTCTTATGGTTTTCATATCTATGGATTCCACTCCATAATATGCCCGCATATTCCTGGTAGGGGGTGATCTATCAATGTTGGGCTTATTGAGACCTTTTTAACTATTTACTGTATTGGTGAATATAGAGTGTTTTGAAATAACTTTCACAGTAATAATGTGTGACTTTTGGCTGAGAAATCTGACCAAAATGTCTTTGATTTTGCTCTTAGATAAAAGATTATGTCATAAGAATTCCATGAACTTGAAAATGGACAAAGCACTTACCAGTATTAATGGCCAAATTAAAGGGCCATGGTCTGATCGCCAATAGCTTCGTCCCCAGAACCCCAGATTTTACCACAAGTGGTCCAAATTTTGGTGTCTGAAGTTAGTTAGTTAGTTAGTTAGTTAGTTAAACCAAAGTTTTAAATCCGAAATTGTCCCCGCTAAACGGGGGTGGCCGGATACACCTCACACTCTGCAATACTGCTGTGTGAGGAGCATCTATTTTTGTCATTTACCCTGTGAAATCTTAGGGCTAAATGATGTTTGGTTTGGCTTTTATGAGCGAAATGTGCTCCATTTTGGTCGACCAATATTAATTTTACACAGTAATCTATGGGCATTACAAAATTACTTTTTAGCTCTCAAATAAAAACGGGTTGAAATATCAGTGCGAAACTTACAGATGGGGTTTCGGGGTGAAGGCTATTCAAAAAAGCTAAAAACTTGATATACTTAATCAGGTCATCCCCTTTAAGATGGGGATCCCCAATTTGATGAATATTTTAAGACATGTACAGATCCTCCATCACTATAGACCACTTTGAGTGAGTTTGGGTTCACCCAACAGTACCAAATCTGTGCATCAAGAAAAAATTGTGGCCATGTGAATTCAGTACTGTTTTAAAGGTGTAATTGCCAGTTGTTACAATAACACACCCATCAATAATAACATTTGGACCACCTAACATTAACCAAAATATCCAGTTTTATCTTATTAGGTTGATTTCAGTCTTTTTACTTACAGTGTGTTAGCTGGATACCTACCTGAACACAGAAGCCTCTAACATTGACCAAAATAATCAGTTTTATCCTCATTAGGTTGCTTTTAGTTCTATCACTTGGACAGAAGCCTCCAGCATTAATTAAACGTCCAGTTTTATATTATTACTAGGTTGCTTTCAGTCATATCACTTGCACAGTGTGTTAGAATACCTATGTTGTGGACAGAAGCCTCCAACATTGACCAAAATATCCAGTTTTATTCTTATTAGGTTGCTTTCAGTCAAGAGAAGATTTCAATAGCTTCCCACAATGCATTGCTTCCAATGGAGGTTTTTGTACAGGTACTGATGTGGGTCGTTAGTGATGAAACATGGCTAAATTGACAGTACTGATCACAAACTTCCATTTTAATAGCGTTTCATCTCTAACGATCCACATGGCAACCTGTACAAAAACTTCCAATGGAAGCAATGCATTGTGGGAAGCTACTGGTATCTTCTCTTCTTTCAGTCTATCACTTGCACAGTGTGTTAGAATACCTTGTTTGGGACAGAAGCCTCCAACATTGACCAAAAATCCAGATTTATCCTTAATATTAATTAAGGTTGCTGCTTTCACAGTCTTATCACTTGCACGTGTTTAGAATACCTATGTTTTGGACAGAAGCCTCCAACATTGACCAAATACCAATTATCCTATATTAGGTTGCTTTCGTCTAAATCACTTGCCACAGTGTGTTAGAATAACCTTATGTTTTGGCACAGAAGCCTCTAACATTGACCAAAATATCCCGTTTTTTAATATCGTTTAGGTTGCTTTCAGTTCAGTCTATCACTCTTGCACATTGTTTTTAGAATCCTATGTTATGGACAAAAGCCTCCAACATTGACTAAAATATCCAGATTTATCCTTAGATATTAGGTTGCTTTTCATTCTTTTTACACTTGGCACATTGTGTTTCGAATCCTATGTTGGACCGAAGCCTCCACATTGACCAAAATATCAATTTATTCCTTAATATTATGTTGCTTTCATTTAGTCTTATATCACTTGCTCAGTGATGTGAAACACCCTATGTGTGGACAGAAACGTTCCAATATTGACCAAAATATCCAGATTTATCCTTAATATTAGGTTGCCTTCAGTCTTAGCATTTGCACCAGTGCTGTTGAATACCTATGTTATGGACAGAGAAGCCTCCAACATTGACCAAAATACATTTTATTTATTCTTATTACGTTGCTTTTCATTCCGTTCCATCTATCACTCACTTGCACGTGGTGGTTAGAATCCTATGTTGTGACAGAAGCCTCCAACATTGACCAAAATATCCAGATTTATCCTTAATATAGGTTGCTTTTCAGTCGTATACTTGCCTCAGTGGTGTTAGAATACCTATGCTGTGGGCAGAAGCCTCCAACATTTACCAAAATATCCAGATTTATCCTTTTAGGTTGCTTTCAGTCTTATCACTTGCACAGTGTATTAGGATACCTATGTTATGGACAGAAGTTCAGTCCAACATTGACAAAAATTTTATTATTAGGTTGCTTTTTGTCTTCTCACTTGCAGTGTGTTAGGATACTGTGTTGAGGACAGAAGCCTCTAAGTCTAACATTGACCAAAATATCCAGTTTTATCCTTATTTTAGGTTGCTTTTGAACAGTCTTATCACTTGCAGGGTATGTTAGGGTACTTTACATTTTACATAAATACAAAAATCTGAATTTTGATGACCATATAGATTATCTGATTTAGCAAATCATGGATCAAAATGAAGTCAATCAAACATTTTAAACATTGATTTATTTTTTTGTTTTAAATCAGATTTAAACTAAAAATATCAGATTTTTCATTTAAATCAGTAACCCTATGCAGGGGTGAGTGTGATCTTTTGCAAAATTTGTTTGGGGATTGTTGATGCACTTAGAAGGGTTGGAAAAGTCCAAAATAAAGAAATACATCAAAAATAACTTGTAATTGGGAGAGTCGAACCACTCCCCATGCAAAGAACACACTGACAGTCATGCCCCTCACTGTTCAGCATAAACTAGTAATTGTAAGGTTTGGGCTTAATTCATTGGCACACCAATTTTATTTTATTGGTTTTCTTAAGCCCATGATATACTTCCAGTCGCAGCGAGCGATTGACTGCGCAATACCGGATTTTGACCCAAGATCAAGTGTTACGCATGCTCATGAGCAGAAATTGCTCGCTGCGACTGGAAGTATATCATGGGCTATAGGGTATTGGCCAATAGTTTAAATTCAAAGCCTCCTACTGTTGTCTGCTGCCAGAAGAGAGGTACATCAGATTACTTGGGTAGTGTGTCAGCATCACATGTGCATGGTGTGTATCCGTGTGTGTGTGGGGGGGGGGGTAAAACGTTATCTCTGCATACTCTGCGCATATTGGACTCAACACTCTTTTTTTACCCATTGAGCACTTAACTTCATTATTTTATTTCAGAAGCTTCATCTATATTGTTTGTACATGGTTAAAATAACCAGTAAAACATTGATTGGCTTGTGGTCACAGCTATATAATAAGTATTGTGCTGTCCAATTATTTTATTAACTGACAGTTGGCTGAGGGAGGTAATGGATTGATTGGAGAATGTTTTGGCATGTTTCATTTCTTGGACGGGAGGGTGTCATGATTTGTTGTCTTGCCTGTCATAACCGGATTTATTTCTTGGTACTTCCTGTGGTAATTGTTCCTGGTGGTCAGGTGACATGAGGTGGTATATAGCGGTCAGGTCAAATGCCCTGGTGTCAGATGCCATATGTCTGTTGATTGGTGTCAGTTTCGAATTTGAATGTTGGTTCAATTCTCGCATGAGAATCTTCTCAAGTTTTAAAAACTGAATTCAGGTGGGTTTTTTTTTTGGGGGGGGGGCGTCGAATTTACACCATTTTTCATTTATTTTCACAAGCCCCGATTTCAGGTAATATTTTTGCTGGATTTCACACTTTTTTCTTTCTGCTTTCATTTTTCCAAAGTGTAATAGCCTGAAGGTTGGGTCAGGCATTTGATGCAGGTGTTGGGGTGTCAGATGGTGGGTGTCAAAAAGTTGGGGTTGTGTGTCCAATGAAGGTGTCAGGTGTTTGGTGTTATGCATCAAGTTTTGGGTGTCAGGTGTCAGATGTTTGGTGTCTGTTTGTCAAATGGGTGGTTTTTGGCATCGCGTGGCAGGGGGTAATACAGGTATGTTTGATTGTCAGATATTTGATGTGGGTGTCAGGTTGTCTGTGTCATGTATTAATTGCAGTGTTTTGGATAGGCTCCGGTGTCAGTTTTTGGTGTCATGTCTGAAGCCAGTTGTCTTGTGCCATGTCCAGGTTGTGTGGTTTTTTAGACCCACGAAAACTTCGGATGGTCTATAGTACTGGGGTTTTTGAAAAAAAAAAAGCCCATTGTTTTGTTAACTGCGTGTTTATCTTATGTCGTATTGTCTTCATTTCGCAATTGGTTTGGATGACTGGGAAAATAATTTCCAAGCAGCGTTTTCGTTTGGCTACAATAAGGTTGTGAAAGCCAAGTTTATGGTCTAAACAGAACAAATTGGTTGAAATTTGGTTCGTGACTGTCATACATCCCTTTGATGGTGTTCATTGTTAATTGCGGCCATGAAAGCAGTTGGGAATAGCAAAATCATAATCACAGTAGCCTCTGGCCAACCTTCCCTTACCATTGTCCTTCCCAGATTTTGCAGCCTTATGTTATACCTTAGTTATATCAATCAGCAAGTGGGTGCTTAGCAATTGTGGTTTTTGTTTACACTAATAGGTCACTTACTTGCCAAGGACACATTCCATGGTCTGACTTCCAGGCTCACACTTTCTGGTCAATAATCCATTTTTGCATGAATATCCCTCATATATGGATCCCTGTCATCTGATTGGTTAAAAGGGGGCATAAATTCAACTTGCTTCAAGAATTGAACCAAATAACTATTCCCTGGAAGAGCGGGCATAGTTCATGAACTATGCCCGGGACACCGTGGCTTCCCAGCTTAAAAGACTGTTGTACGAACTATTGGTATTATGAGTGTACATATTGAAGCTGGTGGTAGAATCACATTTTGCATTTTTTGAGTGACGGATATGCCGAATTGACAGTACGGAGTAAACCAAAATGTAGTGCAAGTCGATGCAGGCTTGGCAAGGAAATGGCCTGAATCGCAGGACCTGTATTCTGCTATGAGCTTGCAGATGAAGATCTAAAGGAATCAAGATTCAGCTCATAGGGCTAAGACCCAACGGCATGTAATACACCGTGAAGAAATTCGAGGATTATACTTTGACACCGATAGCGTCCATCTGCAGGCCGTGTAAAGTTGCTGATTCGGAGGTGTACGCATCTTGCCGACAAAAAATGGCAGAAGTCGATTACGGTGATCCGTTTTGCCTCCAACATCAACGTCCTCGAACACAAGAAAGGTTGATTTGCTAATTCTTCACAGTTTTTGGACCCTAATTTACACAAATTGCATGCATGCATGGCCATTGGCCTACACATACATAGGTCCACTGTGGTAGTAGCCTGTCGTAGAATGTCCTTTTTAACCATCCGTTGACAAGAATCTATATATTCATTAATCTAAAACAAATATTGCCTGCTTTTATTCTAACATGGTTGAAACCTATGGCCCTCTGTGATTTCAAAGCCATACTATGCCCCTCGGCTTATGCCTCGTGGCATAGTATGGTTTTCGAGATCACCTGGGCCTATAGTTTGCACCATGCCCCTCATAGAAGTCAATATTTGTATAATATGCATTACATAGTTTTTACAATGACTATAATGTAACATTTCTGCACATGAGTTAATTTGAAAATGTTTATATTTCCTCAGACTGTAAATTGTGTTTTTTCCATGATAAAGCCCAGTGGCATGCCAACCCAATCTAATTGACACTAAGGACTGCTCAATTATTCGGTCAGTCAGAATAGTAGAAACCCTGACCCCAGTAAAAATCATTTCTTTCTCAATTAAAACTAACTGTGGAATTTCCTTGATCCACTACCTTCGTTTGTGTGTGTGTGTGTGTATGTGTGTGCGTGTGTGTGTGTGTGTGGTGCATGCGTGTGGTGTCTGTGTATTTGTTCTAGGGCCTGTATGCCTGTCTGTGCCCGTCTCTCTGCTGTCATGTTTTGTAGGTGTGTCTACAGTATGGTGTGTTGTAACACATGTCAAAAAAATAAGTCTTAAAATTTTTGCAAACACTTATTAACAATGTATTAACAATTGCTCAAAGCAAGAACCAAGAAACCAATTATGGGTATTTACCAGCTCTCTGTATGTACATATTACTACGTGTACATGTGTGGTGTGCATGCGGTGCTGAAATATTTAACCACGGTGTAGTCTGTAATGTATTTTTCCCATCATGTGAGGAAGGGCACCCTCAAGTTTAGACATTGAATTAAAGGGCATTAAAGTAATTCCAAGAACTTCTTCCAATATCATCCCATATGTCAAGCATTGTGATTTCCAAATATTTTCTGGAAAAAAATGATGTTTTATGGGGAATGGGATATTCGCATCATTTGAGGAAGAGTGCCCTCAGGGTAGCTTACAAATTAAAGGGGCAATATGCAGGTTAATTAATGGAGTTCGATGGTATGTTTTTAGAGTTTTTTTGTTAGTTTGGTTAAATTTGGAGGGTCATCATATGAGTTTTGTTTTTTAGAGTTTATTTGTTGGTGAAGTAATGATTTTTTGAAAAAAAATTGTTTGATTTTTTTATGGAATGTACTTTTGTCATCATGTGAGGAAAAACACCCTCAAATTTGAATTAAAGGGCAATTATGCAATTTTCCAAAAGTTATGGAGTTCATTGATGAGTTTTGGTGTTTAGGGTGTTTTTGCCTGTTTTTGCGAGTTATGGATTGGAGTTCATTGATGAGTTATTTTCTTTAGAGTTATTTTGGTGAGTTAGGAATGAGGTTCTATCACAACGATTTTTTCAGAGTTTTTTAGAGTTATTTTGGTGAGTTTATGGAGTTCATGCGATGAGTCTGTATGTTTTAGTTTTTTGATGTTTGGTGAGTTTTTACATTAGCCCGTCAATGATTGTAAGCGTATTTTTAGGGAGGTATGAATGGCGTTCATTGATGATTCTGTTCTTAGAGTATTTTTGGTGAGTTAGGAATGGAGTTATTTTTGTAATTATGTGAGTTCACATCGTGTTAGGTTTAGGTTTCGGTTTTGATATGTTTTTGGCAGTTATAAATGGAGCCCATCAATGAGGTTTTAGTAGAGTTATTTTGTTAGGGAGATATGAATGGAGTCATTGATGAGTTTATGTTGTTACAGGTCTTTTGGGTGAGTTATGGATGGAGTTCATCAACTTGTTTCCCAGATGTTTAGAGGTTTTTTTTGTTTTGGTGCGTTGTGGCATTCATTGATAGTTATGTTTAGAGGGTTTTTTTTTTGTTTTGGTAGTTATGGGTTGGAGTTCACCAATGATGAGTTGTTTTAAGAGTTCTCTGTGGTGAGATATGGATAATTCATTGATTAGTTTATGTTTTAGAGTTCGTGGTGGTCGCGAAAGCCGATTGACCGCCTTGTAATCTTTAAAAGGCCATTCCGCCCATTATTTACCTTTAAGGGGCAATTCCATTAATCAATTAATTAATTCCCTCCATTTACCAATTAAAAAAGCCATTCATGCCATTTCTCAGTTACATAAAGGGCTATTCCTCCATTTGCCAAGGGGCCATTCCATCATATACCTTGGAAAGGGCAATGCAATTTTATTTAAAATTAAAGTGCCATTCCTTCATTTACCAATGAAAGGGACATTCCTCCATTTACCAAATAACCGGCCATTCCTCAATTTACCAGTTAAAGGGCCATTCCCAATTAAAGGGGCATTATATGATTTTCTGAAAATGGTTAAGATTATAATTGGATTAAAGAGGCATTATGTAATTTCAAAAAAATTATGACAGGAAGGTATTTTTTGCACCATTTGAAGAAGAGCACCCCCGGGTTCATGTTGACCTCAAATACTTTGTACTACACTACATTTTCTATTTTGCCAAAGCATATTTTATGTCCATCTTGAATCTTATTTGTTCAAAAACTGTCTGCCAACCAATAACTTGTCTTAGGTGTCTCATGCATTGCGTCTCCAAGAATCATTCCAGTTCAACCATACACGTGGGTCTTTTGCATCATTGATGCTCTCGTTGTGTCCTGTGTTGGGTGTCTTGTGCAGGCATCCTAGTTTCTGATTGTGCATATATTCTAAAAATGAAATGTGTATAGAAAAAAGGACACAAGATTTTAAAAAACAAAATAATGATAAATTTGGATGGATTTTTCTCACAATACTCCAAAGTAATTGCTCTATGCTATAAGTTTTTCAAAAATGTGCTTGCGCCTACTTGGTAAATCTTATATGGTTACATGGTAATTTCATATCCAAATTTTTCCCAAAGCTAATATACAATGGCCATTATGATGAAATGAAAGGCATGTGGTGGGACTATTTATACAAATGAATTGTGCATTTGTTGTCTTTCATCTCTTCCCAATTCAAGAGGTATACTCAAAAGTTAATTTTCTGTGGCCGGACCAATTAGCAAATCCACTGTTGCATGGTGTACGTTGGACCGTGTGATGTATGTGTCATTAAAATGTTTTAGATTCCAGCCGATCAAATGATAGCTATGCCATCGAGAGAAGATATTCAGGTCAAGGGAAGCAACCTTAAAAAAAAAAAAACAATATAAATAGATCTTTTGATATCTGTTCAAATCTCGTGAAATCACCAGTATGCAGTATTGAACGGCTGGTGCTTCTATTGAAACAATTTTTTGAATTTAGAGTTCAAATGCTTTTTCGGGTGATTTGTGTAGTTTCCCTGTCAAAGGTGACAATCTAGGCATTCTTCATGCACATCACTTGTCCTGGTGATAGTTGAAATGCTAGCTGACGATGCTTGCAGCCTTATGTTTTGATGGTGGTTCATGTGCTGCCAAACATGTTTTCTGGCTAGCTAGGGTATGACTTTTCAGCAAGGACAATGCCCAGTTGTGTTGTATAACAAGCTCAGTACCCTTGGGTCAAACAGATGTGCAGTTAGCAATAGCTTGTTACCAGTTAGTTTTACATGGAATAGTATCATAAATGTCAACTTTGTACATTAAAAATGTTTATATTCTTCAAAATGTAAACTTTTGTATTTTCCATAATAAGCCCGGTGCATGCACCCAATCGATAGAATTTCTGCTAAGGTATCTTGTCAGTCAGATAGTTTATCTTCTACCCCTATAAAATCCAAAGATTATATTTCTCAATTGAAAATAAGTGTCCGGAATTTCTTGGATCCACAAACCTTCCTCTGGTGGTGTGTATGTGTGTCCATGTCTGTATGCCCAGTGTGTGTGTGTATAAAAAGCTGTGCCAGCAGTACATAAATAAAGTTAATTCCAAAGTAAAGAATGCCATAATAATTATCTAATTATTTATGGCATTCTTTGGACATAAATGTTATTCTTCAGGTAGTATATATCTAAGGTTCCTATATATTAGTATTAGCTAATTAACTAATTATAGGACTTCTGAAAAGTGAGCCTGTGTGCTCACACTTTAGCTTTTGTTAACAGAATAAACTATATTGTATAGCAAGATTGAATGCTTGAGGTTAAATTATTTGACAGTTATATTTTATTTAAATCACAGCTCTTGGTCTAACGATCATTTGTGCAAAAGTTTAAGCTCTATAGGGGGTCCAGTGTGCCGCACATTTTTTAAAGTCGCAAAACTCATGAAAAATGTAATACAAGAACAAAGGCTTTTTAAACTAGGAAAACAATTTGCATTATTTATGCAATTATTTTAGGTTTGTAAAGCAATTTGAAACCCAATTTAGAACGTGACATGAAGTTTAGAAAGTTGATACTACTTGCAGACTTAAACTAATTTCCATTGAAGTTACGGAATTGGTAAAAGTAAAAATGTTAAAAATAGCGAGGTGAAAGAACAATAAGAAACAAAAGAAATTGGCAACAATATATTCCTTTGTTTCTATGTTTTGAGGCAAGCAATTACATCAAACGGTGAAATAGAATTGACGATATCTATCGAATCGAATGTCGATCGAAAAATTGGGATTAAAAAAATGTCTAAAGATAAAAATTTGCTTGTTGAATAATGTTTTGCTAAAAAACAATTTTGACAAAACTATTAATTTTGGGGGGTCTAATCCCTCCCCTTCTACCTAACAGATGGATTCAAGGTCACATGCATTGAAACCAATTCCGGGGAAGAATGTCACATAACCCATATGGGGGTGTTAAAGATTGGGTAAAGCTCTGTGTGGCTGATTTTATAAGGGGCATTTTTCAGTTTGTGTAAAGTTATATTAATTTGTTTCTTTCTGCCTAAACAATGTGAGCCAATTGCAGCCTAGCTTGTCAGAAGAGCAATGACTATAGGGTGTGTTAAGAGAATGACACCCATTGACCCCTTAGGACCTTTTAATGCCATATACAAGGGTTAAAATTTTGCGATCAAAAGAGGCAAGATGGTGGTTCTAGAACCACCCTTGTTCTAAGTACCAACATTTTTTGTCCAAGTCAATTTGTTTATCATGTAATTTTCCATGTAAGCTAAAATAAGGGCGTCACAAAAAATATTGTCCTCTTTGATTACCATCACTTGATAGGTTTCTGCACTCAATTGATGCTTTGGTTTTAAGCAGCCCACCGCTTAATCTTTTGAAATATAGCGACGCGAATAAGCGGAGAACCGTGAAATTCTAAGTGATCGCCACGATTAAAGACACACTTAATACCCGATGGAAAACAAGAGTTTCACTAATATATTAGATGTAGTTTGAAAACGAATCCCGTCTGAGGTTTCCCCATGTGGGTCACTTTGTATGACAAAAATTATTAATTGGGTTGTGTAGCATGTAGAAAAAAAAATATGGCATTAATTGGGAAAAGTCATCATCAAATCTTTTTTTCCAATGATGTAGGCTTAGCATAAATTATTTGTGTTGTCAGTTGTTTCCACTTGTTTGAATTCCGCATTCAGCAAAAATGAATTGCGAGTACAGCCCAGTGCATGGTAAACTTAAAATCCGATAAGTGGAATTCGTTTACACTCATAAAAGCTAATAATACAATAAGACTTATTCGAAATTCACCTGACGTGAATAGCAGATAAAGTCATCATTGCAATTCATTTTGATGCATCCTAATTACGATGTGTTACCGTTAATTATCACAGAAATGAATTCTGATTATTGACCTAAGTGGAATTCGATGAACGACTGTTGCCCAGTGTAAACGCCCTCTAAGTGTTTAGGTTTTGTAACAGGTTGTAACTGCCAAGATGACAACAGAACAACAAAATTTTGACCGTGTAAAACTCATGAGCAACCAAAGGGTAAGTCGGTCTTCTCGGAAGCAGTAATTAGTTTAATGCAAATGTCATTTACCCATGCTTATCTGCAATAAATAAAATGTAGATGCTCAGTTTAAAGAAGCAGGAACTAATGTGTTGGGTGACTTTGTAAATATGGGACTCCAATTGCTTGTCATGCTAAACAACCTTTTTAATTATAATTTGTTATTTTTAAATTACTGGTTTTTTTATAGATTTTCAAGGAAGGCCCTTTAATTTTCACCTGCAAAGCATTACTGACACTATCGAGGACTGTAAATTTAGAAGAGTACTGGTAAATTTTGTTGGATTTGCTTTGTTTACAGATATTAGCAGGTATCAGAATCATTTTGTGAAATGGGACATTCTCTATTTACAAATCACATCCTTATCGGAAGCAGGGACAGTTAGAGCAGGGTTTTTTCCAGGCTGATTGATAATATGGAAAATACTGGGGCTTTTAGATTGATGGACAGTCTCTGCATTATGTCCTGATTAAAGACTGCCGACCCATTTTTGCTGATTGGGGCTGACTAAATGAGGAGCATCGCTTTTGTTCCTATCTGTAGTGTCATAGCTTAATCAAATGGTTGGAAAGAATTGGGGCAAAACAGTTATCTGGGTTTTGACAACAGTACTTGGCTCATGCTGCCATTAATAACTGGGTTATGAAATGGGGGATGCAACTCCAACTACAACAAGGGGAGAAAAAAATGGTATTATTAGGACTGGTCAAACAGCAATCTTCTTGAAAGGTTTTTTGTAATGGAAGGTTCTTTAACCAATCACTTAGCTTGGGCTGCTTTACCATGCTAATATGAGACAGAGTGCGACAAAATATAGAACAAAGATTGTTATTTAGAAACAATATTCAGACTCATGGCTGGTACATTTGAGGGAATTGCAACTGGAGGAATTATTTTTTTTTCAATAAAATGGGAGGTAAATTAATGCAGAAAAAAAAATAAACTAAACGTTTGAAGCACATTTATCAGAAGTCGGGTAAAATAACTCAAGCAGATATTCATATGACCATTTTCCCAAACAAACCATAATCTATTCTAAGGCCTCCATTATTGCCAAGGTTTTTTCAATCCTAGAAATCTCCAAAGTTTTACATGCACATTTTTGAAACAAAAATTTGAACTAATTTAAGGACTATTGTTTAATCAAAGTACACAAATGCAATAAGTTGTAATATGTGTATGTTTCAAAGATGTTCTTATGGATATTAAAAATATATAATGACTATAATATTATCCAATTAACACAAATCAACACCATAACTATCATTTGTCCAATGGTGACTATGGATCTTATATGATTATTGTGTCACCTACACTGTACTGCAGGGAGGCACATTCTAAGCCATAAAAAATATATGTTTGTTTTGCATAACAGAGAACAAATATCAGGGTCGGTCGGTAAGATTTTTTTTTTAATTTTTTTTTTAGATCTTCTCAATGTTTTACTCTAAAATGAATACAAGCTACTACTATTTAAAGCTTTTTTCAATGACATAGCAAAGATCTTTTATTTTACTTGTTGTAGTTGCTTTTGTTGTCTTGTTTTGTTATTTTCTCATCTTTGTGTTGGTAAAAAAAATATATTTTTTTTTAATTGTGGATGAAAATAATGGGTCGGTCGGCAGAATATTTTTTTTATTTTGTGCTAATTGCATAAAAACTTTTGAGTCGGCAGGTTTTTTTAGGGTCGGTCGGGTTACGCCAAACAAACAATTTTTTTGTTTTATGTCTAATCCAAATTCTGTATGTACATCTATCTGTATGTGTGTGTGTTAGTGTTAAAGTTTCTGTTAACCTTTTTTAAATTGCTTGTGCATGGACACCTTATCTCCAAATGTCACCAAACTCAAGTCATAGGTGCACCATCAGGAGTGGATTTAGGAAGTGCACCTGGCATGCTCCCCCTTTCTTCTTTGCAGAGCAGAGGATGCAGGGTACCCCACAGGGTGCTGGGTGCCTTGTGTGGGGTGCCCAGTGCCGTGTAGGTAAGAAAAATGCTGGGTGCCCTGTAGAACTCTAAGAATGATGGCACAGGGCATTGGGCGCCGTGTGGTGTGGCCCTCTATCCCCCCATGTTTTTGTTCTTAACATCAAAAGGAAACATTTCATGGACCTGAAATTTCACTGCCAATAAGAAAAATACGAATTTTCTTTCTATACCAAACTCTAAATTTGATGGGATAAAATGTGGGGGGAACAAAGTTGTCAATTGGGTCAACCACCTTTAATTAGATTATAAGGTGTATATCCAAAGGAAATTTAATAAGCAACAATCAAATAAAACCTGCAAAAAACTTTCAGCTTCTTGAACTGAATAGAAAATAGGTCAATGATTAAAACAACTAAACCTAATTTTGGATGCACCATATGTATACTATGCATCATGACCTTCGTGTATTTTGTGATGTGACTACAAGCCCTTAAAAATGACGTGTTTTTGCACTTTCTTTTTGTCTCGCCTGAACTTTGTTCGGCAGAGACTTAGTAATCACTTTTCTGTCTGTCTGTCTGTCTGTCCGTCTGTCTGTCTGTCTGTCTGTCTGTCATGCTCTCTGTCTGCCTGACGTCCGTGTTTTTTTTTTTTTTTTTTTTTATATGTGTATGTTTCAAAGATGTTCTTATGGATATTAAAAATATATAATGACTATAATATTATCCAATTAACACAAATCAACACCATAACTATCATTTGTCCAATGGTGACTATGGATCTTATATGTGATGTGATCAAGCAAAATGAGTCGGAAGTCGCAAATATTGATTTTGAGATATAGCCAAACAAATCAGAAAATGTCTTTTGTTTCCTATTGTTTTGGCCACCCTTCAACTGATCATATCTTTGGAAGTAATTGGTCAATTTCAATGGGGATTTCAGCAAAATGTAGCTTTTTAAATGATGCATACAGCTACATGAAAAAGTAAAAATTGAATCTGACCGACTTCAGACTCATTTTGCTTGATCGCATCACATATGATTATTGTGTCACCTACACTGTACTGCAGGGAGGCACATTCTAAGCCATAAAAAAATATATGTTTGTTTTGCATAACAGAGAACAAATATCAGGGTCGGTCGGTAAGATTTTTTTTTTAATTTTTTTTTTTAGATCTTCTCAATGTTTTACTCTAAAATGAATACAAGCTACTACTATTTAAAGCTTTTTTCAATGACATAGCAAAGATCTTTTATTTTACTTGTTGTAGTTGCTTTTGTTTTGTTTTGTTATTTTCTCATCTTTGTGTTGGTAAAAAAAATATATTTTTTTTTAATTGTGGATGAAAATAATGGGTCAGTCGGCAGAATATTTTTTTTATTTTGTGCTAATTGCATAAAAACTTTTGAGTCGGCAGGTTTTTTTAGGGTCGGTCGGGTTACGCCAAACAAACAATTTTTTTTTTATGTCTAATCCAAATTCTGTATGTACATCTACTGTAAAAGTGGAAATTTTCGCGCTACATTAATTTTCGCGCTTTTCGCGCACTTCTGAGCTAGCGCGAAATTAAAAACTCGTGAAAATGTTTATTTTGTGTGTAGGTCTATGTAGGATAGCTGAAAAGAGCGAATTTAAAAACAAGCAAAAATGTTAAAAATTACAGAAACGCGAAAAATTACACGCGCGGAAATTATCACTTTTACAGTATCTGTATGTGTGTGTTTTAGTGTTAAAGTTTCTGTTAACCTTTTTTAAATTGCTTGTGCATGGACACCTTATCTCCAAATGTCACCAAACTCAAGTCATAGGTGCACCATCAGGAGTGGATTAAGGAAGTGCACCTGGCATGCTCCCCCTTTCTTCTTTGCAGAGCAGAGGATGCAGGGCACCCCACAGGGTGCCTTGTGTGGGGTGCCCAGTGCCGTGTAGGTAAGAAAAAATGCTGGGTGCCCTGTAGAACTCTAAGAATGATGGCACAGGGCATTGGGCGCCGTGTGGTGTGGCCCTCTATCCCCCCATGTTTTTGTTCTTAATATCAAAAGGAAACATTTCATGGACCTGAAATTTCACTGCCAATAAGAAAAATACAAATTTTCTTTCTATACCAAACTCTCAATTTGATGGGATAAAATGTGGGGGGAACAAAGTTGTCAATTGGGTCAACCACCTTTAATTAGATTATAAGGTGTATATCCAAAGGAAATTTAATAAGCAACAATCAAATAAAACCTGCAAAAAACTTTCAGCTTCTTGAACTGAATAGAAAATAGGTCAATGATTAAAACAACTAAACCTAATTTTGGATGCACCATATGTATACTATGCATCATGACCTTCGTGTATTTTGTGATGTGACTACAAGCCCTTAAAAATGATGTGTTTTTGCACTTTCTTTTTTTCCTTGTTGATGAATTTCTGACTAAAAGGAATTCATTGTTTTTGAAATATATTTAGAAGCAGGCCTATATTACAGATTAGAAATACTAGCCTAGCATTGTCTTTTAAGGACCATGTTTTCACTGATATATGCTGATTACTGAGGGCCAAAAGGGAAATGCATTTAACGTCTGCTGTAAGAAGTTGGGTATACTTTTTTGCATGGATAGGGAAAATTAACTTTTCTGTCCTGTCTAACCTGGCAATTCCTGTGGCAATTCTGTGTAACCTTTCGATAGACAAGGACAAAGGGGTTAGGGGTCAAGGGTCAGGGGTCAAGTTTCAAAATCCTTCAATCAAATTAAAATGATACCAAATGATAGCCTTATCACAAGACTACAATGATATGTGAACATCTCTTTTTGCTGCATTGGTGATGTATAATTGGGTAAAAATAGCATCAATTATTTCTTAACTGACAAAGATTAAATGAAAAAAGTTAAACCACCTCTAATGTGATTGTTTGTAGCTATCAACAAAATTGAGTCACATAGAGGTCACAACCTTTAACCTTATCTCCATTTTGTTTCACTTTTGAAGTTCAGTTGATATAATTTTAAAGAGACACAAGGACACTTCCAGAAAGAAGTGCCCCAAGTTTTTCCAACCTGTTTTTGTTGCATATTTTGAATGCTTACTAATGTATTAGATCACACCTAAGTGAATAAGTCGCAAATGGTGTTGTTATGTAATACGATCAATAAGATGATCATTTTGAATTTTCTGCCGTGCACGACAGAAAAATCAAAGTGTGCTTTTCTATATGATTACGATAACAGGCAAGTTCAAACAGTTTTTGGTTTTCTTTTTTATTTGTTTGTCCAATCTTTGAAACGTTCTCAGTGGGTGTTCTACAACCGATCAAGTGCAAATTGAGAGACATTCCTGTCAACAAATTTTCTATCCCTTTAAAGAGTGCAAAGTATTTACAAATTGTATTCATTGGATATGTCAATAGGCGTGATAATGTTTAATCAATGACATTTGTAGTAATTGTTATTGTAACTAGAGTTGACTTATCAACCTCCTTCTAGAAACCCATTAACCAAGTACCTCACTTGTATCTAGCATATCTACATTTTGACTTACTTTTACCAAACTAATTGACTAACTAAATATTGAAGAGACTTAAATCTCACAGTCAATTACTCATATTTACGGTGCTAATTCATGAATTATTGATATTACTTAAATACAGGTCACTGCTTGTTGAGGAGCTAAAAGAATTAATAAGGAAGCTAATCAGTTAGCTAGGGCATATGTTATACAAGTAAAGTAGTGACAATAGAATTTTTTGGTTCTTTCCTTTTCTACTTTCAATAAACCATCGAAATGTTCTCGGTAGGTGTCCTACAAGCTATCAACTTCACATTTAGAGACATTTATATCCTCAGAAAATCTCCTTGTGCCCCTTTAGTGCATGCACATGACTAAAAAATGGATCAACATGCACCTGAGTGACTTTGTGTTATATCGTGTGAGGAACACGCACGCACAAACATGCACTGCATATTATAGGGTGAGTAAAAAAGAAGTACAACCAAATTTAGCAATTATTATGTAAAACCCTCTGTGCTAGTCAAAGTTTTTCTTCCTGTAGTACATCCATTGTTTTGTTAGCTCTCATAGAAAAATTATGGCTTTAAAATAGATTCACACGTTCTAAAGTTACAGTTGCAGAAGTTAAAGTACCCAATGTGAAAGACTGAACAAGTTACATGTTAATATAACCCAAAGAGTATTCTTGGTTCAGCTTTGGGTTTTGCAGCATATCCTGCATTAATTACACATTTGGAATAAAGTTCATGTAAGAGCAGTGGCATAACCAGTCGGGGGCAGCGCCAGGGGGGTGGCAGGGGGACCCCCCTCCCCGAGAGTTTCAAAATTTAGGAAAAACAGGTTTTAAGCAATAAATTGCATAAAAAGTAGGGTTATTTAACCTATATGAGTTCATTTTGTACTGTTTCGCCCCCTATGATGTTTCGCTCATATGACTTTACCCTGGCGCCGCCCCTGTAACCAGTGGGTGAGGGGTGGGAAGGGGAAGAAGTGGAATCCCTATACTCAAAATCCTTGCCCCATCCGCCACAATAGAGATCAGGAAAAGTGATAAATTGATAGTATGAATCGTTTATTATGTTCACCTTTGCAAAATGTGTTTTAGTGATGCTCAAAATTACATGGTTTCCCTGCCTGGCCCCCTCTCCAAATGAAAATGTTTGGGTTACTTCACAGACAGACTTGGTTTTACCCACATTAACATTGTTTTGATGATGTGATATATGTTAAAGAAGCCTGTCATTCAATTAGGATCAACTCGGTTATTTGGGACCTGAATTCAATGGGGTTTGCTGTTTTGAAAAGCTTAGGGTAAATTTTTGGAACACTGTATTTTGTATATCAGTTTATGATTAAAAATGATTTCAAAAGGGCTACAAATCAAGTAAAAATATAGTCCAAATTGAATATAGCCAACAGTGCCTCATTTACTGTATCGCTTACATGAGAAGCAGGACACATTTTCCCTCAAATTAAACTGCCCTAATATTTTGTTGATATATCTATATGATACTGTGCATTATGGTGCAGCATGCTTTGCCTGCACATTGTCATTATTATTATGCATCAGTTAGGATAGAATCTACCAGCAGCATGGCCAAGTCATGAGGGACATGAGTGGCGACAGGTTTGTTTGCTTTGTGCCCAGTGGCTGTCTAGCTGCCACCATGCTCTCTTCCTAATTTGATATCAACAAAATTCGACCAATATAAAAGGATATGGCATGGTTGGGTATGCTCAGTACTGGCTCTGTATTAAGGTAAAGGCTATAGTGCCAGCAATAACTAGCTTTAACCAAATAAGAGCCTCTGTTCTTATCACTTTTATCCAATTTTAATGTTATTGGATCATTTAGTTTTTTGCAGAACAAATGCAACCCAATTAATCAGCTCGTCATTCTTTACTCCCTCTCTCTCTCTTCCTCTCAATGTCTCTCTCCCCTCCTCTCTCTCTCTCCCCTCCTCTCTCTCTCTCTCTCTCTCCCTTCTCTCTCCAGTTTTATGGCTAAAATATCAGCAAGAAATTTGGTTCAAATTTGATTCAACTACTATAAAATCAGATTCAACCACATCGTCTGTCCAACCCTTGAAGTTCAGGCTGGTAATTGTGAAATTGTGTTTTTATTAAGTATGCATTCAGAATAAAATGCATTTTAACTTTGGGAGGTTTGCGTGGGATGCTATCTGTATCATCCGACCCGATAACCTGTATGTATAATAAAATCACAGGAAATAAGTTTTGGAGTGTTCTGTTCACACTACTTACAAATGACATTGACAGATATTTACATACAATTTGTGGAAATGGGTGGTTTAAATTGACAATAAAAGCTTGAGTTTAAGAGAATATAAATTACCTCTGTAGTTTGGCTATACATGAAAAATAAAATGCCTGCATGTTAGGAGAGCACCCGGGGGGGGGGGGTTTGTTGGGTACCCATGCTCGTTCCAGGGGTTCCGAAGGTGACCCCTAACGGGACCAATTTTCAGTGAAAATATACCCCTAACGGGACTAGTTTTTGGTGAAATTATACTAGTTTTCAGTGAAAATAAACCCCTAACGGGACCAATTTGCAGTGAAACTATACCCCTTGTGGGACCTGCTCAAAATATGTGAATAGAAAATGTACCTTTAAAATATCTCAAGATATCTAGATATCTAGATAAATCTAGACAGATATCTAGACTGTTCTAGACAGATATCTAGACAGATATCTAGACATATATATTCAAAGATATGTACACACATATCTAGACAAATATCTAGACAGATATTCAGACAGATCTAGACAGATATCTCGACTGAACTAGACAGACACCTAGACTGATATATGTAGAAAGCTATCAAGATATATCTAGACAGATATTTAGACATATATTGAAAGATATCTAGACAGATAGATCTTTAGGCAGATCTACACAGATTATAGACTGATATCTAGACATACCTAGATAGATTTCTAGACATCAAATATCTAGATAGATACAAATATCTAGACAAATATCTAGACAGATCTTGATTGATTGATTGATTGATTGATTGATTGATTGATCGATCAATTGATGGATTGAACCCCCTGGACTATGTTTTGCCTTACAGTACAATGCTGCAAAATACGTACTGCACTGAGAAGAGAAATGCACCCTTTTCCCCTTCTCTTTCTGTATGGTTTTCTTCTTCTTGTAGCCGAGATGAATAGTTATACTCCTCAGGTCAGGTCGTAGTATTTTATAGTACTCATAGTGTTAATGTTAAATGTCAGATCTAGTGGCAGTAAATTAGAGGAGACTTGAAATTGTAAAATATACAGACAAGTGTTTTGGCTGAAAATATTCTGTAGTTTAAAGAAATGTTTAAAGGGATTATTTAGGGCTGAATAAGTAATACATTCAACCAAAATTGTAAAATAAATTTCAGAAATAAATATTGCAGGGATGGGTAGAATTTAGGGATGGTGTTGGGAAGGCTGTCAATATGTTCAATATTCTGTGTAATCTGCTGGGTATATCTCTTTGAAAAGCAAAACTACTTAATATTCACATGCTTGGATAATACCAAGTACTTTAAAATGAGCAAATAGGTCATCGATTTAAGAGCACATGTTGCATCACAGCTGGATATGAACTTGCTTTCTTTTCAAGCCTTCTCATTTATTTGTTTTCTGCAAAGGTTACATCCCTCTTTAATCAGGTTTTCCCTATTAGTACAAATGGAATAGCCAAAATTGGCCAGCAGGTCCCACAGCAGTGCCTGGCAAGAAGCCGATTGAATCAACCCAGGCTAGGGAGGGCAGATAGGTAAGCAGGCATGATATAGTGCCATTGGCTGTCTTATCCATCCGCTGTGCCTACGCCACTAGAAAACAGGGTAAGGAACTAGTATGGCAGAGCAAAGGGGGGAAATGGGTCAATGGGATTTAGCTATGTAGCTAGCGGAGTCCTGACAAGACTAGTGGCTGACGACGACATTGTTGTGTAGTTGTAGTGCCTGCACCAGATTGGTATGCTTTCAACTTTCTCTCTCAATATATTGGTGTTCTGTAAGGATATGACAGAAAGACCCAACTAAACAGCTCTCTTTATGGTGAGGGTAAGTTAGGAAAGATTGTGAAGTGATTGCTTACTTGTACTTTCATGTTAAAACATCATACAGTTTCATGTATACATATTGTGAAATCTTAGCTCTGGAATTATACACCAGTTTCCATTATCAGGGTGCAAGGTTCACTAGATTCAACTCTGCTGGGTGTCTTGGTTATATAGCGTGGCATGGAAGTCTCTTATATTTCTACTGTAAAGAAAATGCTTCTATAGACAACATCATTGTAATGTTGTTTTCATCTATTCCGGAGTCTATGAATAGAGTTTTATATTGCCCAACAAACAAGTTTAAATCTAATGTTATGCATTAAGGACATGAATGCCATTTTGGCTAGTAATATATTTTGTTTTTAGCTTTCATTGAACAATTCTACACTTTTATGGTCATGTGGCTAGTATTGAGACAGCTAGAATACTTGGACAAAGGCATGAATAGTAATATAGGTGACCTGGAAAATAGATTGGTTTGTTAAATTTTACAGGTCAAGTGCCTTGCAAAGGCAAGTCATAATTACTGGGTCACTGGTGATTCTGATGCAGAACAACAAGACATTTGTGTCCGTTTTTAGCTGGAATTAGGACACTGCTTTTATGTTAAATGGTACCACAATGATTTAAATAGCATAACCAGTTAGGGAGGTGAGTAAACTTCAATTATGTTGCATGAGCTAGTGTTAGCATAATAGATAAGTCTTGAATGGCAAACATACATTTTGAGTGGACGAAACCGGATGGAGAGGACATGTAGTTGGGGTAAATTCTGTTTGTAGAGTTCCAGATTAAGTGGCCATTAAAAAGGTGACAAGGCACTAATTTCAGATAAGCTTGAATGTGCCAAAAACTTTGAGTGTCATGTATATTAGAAATAAAGGAGGACACAGTGGTAGACACAGTTTAATGATGTAACCAGATGGACATATTGTTTTGAAACTTGCCAAATTTGAAGCCTGGCACTTATTTTGGCAAGCAGGTCATTCTTAGGGTACACTTCCACACATTTCAATCCACATCAGCTTCTGTATTAACCCTAACGCCACCAAACAGCAAAAATACCCAATGGGTGCACTGAGTGAAAAAAGAACGCACATATGGGCACAAAATCACTGGCCAGGCCAGTGACACCTCCATAGCGTGATATCCCCAGTCATGGGAGTGGGCCCCTGGTTCAGGACTCAACCAGAGTTTCGGACTTTTCTCTTTCCCCTCTTCCCTTATTCCTTCACACCCTCCTGGGAGAAACACATGGGGCATTAATGTGCCCCAAGGTTAGCTGAAATATAAAATTCATAATTATAGAGGTGTGCTGGGCGATTCATGCATTATAGGTTAACAATCATGTTATTGTCATTAGATTTTACACGATGCTACTCAAGAAAGATGATAACAATTTTGTCAACATTCACAACAAATTCAAGGCATATGCAACAGAAGTAATACATGTACATGTACCACCAGAGTAGCTAACAAAGTATAATATGCTGTCAGTCAGGTCAATTCTTTATGCATGTTTACTGTACAGAAAGGGCATTTCCATAACCTGGTCAAGTTTACCATCTTCCCCTGACCACTATAAAACTAATACCTTTTACAGAATAAAGCCATAAGTTATTCAATTCATAGTGGTCAGGGAAAGTGGTCAGCTGAACCTGGTCAGGAAACACTTGTACAGCAGGTATGGGTCATGATAGAAATTGATGAGAATTTCAACCCCAGCTCTTCCTGTTTGATAAGTAGAGTCATCAGTGGATTTGTTTATATACCACTCTTATCAAATTTTCACAATTCCTGTGAGGTGTTTCTTCATTGGTTAGCCTATGTTCATCTGTTGGAATTTGAGTGAATCATGGAAAGTAAAACTCTACACACTATTGCTACAATTTAACAACCATTTACATCATGTGTTTGTTGCAGAAACTTAATTAACATTATTGTTGAATTTCTGGATATATTACTACAGAGCAAATTGCCACAACCTTGCTTCAAAAAGGTGCCTAAAATATGGGTCCAAATAGATTTAAGCTATGAAATAGAAGCAGTACAAGCAGTTTCATGCTTTTAGAATCAAAGTAAATTAAAAATATTCAAAAGTAAGTAGCAATCATCTGAGGATATTGCTGCTAGAGTTTTTGTTATTGTGGGCTGCCAGCTATAGCTCTCAGGACCATTTAACAATCCATTGTGTATATGTATGTGTGTGTGTGTGTGTGTGTATGTGTCACTAAAGGTATAGTCACACAGAAGACAGCTCCCGACCCAACAACTTCCCGACTACACAAGACCGCATTTTTTTCAAAATCGGCTACAGTTTTGTTCAAACTTGCAACATTTACAATTTTTATCCCGACCAGGGATGATTAGTCTACGAGTATCCCCGCCGTCACACGAGACAAGGGATGCTGAAACGCCGAGCAGTGGGCGACAGCATCGTGGAATCAACAAGATCCAGCATGTTTAATTGGCGACACCACTTGTTCAGTCCCCGATTAGTCGCCGACCTTGAAACGACGGCACATGTTGTGACATGTCGCTGTCAAGACTGCTCGTCGATTGGTCGCCGAGTTGTTGATGCCAAGAAAGGTCCTGTTACATGAAGACAACCCGCGACGCGACCTCTTCCCAACTACACAAGACCACATTTCTTTCCAAATCGGCTGCAGTCTTGTTCAAGACAAGAGATGCTCAATTGCCAAGCAGTAGGCGATCAAGCATGTCACTTGTTCAGTTCTCAATCAGTCGCAGACCTTAACACGACAGCACATGTTGCTGTCAAGACTCCAAGTCGGCGACTTATCGTCTGTATTCGCCGAGTTTAGTCGCCGATTCAACATATCCAGTTGGCTTGCATTTTCTCTCCCGCTTGGAGCAGACTCATTGCCGACCACTTTCCAACTGCACACAACCACTCATGATGCGCACCAACTCATCGGCTACCGCTTCCAAACCGCTCATGTTTTCAAGCCGACCTTCCTGATTCCAAAACCTGTCACAATTTTTTTAAGCTGCAAGAAAAAATAGTGGCGGTTTTTTTTTTCAAATTTGCCATGTGCTCCCGACCACACAAGACTGTAGAAGACTGAACAGGACAGTCCCAGACTACACCTGAAAAAGGAAAATTACGATTTTCGAAAAAACGGCCAATCGGCACCAGTCTTGAGCAGTCTGGAAGCGGTTTTCTAGCAAATAAAGGGTAAGACTACAGACGACTGCACAGAACAGGCCCAGACCTTGCCAGAACTACACATGAAAAAGAAAAACTGCTCCCGATTTGGAAAATTGGCCAATCGGCACCAGTCTGGAGCAGTCTGGAAGTGGTTTTCTAGCAAAAAATCAGCTGTGTGACTGAGCCTTTAATTGTTAAAATTGTTAATTTTTTTTTTAAATTGACCTCAATTGAAAAGTTGAAGTTCAATTGGAACCAAACTTGGGTTATAGGTGCACCATGGGATCCCTCATATGTTGATGAGGTCAAAGGTCATGTGTCAAGGTCAAAGGTCATGTGCCAAGGTCAAAGGTTACTTGAGGTCAAGTTGAAAAATAGGCTAAAATTGTCAAATTGACTGAATTGAAAAATTGAAGTTCAAACTTGAGTCATTGGTGCAATATGGGATCCCTACTTTGTTGATGAGGTCAATGGTCATGTGCCAAGGTCAAAGGTCATGTGAGGTCAAGTTGTAAGATAGGCTGGGCAGTCCACAGCCTATATTCTTTGAATTTAGCAAGCACAAAAGCCGAGAACTGCAAAATCTAGTTTGTAATTTGTCAAAACCAGTAGTGGCTATTTCTTTGTTATATTGTAATATGTGAATCCTTCCCAATTTTTAAACAACAAATAAAACAATCCTTGCTATCTGGTGATGGTTGCTTATGGATAACAGTGGGTACATCAGATGCAGTGATCAAGGGATACCGGCAGGATACCCAAAAGACACGCGACATGTTTAACAACAAAAGCATTCATATTTGGGTGAAGATCATTGGTGTACATGGCAATTTGCAATGTATAAATGGGTATAGATCTAGCCAAAGTGGGTTTTGGTGTACACACTTTTTCATTTGAGACTTGACTTGGGTGTTTCAGCATGTAATCTATTCTATAGATTCATGGCCCGATCGCTAATAGCCTCGTCCCCAGAAGCTCCAGGTTTTACTGGAAGTGGTCAACATTTTGGTATCAGAAGAAAGCTACTATTTTTCTCATTTACCCTGTGAATCTTAGAACCAAAGGATGTTTGGTTTAGAAGTTATGAGCGAAAATATGCTTCATTTTGGTCGACCAATATTAATTTTACACAGTACTCTATGGGGCTTACAAAATCATGTTTTTACCTCTTGCATCAAAACGGATTGAAATATCGGCACGAAACTTTACAGATGGGGTTTTGGATTGAAGGCCAATCTTTCAAGATGAAAACTTCATATCCTTAAATTGGGCCATCCCCCTTTAACTCATTCAATAACTCATTCAAGGTATGGATGGATACATATCCCTAAGTGATCATAAATAACCCCAATTGCCTTAATGACATACCATGATAATAGAGGGTCATGGTGTATCTTTATTTTTTTCTAAACAATGCAATACTTATATATTCGCACCGTCTATATCAAATGTTAATCCACCATTTCCTTGGAGAGATTGTGCCCTAGCATAAGTATTTCTGGATACTGTCATTGGTATCTAAGGGCAAGGTTGACATTGTGGGTATTTTGGGCTTTGACCTGACCATTTATTTAGTTTTGTTTGTCACACATAGGTCACGTTACTAGTTTCTTTGCTGCTTCTGTGATTTGCGTGACACTCATCACGTAGAATTCTGCAGGAAAAATAACATTTTGTGTGCAGTTATAAATGCAGTGCAAAATTTTAGCATATAGTTATATTAAAGGTGCAACGAGAGATTTCACATTATATCAGGTGTCCCTAAAAAGTTGAAAGTACTGATTTTTGTCCTGATATAAGGCTTTCCATCAAAAATATCCCCATCTGAAAGGATTAAGCTGAGAAATGTTTCTTTGATACAAAAATTGTGAAATTTGTAATTTCGTATAGGAGCAAATATGAAATTCAGCCTATGTTTTACATTAAAATATAAGCAAATCAAAATCACGTTTTTTCTCACTTTAAGACATTTTTGTAGCGAAACACAAGGTAAGAAATTTATTGAGTGTCTAATCTATATGAAATTACTATTACGACACAATATTTGGGTGCCTCAAAATCTCTCGTTGCACCTTTAATGGGATATGTTAAATATTTTAACAGAAAAAAGGTTATATCAATTTTTAGATTTGAAAATGACAAGAACCACAGTCTGCATAATACAGGGTGTCTCGGAAAGAATTACACCCTAACTATAGGCGACCATAACTTCAAAAGTAAGTATCACATTTGAGAATTTTAAAAAGAATCTTAAACCACAATTACTTTTTAACATTTTAATGTAAACATTACTCGATTCGGTTCAGTAGTTTTGAAGAAATAAGCGATTATGTAACACATGTCAATGGATACTTCCTTCCAAGTTTGCTCACAATAATGCAGATTTGATGTTAACTACCGCTGATTACTTGTGTTATCTGTTCAAGCTGTCTGTCCCAGAACCGGCCTTGTTTAATATTTTGTGAGTTCAATGCCATTTTGTTCGTTTTATTATAGTAATAAACAATTACTGTAACAATTATAACAAAAATCCAACAAGGAAAACAAAACCTGGTAAATAACAAGAATGATCATCTTTATTAGAAACCACACCAATAAATCGGTAGAAAATGTGAAATATATGTTAGTTGAACTAGGGGGTGGCACTGCATAGAATGAATTGAGAAGTTTAATCAATACTTTAACATGTGGATAAACTGAACAATAAGATTATTCACAATAGTATTTTATTCAAATTAGACATCTTATTCCAATAAGATGGTGGAGTCTACATTTAAATAATAAACGTATGATTTGAGTGCAAATTCCAAATTCCCGCGTTTTAATCTATACTCGTGTTATATGAAGTACTGGCACTAGACAAGATGGTTGGTCAACATTTGTCGCCCATACAATGGCGTTGTGGTTTTCAGATATGCCGAAACTGGTCATAACATAACTCTGGTCAGGCAGGAATTTAGATAAAATTCAAAGAAATCCTCCTTGCAAGAAGACAATCTTGAACAATGGTACAGAAGTAGGCGTAATCCCGGGGGGATGGGGGGATATATCCTCCCTCATATTTTGATGAGGGGGGATGGTTCAATACAATCATCGCCCCCAATGTTGATGCTCGTTCATGTGTTTTCACCAAAAATAACCTCATATTTTACCATAATAGTTTAAAATGGGTAAATTTCTGCGCGCTTTGCACCCTTTTGTTCTAATTACAATTATATTTAACGATTTTTAGCTTCAAAGCCACATTTTTTTGCGCGTCTTCGCGCGGCACATGTGTTAGTAAGGGTCTTTTCAGCAACCCTGTTTCATTCATAAATTTTGCATCAAAACCCATCCCCCAATGTCAAAAGAAAATTTAGGCACTGAGTGAAACGGTACAAGTCAAAATTTGAACAAGAGTCGCTGTGGAGGCGGAGAACCGCCCGCACTTTACAGAACATTGCGCATCAGACGGAGTCTACGTCTAAATCCAAGTTTGCAGGCGTAACAATGTGCCTCACATCCACAGATCAAGCTTAACAGGATTAGCCTACTTAGACCTGAGACAGATTGAAGAATTTGATTATTTCTCGCCTGTTCTGTCTGAAAAAACTTTATTACAAAACTTGGAAGAAAGTGTCCATTGACATGTGTTACATAATCGCTTTTTCTTCAAACTACTGCACGAATCGAGTGTTGTTTCACTAAAATATTGAGAATAATTGAAGTTTAAGATTCTTTTAAATTTATCAATGTGATACTCACTTATGAAGTGATGGTCACCAATAGTTAGGGTGTAATTCTTTCTGAACCCTGTACTGAAGTTGGCGCATGGTAACCTGATACCTGGCCATTCAGGCAATCAGTCAGGTGTATGCTGGCCATTGACAGAGTGTTCAACTTCACTTTTTGTGGTTTTTGTTTCCAGCATGAGGCCATAGGCCTACTAAGCTCAATGAGCTCCAGCATGTGTGGTCTAGTAAAAGTGCAGGATCCTGATCTTTAGACGTGAAAAGTTGATTCGAGCCCCACTGTGTCACATGTTTGTGTCCTGGGCAAGATAAAGATACTTAATCTCAACTTGTCCGTCATGACTGAAGGGAAATCTGGGGAGGCTGTTGGGGGAATTTTACAATCTAAGTGGCTGATAGGCTTGTGGGCTTGTCAGGCATGTCTTGAGGCACCATCGAGGATGAATCTGCGAAATGATTGTGACGATTTCTTGAAGGCGGGAAAAATACAATATAATTGGGCTGCAGCACTTTGAGGCCTGCTTATGGGGGTTAAGTGTATATAAAAACTGTTATTTTATGCCATAGATTATATCAAAAGTTTGTCTCCAAATATTTACAATTGTTTTTGTTTGTCTTTTGTTTTCACAAGCCATTGAAGAAATACAGCTCTAGATGTCGCAGAGACACGTCCTGAATCCATGAGCCTTCCCGCAGGGAAGAGATCTCGTCATTTGATAGGGCCCCGCGAGATTATCCCATCTCAGAGAAGAGTGAGAAACCATCGCGAGAACTTAGCCACACACCACCCAGACAATGCCAAACAGAATCGTGCGGATTGCTGCACAAAGAATTGCAACAAGCCTCTTGATTCCAGAGTTGACTGCCGGGGTGTAACACACAGACAAAGGGGCCTAAAAGTCCACGTTACCCTTTCTAAATCAGACTCTTATCCAACTGATGAAGAATTAAGCGTCGAGCCAAACACATCCTATCACCAGTAAAAAAATGCATCCACAGCTTAGCGTTTCTTCCCAGAAACCCCTCTCTCGTTGCCGGTAAACCCGCCGTCGCGGCCCCATCTCAACCTAACCCTGGAACCCCCAAAGAAGGGGCACACACTTAGTGCATATGTACTCTAGTACTTGAATCTAGTAAGACCCCTCATCAGAGTTTTCAGCCGAGTCAGACAATACCATATATACCGCAGTGATCCCATAGTGGTAAGCAGAATCCAGATAGGGAAATTGGGTTACAAAGATGGCCCAAGTCAGCCAAGTGGTTGAATTAAGTAAGTGATATTTTGACGTCGTATGCATGCACACTATAGTTATGCGTTAATGAGTTTACCTGGCCTCTAATCCGGTATGCCTCCTACCCAAATTCTTGATACTGTCTAAGTTACTTAGGTTTGTTTCAAAACCAACCCTATCAATCGATAAGGGCAGTAGTGTGATGAGCGTTATTCTGTTTACTATTGATGTCCGTTGATCTACGGTAGTCTCATTGGGTCATTGCCCTTTTCTATTTAGGTATAGTACGCATACCGGAATTAGAGGCCAGGTTGGACCCTTTGCTATAGTTGATCAGTATATTAGAATTAATCAGTATAACCACACTAAGCCAGTCAGACTGCATGTTTTAATTAATTTCATACTAGTGTAAAGCTTGACACAGCATTGAATTGTTACCTTCAGTCCACTTACCTATAATCCAATACCATCGGAGATTACAATCAATGCAAATGAAAAGTTGAGTGGACTTATGTAAAAACAGTCTACGGGGGCAGACGTGATGCAGTAAATGAGGTCCGCAGGGCCATACATGATGTCATAGCATGGACAAAATTACTATTGCAGAATTTAAACTTGCATAACAGCATGTAGAACCTGACAATATTAAGGCATTGATCTGGACCAAATTACCATAAAGTATTGAATGTCATAGAGAAGGAAACTACTTGTTGTATCAAATGAGACCATTTCTTGCTACATCAAAGTTGCAAAAAACAGCGAAATTTATTATTGTTAGTCATACCTGGAAAATATTAAAGAATCGCTAAACATGACCATGACAACACGCAACTACTAGCAGTTTGCTTTGTTATGACTTTGAAAGGGCTATTGAAGTGGAAGGGGACTCCCTAAACCTCCTGCAGTTATAACAACTTTGGTGAAATAGTTTTTGTTGATAAAGTTGTTTTAAATAACCTTTAGAATCAGTCTCTTCCAGTAGGACTTGGCGATTACTCAGTGGAATTTCTTTGGATTGAGAAAACAGTAACAAAGTTTTTTTCTTGAAATGATTTTAGCTTTAATTAAAACTAGGCGGTCCCCGGTTTTCGCGATCACCCTGGGTTTTGTGATCACCTGGTTTAATGACGCTTGGTGTTTTCTGTGTTTCTTTGACCTTGAATGAAACCCTGATGACTTGCATGACTTACAAGTTTTGCATCAACAATCAACCTCCACCACCAAGTTTCGTCTCGATACACCAAGTTATACCCCATTTCATCTCCTTTGACCTTGATGACCCTAATCCCTAATGACCTTGTCATACTTTAATATTTTTGGGCATCACAAGAAGAAATCAACAACCCCACCCTCCAAGTTCATGTCCATACACCAACATTTCTGTTTCTGTTTCTGGACGGGTAACTTCCCTAAGGGAACGCGTTCAGTTTATGCCATTCAGCACACAGGTCGGCCAAGCTGGTAT
Source organism: Ophioderma brevispina (assembly GCA_023653785.1). NCBI lineage: Eukaryota > Metazoa > Echinodermata > Ophiuroidea > Amphilepidida > Ophiodermatidae > Ophioderma > Ophioderma brevispina. The sequence continues at coordinate 177,852 of JAMKCH010085066.1, forward strand.
GACCAACATTACTTTTAGAAACATTTTACGTCTGGAACGCAATCGTCGTGGTTGATTTCGTAGACGGCAGAAGTTACTCTAGGCCTTGTATAAAAAAATTAAGTGGTTGATACGCCCGGGGGATTCGAACCTGCTACCCTGAGATTACAAGTCCGGGCTTTGACATTACAGCCACCGACCCTTAAAACGTTTACCCCTATTTGACCCATTGACCTTGACTGCCCCTGATGACCTTTGATCCCCTACCAATAACAACCGCGTCTTCCGGCGGTCAAGGGGCACCCACCCACCAAGTTTCAGGAACGTGAGACCCTCGTCTCCGAGAAATAGATGCAGTCTATTTGCATCTTTTGACCTTGAATGACCCCTTATGACCCTTGATCCACTACCCAATACAACACTCGGTCTCGTTCGGTTCAAGAGGCCACCCCCACCAATTTTCAGGACTGTGCGACCCTCGGTCTCCCGAGAAAATAGACGCTTCAGAATACACAACCAAAACCCGACAGACAACAGACAGACCGAACCATAAACCGTTATTAATATATAAGATATTTCATTTGGAAAGCTCAAATGATTCTTAACATCATATTACATTGAAGTCAACAATATTATTTCTAATTATTAGTGCCCTGATTTGTTATCAATTTATTTCTTCTTCATTTATTACAAACATTCTTACTGTAATAATTACTTTACTTTCATTCCAAATACTTGAGCATGAATGTTTGAATCTGAAATGGATTCATAGTGACCTTATTGGGTTTTACAAGTACAATTAAGTTTACAACCCACCCTTAATGTATTAGTTTGATTGAATTTGCTATAAATATCACGCAATCAATCACTTCATAAACTGTATACAGGTAATTGAGGCTTCAGTGTTTTTTGGCCAACATAGCTAGCTGTAGGAACCTAGGCTGCATGTGTCTGTCCATCTATCTGTTTGTATATCTGACTGTTTGTCTTTCTGTCTTTATAGTTCTTCTCCCACTCTTAGATGGATTTTCGTTAAACTTAGTGTAGATGATCAATGGGTATAGGACATGGTGGTGTTTAAGAATTTCAGGTCAAAGGTCATTCAAAGGCATTTGGTCATTGTATAAAATAGTTAAAATGGTTTTATCATAATGACTTGATAGATGCCATACCAAAATTGCTCAGAATGACCCTTGAGGGTGGATCATATGGGGTGTTAAGGAATAAGAGGTCCAATATTATCTAGGGGTTATTTGATGTCATTGTGGAAAAAAATCTTAAAATGCTCCTCCTGCACAGAAAAGGGTCACCAAAGTTGCTCAGAAAGTCCTCTTTAGGAGTGGGGTATTTGACAAGGTCACTTTGGATGGTCCTTCAGGAGTGGGTTGCATGTTGTGATCAAGGATTGTAAGCTATATAGGAGCCATTTGAAGCCTTCATTTAACTTAAAATGATTCATGCTGCACAGAAATGGCTAGGCATTTACCAAAGATGCTAAGAATCATCCTTTGTGAATGGATTATTTGGAACATTTAGGATGAGCGGTCAAAGGTCATCTAGTTATCATTTGAGCTAATTGTTGACATAATGCTTGCACATAATTGGCTTGACATTCATCATAGATGTTCAGAATAATCCTGTATGGGTGGATTAAATGGCATGTTCAGGGATAACAGGTCAAAGGTCATCTAGGGGTCATTTGATAGGGTCATTTGAGGTTATTTTTTAAAACTGCTTCTTTCTGCACAGAAATGACTGAGCATTCACAAAAGTCAGAATGAACCTTTAAGAGTGAATTATATGGGAATGTCAAATAATATATATACTAGGTAAAATGTCATGACTCCCCTACATACTCAACAAGTAACTCTCCAACCACTAGTGTCACCTACCTGCTTTCACAATCCACCTTTCTTTCACTCCTATTTTATATCTTGACTTCAGATGACCTTTGACATTTGCAAGTGACCCTTGACCTTATCACATGAAGGTTCCTATGTTGCATGTTTAGCCCTAGTTTGGTTGCAATTAGACTTCAATGTTAAAATTATGCCAATTTGATGGTTTTAGCCCATTTTATAACTTGACCTCATATGACCTTTGTCATTGACCACATCATATGAAGGTTCCCAAGGGGCATCTATGACCAAAGTTCTGTAGCCAATTGGACTTTTACTTCTCAAATGAGGCCAATTTGATGTTTTCAGCCTATTTCATAACTTGATCTCATATGACCTTTGACCTTGGTATATGACTATTGATCTCATTATCATATAAAGGTTTAATAGTTTGAAAGTTGAAGTCAAATTGGAACCAAATTTGGGCCATACATTCAAGTTGAATTGCAAAAGCAAGCGACAATAGTGGTTCAAGAACTGCTTGTTTTAATGCCTCATGAAGAAGGCATGTCTTTTAAAAGATTCATTTCGTTATTGAGCATATAACTTAGAATATGTATGGAGGTAAAAGTACTGCTGGTTGGAGTAGAAAAACACATGCAACCTCATTTTAACCCTGATAAGTTCCACAACCAGGGGCTTCATCCTTAGTGCCCCACTAAGGTGCTGCCCCTTGATCCTTCATCAGATGAGGGGTCCATACTTTGCTCCTGTCCTCAAGAGTTTTGCATGTATGACTTAGCTATATGACTGAGGACAATGTTACTGGATACCAAAATTTCAAAGAAGATCGAGTTCTTGTGAGAGCTGCAGATTTTACATTTTCCTGATGCATGACATGCACAAAAAAAATGGACATGCACATGGAAAAAAAGCAGTTACCCTACTTACAGGTCCACAGTGGTACAGGATCCATATCAGAGTAAGCTAGTGATTGTTTAAATTATATCTTCATATAAATGGTTACAAACTGATGCTGAATGTCATGTGAATGAACTCTTGACACATGTGGAAATGGTAAAATGGGGTGTGGATTTGGTCAGCTGAAATACAGATTGGCAAAGTGGGATGCAGATTGGTAAAGTGGAATGTGAGTTTGGTAAAATGGCATGTCGATTTTGTAAAAAGGGATACGGATTTGTTTACTGGCATGTGGATTTGGTAAAATGGGATGCAGATTTGGTAAAATGGGATGCAGATTTGGTAAAATGGGATGCGGATTTGGTAAAATGGCATGTGGATTTGGTAAAATGGGATACAGATTTTGTAAAATGGGATGCAGATTTTGTAAAATGGGATGTGGATTTGGTAAAATGGCATGTCGATTTTGTAAAAAGGGATGCGGATTTGGTAAAGTGGGATGCAGATTTGGTAAAATGGGATGCAGATTTGGTAAAATGGTGTGTGGATTTGGTAAAATTGGGATGCAGATTTGGTAAAATGGCATGTGGATTTGGTAACATGGGTTGCGGATTTGGTAAAAATTATATGTGGATTTGATAAAAATAGTATGTGGATTTGGTAATTATTGAAAAAAATGGAATACAGAATTTGCTAAAATGCATACATGGTTTGTGATACTTTCTCAAAACAAGGCATCACATATGCAGCCAGTATTCTACCGTTGGCATCTGTTTCTATGGATCAATGTGCATGCTTGTCAGTTGGTTAGACAACTAAGGGAGTACTCGGTTATTAGGTCTAAACCTAGGAGCTATTCAGGAATTAAGTGAGATACCCATATCACAAATACCCCACTAATCACAAGTAGCTTCTCATTATGCACAGATTCCTCCAGCATTGTGTTTAACATAAAGGTCCTAAAATAGTACATGTGTATACTAAGTCTTCTCATTTTCTATAGAAATAACATTTTTTGATATATGATTCATCTCAGAACCTTTCATAACTCAATAAAAATAACTTGTGATTTATGACTGTTGATATCCTGTGAATGTATACTGTGTTGTCAAGGAAGGAGAGCCCTGAGAGAGAGAGAGAAAAAGAAAAAGAGTGTGTTTGTATGTGGTGTGTGTGTGTGTGTGCTCGCACACATGCATGCACATGGGCAGCACATATTTGTCTGAGGGAGTGGGGTGGTATTGGGTAGGTTTGGTTAAGTGTGTGCCAAAGTTCTTTTGGTTTCATTAAAAATGAAAATTTTCTCTTTAATGTTAATTAATCATTTTTAAAGAATTTCTGAAAACTGTGTAGTGAAACGAAACATGATTCAAATTGTTTAGGTGCCACACTGGTAGTTAATACTGGTAGGTAGTATAGAGGTACTCATTTAACACTTAATTAAAAGCATAGAGATTTTAGTCACCTGTAGTCACTTTGAAAAAAGGGAAAATTCAACCCAAATCCCACCTCAATCTCTATTCTTTAGCTGCAAGTACAATAAATAGATCAGATGTGTATTTTTTTTTGTGGGAATCAATTTTGAAAGTGTCCAAATCCACATTTTTTGTTTGTAATCGGTGAAAAGGTCAGTGCTGTTTTGCAAGCTTATCATGCCTCTTGAAGCCTTCTTAGTTGTTAAATCTTGATCAGCTCACATGCATTATCCCGAAGTGATATGACCGAAGCCTATAAATAACATAAGCACAAATAGTTTTGATTGAGTATTTTCATTCATTGAACCATTGGCAAGTGTTAGTATGGAAAAAGAGCTATTATTAACCCTTGCGCTAAATCTGTTTCTAGTCTATTAGCGGAGCGGCCGAGCCTTGAAAAGTGCTATTATTATTTTTTTTATTTTTTTAAGGTAAAAATATTACAATCTTATTTTATGGTATCCTTTTTGTTATTGATATAGGTTTTATACATTGCATAAAGGGTTCAGGTAATACTCGTTGTGGTGACATGTGAAAAAAAGGATGTTTTTTTAGGAAAAAATGTGATTTTGGGGCTAAAATTCTATACCCTTTATATATTGTATGAAACAGAAATCTATAATATAAATGTCAGAGATTGATAGTATTGCATGATGATTAAAATTTGTTTTGCTAAGAAATTAATACATCTTGATATTCTTAAGTTTTTAGCTCAAAAACGTGATTTTTTGATCCAAAAAACCCCCCTGCCACCAAAGTTTTTGACCACAACCATCATTTTTTAAAATTATTTATTACTATCTTTCGAATAGAAGTGGTTGCGTTTTGTTGTACCGAGGGGAGGGGTTGTCGACAATAATGCAGTCCAAACCGCTCCACTATATCTCCCGGGAGGGAGTGAATGAATGAGGGAAGAAGGGAAGAGGAAAAGTCCCAAATTCAGGTCAAATTGGAGTCGGTCTCAAACAAGGGGCCCACAGATCACAGTCCATGACCAAGGATACCACTTTTCCACTGTGTCACTGGCCTGGCCAGGGATTTTGTGCTCATATGTGTCTTCCTTTGATGATGCAACTGCTGCATCCAAGACTAGTGCAATTTTTCTCACTCAGTGCTGTGGGAATTTGTGAGATCCAGTGCGCTTAGGGTTAGAGTACAATGTGACCAAGCACCGTCACCTTCCAGAGGTCACTGGATTATCACTGTGTCTTAGATATGTTGCCGAGGTGACCACTGCCAATAGAGATAGAATAGCTGATTGTTGTACATGTATCTATCACCAACCTCAATCTACTTTGTGCTTTTTAAGAGTAATGTGAAATTGATTACCTTATATGCTTATAAAGAATAAGCATTTTATTGGCATCATTATTTTTAGTATTTTGGTGAGATTTGGATATTTGCACTATCAGGGCAAGGGGCCAGTTTTGGTCTATATTGACTTTTTTTCTATAGCAGATTTTTTTTTCATCAACATCATTGGCATTGGGCATCTTCATAAACTAGTTGTACTGATCAAATGCAATTTACTTGGTAAATAAGTTTCTGCAATCAATTAGGGGTTCCTTCATAGTATTTTGGGTATGAACGCTTGTTTATGCCTGAGTTCTTATAAACAATGTTCATACCCAAATACTATGAATGAAACCCGTTCATGTTTACTGTACTTCCTGCTAACTATTACTTACAAAATTAAATCATTAAATAAACGCTTGTTTATACATGGTCATGTGACGCGTATTGACCAATCGCATATGCCGCTACATACAAGGTAAACATAAACACAGCTTTGTATTTTTTCCACAGCTATTAATTAGCATATTTATCAAACTTGAATGGCCTAATATTTAGTGTTTCAACTGCTCAAGTTTTGAGGTCAAAAGACAATCTAGTGCTTCTTGAGAAAACTGTGTCAAGAATGAATTTCTCTCACAGAAAAAAGCACTGATTTAATAATGGCATTTGGTTGATTGCATGAAGTTACTGGGGTGGTAAGGGATAATTGGTCAAAGATCATCTAAATTAAAGGAAAAGCAGCGATTTGCTGATCCGAAACATCAAAAAAATTGTCAAAGTTCCTATTTTGGTATTGTTACTGGTATGGATGTGCTAACATAACTGCAAGTAGTTGACTTGTACGTGCATATAAAATTTCTGACTTGAAAAGCATTTCCCTGGGAATATCCTACATTTATAAGTGTAGGCCTAATATTGTGACCTGTACAGTTTGACCTCAAATACAAACATTATTGTTCTTTCTTTTATTCTTCTGTACTAGTGTGAATCACAATCAGCTGCTAGCTGTTTAGTATATATATTGAGATGCCATCACTGATGTCTATTGTGAGAGATGGTATGACAAATTTCCTCAAATACTTCATTTTTTCACTATTTGGTGTTTTGTTCCTACCTTAAAAGCGGCATTTCGTGATTCCAGCACCTTCAGTTTTATTCATGGTTCGCCAGATATCCTTGAGAAAAGCTTATTCACAAAATTGAGTTGATTCCGATCTTGCGGTTTGTTGTTATGAGCAATTCTTTGTTTACCACGGTACCATGCCACTGTGCTGTAATTTCTGTCCGTGTACGGAAGGAAATTACAAAAAATCCGCGCAAAATTTCGTACAAAATACGATCGAAATTTTCAGGAATATTTTTACACATGGATTACTAACTAGGCTAACAGTTCAGATGATATAAAAATCTCAACTTTTTTTAGGTAAGTCGGGGGGACGAGGTTGTTGATCAAGAAATGCCCTTAAAGTAGTTATATGGAATTGTATAGGCCTATACTAATCTTTGATTTATAAGCTAGAAAAATGCATTTCCACATTTTATTTTCTCACATTATCACTGCTTATCCCTTTTTTTAATTTGAAATGTACTTTTAACATCCTTGTTAACTGATGTGAGCCTCTGTGTTTGCTTAAAGGCCGACCTCAGAGATTTCCTGAGAGGGCGCCCTCCAATTTGCCAAAAAAAATCGTGTTTTTGCATTGCACATAATGCTGTGCATCTACTAACCAATGTGTGAAATTGCTAAGCTTAAATCGAATTCCTTCATATAGAAACTCACACTTGTTCTTAAAATTACGGATCCGGAATTTTTGTTTATACACAGTATTTATGGGAACTCGTAATAACTCACACCATAAATGTTTACGCATCAAACGAAAAATCCGATCCATCTCAATTTCAGAATTGTTGCATTTTAGGTTACTATCTTTAGTTATCGTTGGACTATTTTCATTATTACACAAAAAAATAATATTTCGAACTCTCTGAGTCAGACTTTAAGACTGTGCCATTATGATGCTGTTATTTTAAGGACCTGGTAGCAGAATCAGGCAACAATAACAACACTGATAGCATATTGAAGGATGGCCTTATTTTCCTAGAGGTCACTGTATATGGTTTCAGGCTAGAATGAAATGGACGCATAACAATCAATTAATGTATCAAGATCATATTAAGTCATCAATTTGCATCTCAAATTGAATTCATCACCAATCAAACAATGCTATTCAGCGGCAGCAACAATGGTGTGTGGTGATGTTTTCAGCATCATATTATACAATGACTTGGTTTCTTGAGCAATTCTGCAAGAATACAAGTGCATATAAAATCCAATAATTCTACTTGAAATCAATATTAACTGTTTCCAGGTCAGCTGCCCAGTGAATCCTGAAGGGCTCTATATGAAAGAATCAATTGAATTCAGAATTGATGCATAGAAAATGCTGACATTTTTTCCTTTTTTTTTTTTTTGTCTTGCTCCATTCTTTTTAATTGAAAGCTTACATGCTATATAAGAATATTGGTTAATTCAAATTGATTAAGATCAAAATGTTAAAAGAAAGTGATTTCTAATATTTCTTTATATAGGTTTTTAAAAATTTAGTAAAATATGTTTTATTTTGTGAAAGGGTAGCATTTTTACAGAGTATTAATTATGATTCTAGCACCTACTGTTTTATTCATATTTTACTAGATATCTTTGAGAAAAGCTTACTCCCAATATTTGAGTTGATTCTGATCTTGTGGTTTTGTATTATGAGCAAATGCCTGTTTCACAGGGTCCCATAGGCTACTGTGCTGTAATTTCTATCCATTTACGGACAGAAAATACAAAATTGCAAATTTCTTAAAGATACGTCCAATTTTGCACGTATTAGGTACACATGCTCTAAGGCTAACAGTTCTTTTTTTAGGCAAGTTGGGGGGAATAAGGTTGTGGATTATGAAATGCCCCTTTAACTGATAGATTGGGGAAAAAGGGGGCTTTTCACCTGCTTCATAAATTAGAAATTATTGATGAGATTTGACAAGTCATGATTGTTTTCATCTATTGAAGGTGAGAGGCTTTGCAAAAATTATAGAATTTCAAAACATCATTTTGTTTGTTTTGTTTAAAGGTGTGAAAATGAGAGTTTCAGGTGCAGCACAGAGTGAGTGTGAATGACCTAGGTACATGTCATGTATCCGTCAGTAGAGTCAACATTAAGAAGAAAGTACATTGATGCTTTATCATATTTCATAGAGCACTATTTGTCGTTGTCATATGATTGGGGGACATAAAATGATGCGGTTTTGCTCTGGGATAAAAACCCTGACTGCCGCATGGGACTGGAGCTTTCTTTTTCTTATGGATTTGTTTTGCAATTCAGCCCATACACACCTAGCTTGACTGTAATCCTTCATTGTAATAGTCTAAGATGACTATGTACAGAGAATTATTCAATGTAGTAGTAAACATGTTATGTGTGGATGCCTTTGGCTTCTGTATTAAATTGACATGGATTGCATTATGTTAAATGCTATGTGTTACTGTCACTTAGGGAGGGAGTTCTTTGTCACATCAAATTGCGACAATCAATTTTGATCAAGCGGCAATAATGAATTTTGCATTTGCTTGGTAAATTAAAACAAGACAATATAATATTAGCAATTTGAAAATGACAGCTTTTACATGTGGAGATAAATTGCACAGGAATTATGAAATTTAACATGCACATTAATTTTTCTTAATGATCGATGGATTTACATGCCAATAGAAGTGCTGGGAAGTATTTATCTGTCTCAGAGATCGAGGAGTGACAACATACTCAATATTAACCACTCCCACAACTTTACACACATACACCATGCATGCATGCACACATAATACACAAACATGCACCACCTGTGGTAAGAAAAGGGAATATTTAGGGTATGAAAAATTAACATTTTAAGAGAAGTTTATGCCAATATTAATCTCTTATTTTAAAGCGGCACTGGCACATTTTCAGAAATATGAAATTTCTTCAATTTGCTTGCTAATGATGGTCTAGGCCATTGGAAGAATAGAGATATATTTTACACATAAAAATAACATACTCAAAAACAGATGAGGGACATTAATAAGAGGCTTAAAGGCTGATTCAGAGATTTCGAAATATAATTTTTTGTGTAGTAATTAAAAATAGTCATCAAGAACTATAGATAGTAACCTAAAATGCTCAATTCCAAATTATGAGATGAATCCGATTTTCCGTTTTCATGCAGTAGACGGTTATGCACAGTATAACAGTCCCATAGGATACCGTGTATAACAAAAATTCCGGATCCGGAATTTTATAACAAAGTTGTGATTTTCTATATGAAAGACTTCGATTTGAGCTTAGTTATTTCACACAGTAATTAATAGATGGACAAGCATTAATTTAATATGACAAAAAAACCTGATTTCTTTGAAAATTGAGTGCGCCCTCATCGGGAAATCTCTGAGTCGGCCTTTAAGACATCCAGGTAATTTGTAGGCTAACTTTTAAGTTTGCCGGAACTTTAATCAACAAATTTGTCTATTAAATGAATATCATAGACTCGTACTCATTGATATTAAAACCACGAAGGTTACAGACCGGTCAAACAAGGTGCATGCTGGGAGAATCAACTCTGGCGTGTGTTTTCTTGTGTTACATGCCATCTTCGCGTCGTCTGCTGAATTAATGTCGCCGGTGACATTAATTATAAAATCTCTGTTTACCCATAAGGGCGCTGATTTGGGCTCAATAATTTCCGGTGAGGGCTATATGAAAGCTTTATAACCATGCAAAAATATCAATTTTGAAAAATCTAGAGGGCGCACTATTTTCCAAATGTGCCAGTGTCTCTTTAATAGTTCTGAGTATACCTGTTTTGTTACACCAAGCTCAATCAATAGTTAATTGAAAAAGAGAAATAGGGGTATTATTAGTAACTTGGCGGTCCCAGGGTTTCATGATCACCTGGCTTTTTAAAAGCACTATTTGTTTGAAAACCATTTTTTGTGATTACCCAGCTTGTGGGGCACATATCCGCTAACCAATTGAACTTGATCTGGCTCGGCCAAAGCTACATCCACCAAGTTTTGTGACCATACGACCCCCGGCCTCCAAGAAAAAGGGCAGACAGGCACACAGACAGACAGACAGATACACATGGCCTATTATAATATAGATGATTTGTGAATTGGCAATATCCAGGTGTAACTATCTTCCTCCATCCTAATACTAAGCAAATAAAATCAAACTCGCCCAAGTTGTTCCTATGCCTGGCAATTAATTCTGATGACAATCTTAGTTATGTGGTCAATTGTCACAATTGTCACATTACCATTGGTTTTTCATAAATTTGAAGCAAGACATGTCTCCAAAACTTCTGAAGACACAATTGTACATTGTAGGAGATCCAGATGTAGGCCTAACTTATTCTCATCTACAGGTGGTTAAAAAACTGTTGATATGTAATGTTGTTACATCTTTCCACAATTTATTCCAAATTTACAAACAGATAAAATGTAGGCAGAAATGGTGACCCTGTAATAGAAAAGGCCCCCAAGTTTTTCATACTTAATTGAATTGAGTTTTCATTTCTTTAAGATTCGGGTAGCCAGGTACTTTGGGTACCTGGAGCCAAAATGCTAAAAAATGAAGACCCCTAATGTAGAGTGCATTGTTATCCAACAGGTGTTATTAGCCTCCATTTTCCTGATTAAACTTTAAAATATTATTTCTCACGTTATTTTGAGAAAAGATTTCTCACTGGAAAAGTACATTGTTTACTATAAAGAGAGAAAGGGGAATACCCCTAGTTTGGTTTTGCTAAGTGCACCTGTTTAGATTGCACAACACGGGAAGTGGGGATTCCCCAAGGAGGCTAAACTTAGAAACTTGTTTATGTTTTGAGATTAAACATTTAGATCAGGGGAATTTCCCCACAAAGTATTATGGAAAGTGATGTCATTCGGGTTATGAATTCTGATTGGTTCAACTAGTGTAAGGTTATGTTTGGTATGGCATGAGAATGATGTAATGAGTATTTGTTAGAAAAGGGGAATCTCTCTGTGAGTAGTTAAATATATCACTGGAAGGAAGCTCTCTGCCAGCATCCACTAGTACAAGTAGCTAGAAGTTCTAGCTAGTTTAAATCTACAATAAAGCAGACTGTACTTGTTGCCATGATTTATTATATTTTTCCAATTCCATGTGAGCAGAGTGCTGTAAATTATTCTTACTGTCGTCTTTGAGCCAAAGTGCTTGGAATCAAAATAGGATTCCAAATTGTGGACAGATAGAAATCGTGGTGATTATCTTGGACTGATATACTGTGGATTATGTCGTCGAGGACTTAATTTAACCTTGTCGTCTTGACTGCTGGACAAAAGTTATCTTCACAGGACTGAGAAGATTCCCATGGAATATACTACCCGAAGAGTTAAATTTATGTTACTTTGCATGCTGTCTTTTGGAGTCTTCGCTGGTGAGGACATATCAATCGTTGAACTGCAACACTTCAAACATAGGAATACTAGAACTCTTTATAATATAATAATCTGTAAATTGTGGTAATTATATGTATTGTTGTTTTTGGACATACCAAATTCTTGACCAAATCAAGTAAAGACATTAAAACTGTTTATTATATATATTTAGATCATTTGTGCACATCGGCTCCATTTATTTGTGTTTGAAAGGTATTTCTGACCTTAGACGTCACTACGAGACGTCATAACAAGTCTTGTCACTATGTTCAAACATGCATGGGTGCAACTTCCTGGACAAAATGGAATTTGGTCACTTCTAAAATAGTCTATCATAATGATCTTTCTCTGATCATGGTCCCTACCAATTTACTGTGGCACTACAAACTTGTATAATGCCGCAACCAATAAATTGGCCTTTGCCCACCCTCTTCAGTTGAACAAACTTTAGAGAGGTGCCGGTAACATAACATGCATAGTAAGTTGTACTTGCAGCTTACAGAAGCCAACAATGTCTTAAACTTCATTATGCATATAACTTTTAAATTACTTTTAATAGTGGAACGTTCTGGCACCCCCCCCCCCACCCAAAGTAATATTTCTGTTTTTCATGAAATAAGAAAAAAAGCAGTCTATATTTGTAAGAAATTTGAGATCCTTTGATGATTAACCTAGCCTGGCCTCACCGTAGAATTGTGCTTTTTGATATTATTTTGCAACACCTTGCAGATCGGTCTCACAGAATGGCTGAACATATGGTTTCATCAGCAGGCCAGTTTATTACTCCTAGTGAGATAGGCCCAAATCGGGATGAAATAGTAGCTATGTCTAGATGCATTGTATTCCATTTACACCCTCAATAAGATTCATCCCCCTAACATAATATGTTGTGAAAAACAAGTCCTGGGCTGACATTAGGCTGGTTACTGACCTCCTACAGTGTGACCATGGAGCAAACCACTATGTTTTATATGTATGGCCCAGAAGCAATTTGTTTCTCATCAAGTGTTCCTATTTCTAATTTTCTATTCTTTTAAAGGTGGGTGACCCGATCATGGTTGCGATAATTCATATGCTGCTTTCTTTCTCGCATAGAGGCATATCCTAAAAGCATCTGATTACAAATTTGGAGTTAAATTGGTCCAGTTGTTGGAATAGTAGAGCAAAATAAGTACTAAATTGACCAAGGATGTGTGTGTGAATAGATATTCGCCCACATTGGAGATGTTTTTGTCATCAAGGAAGCATTTTCTGGGTCGTCAATTTCCTGGGGTAGGAACTTCTTTTGATAACAGAATCTCAGTTGAGATTTTTGGTGGAGTATAGTTTGAACAAGGTTATCGATCGAGTCACCACCTTTAAATTAAACATGCAAACCAGAAGAAGTGCTTATGATCAAAACAAAATATTTCTATTTGGCATTACACATGTCTGCCTTGTTTTACTACACACCAAGGATGCATTGTTGTAGCTCAACCCTAAATTGTTAACCATAAGATTGTGGATTCAAGATTGACAGGAAATGGCATTGTCCAGGGCCACATGGGAGCCACCGGGAACCAGGGTGCGAGTGCTTCCCTGCTCAAAACCCTGCAAACAACCCCCCAAGTCAACCTGACAGTTTTTACAGTGTCTATGGAGAAGACCCAAATTCACCCCCTCCGAAATGCCTTGCCCCCCTTCTTCCACCCCATTTGCAAAAGTCTGGTAGATTGTAGGTTCTGGATTAGAGCATAGTTACAATGTGAGTTTGCCATTGTAACAGAAAAGCCATCTTTCCTCTTTGTTACCATATATTATAAAATCATAGCTTGCAACAAGAATATTTTAGACTTTGGTCAGCATAGTGGTACCTCTGACTTGTGTACTCCTTAGGCTGTTACTGGCATAATTATATTATACCCCTTATACCTACTTTGTATCGTGTGCTTTCTATCTGTTAACAGAATAAAGCACATGATAAAAGAGGTGCAAGGGTATAATGAATTATGTTGGCCGTTATTGTGCACTGGTGCCGAGATTATGGATCCCCACAGTTTGTAAGATTACACACTAGGGTTAGGTATGAAACAAGGGATTTAACCAGGATTCAACCAACCATTAACACATTATGGTGACCCTCATTTCAAATACAATGGCGTACTGTTAATGTTAGCCTACCTGTGCTTGGATGAGTAGGTACCACTCAATGATGGATAAATTAAGCAATTGTACAATATGTTAAATAAATAAAAGTTAATAGCAGGTCATAAATGTAGCATGCTGGAAAGAATCCTTGGAAGATGGGGCTGAAGGTTTTATTTTATGAACGGTTTACATTTTGTTGTGTTTAATAAAACCAATATCAACATGAGGTAAAATTCATGAGCATTTGCTAACAAACACAGAATGAGCAGTGCTTATCCCCAACACTGCCTGAATACCACATTTCATAGAAATTTTTGTATCGTCCACAGTTATAAAACGTATTATTATATGGTATGAAGGACTATAGGCATGTATCTATGCCATGCTTTATTTTGCCTTATGAGGTATTAGAACAAGTCCTATAGCATTAGAAGAAGACTTGAATATAGTAAAGAAACATTATACCTCATGCCTGTATGTATGTTATGAGATGCCTGTATGTATGTTTTGTTTGGTGTGTCCATTTATGTATGTGCTTTTGTCTTTGTACTTTTATGTAATTGTAATTTTTACTGAATAGGTGATGCAACGTTATTCTGGTTTTGTGCCTATGTTGCATCTCCTCCATCCTTTACTTGTTTTGCTTTGTATTTTACATACATGTAATATTGTTTGATGTATTTTTGATGGAAATAAACTTGAATGATTGATTGATACAAATTTAGAACATCAGTGAGGTAAGATGGAGCATGACCATGAAGAGATTGTAGGTGGATTTTAATTATCTAATTCCTTCCTTGACTGACAACCACTAGAGAAAGATGTGACAAACTCACAACATGAAAACACCAAACATGCAGTTTTATTTTGCAAGCATTGGAGCCTTTTAGATTGGTTAATAAAGTGTTGGTGTAATCAATGCATGACAAGACCAAAGATTGTAAAGCACGGTGACAGGCATCAAAGTGATACACTCTATGAAAACTAAAACTTCAGTAGGCCTATTGACCAGACGTGGTGGTAATAAGCTTTGGATAGGGGACCTGAGGTGACCCCAGATATTTTAGGGCAAAGGTCATCTAGGGGTAACATAGGTTATTGTTGATTTGGTTAGGTTTATGTCAAAGGCTCTCCTATTAAGACTGTGACTTCAACAACCAAACTTAGTACTGATCTTGGGTAGAAGGCCCTGAGGTGAGTCTAGACATTTTTAGGTCAAAGGTTATCTAGGGGACATATGAGGTCATTGTTGGTTGTTAGGTTTTATGGCAAGAGTGTCTGACTTCAGTGTCACTAACTACTACTCTAATAATCATCTTTGGTAAGGGGGACTTGAGGAGTCAAACGAGGTCATCTTATTATATACCCCAGAAAGACAATGGCGGGGGGAGGACGTAGGTTATCACCCTAATTCCATGTCATTTATTTGTCAAATACATGTATTTTAGGTGATTAATATGGATACGAATTTTAAATATAACCAGCCAGAATTTATCTATTCTATCAGAAACTTTCCTTAAGATAATTACAATAAAATACTGTTTTAAATCTCAAATTAAGGATGATTTTATAAAATATTGTAGAGAATCACACCAAAGGTGAGTGGCTGATGTAATTCTGTTTTTCAGTTTTCAAGGAGACTAGGGAATAGCAAAGCATTAGTCATACAAAAGCATATAAACATGTATGAGGCCAAAGGCCAGTAGAAAGAATTAGTTCCTAGGAAATATGCAGTCTTGATCCAGCCCTCCTAGCTGCAATTGACACTATTTGTCTATTAAGTCTCCTCTAAAATGGAGAAATTCAACCAGTTGAATTGATTTTGGGCTTGCATGGGGCATTTTTATTGGCTGGATTTGGGCCAAACATGGATTTTGGCTCAGCTGGTTCTGAGAATTTCGAGCCCCTTGGATACTGAAAGTGGTAGATAGCGGAAATTAGATGCCGCATCGAACATAGAAGTGTTTTGTATTTGATGTGTTGATTCCATCACAAAATCATAGACCAACATCCAGATAGAGCTAAATTTAAACTGCCTTATGGAGCAACCAAAATATAGACCTAATTGCTACAGCATAGTGCAAATACCCCAGCATGGGATTAGACTTGTCAAAAATGATTGATATAAGGCATCATTCTATTTACCATTATAGTCAGTAATGTGACAAGTTTGAGTCAAATTCAGTAATATCAAAAGGAAATGCGAACGATTTTGGATGCATGAGGGTTAATTAGCATAAATTCTATAGAGGATAATTAGTGATGTCAATTGCATTTTCTAAATATACATTGTTCAGTGTTTTTGGTTCATGAAGGTCTATGTGTGAGATATATAGTGAGATAGGCACTAGATTTATGTTGTATTATATAAAAATATAATTCACTTATTCATTCCAGCCTTTCTCACTTTGACACACCAGCTTGCTAGAGTTCTTTTTTCTCAATTTTTATAAAGAAGCAGAAATATTTAAGATACACTTTCTCTCATACGAGAGGAGTATTCTTGTCTTTTTAACTTTTTTAAAGGTTAACTTTTTAATAATTTGTTAATATTTAATTGTTTAATGTTTGTATGTATATCATTTTTACTTTCTGTATGTTTTACATGATTATACCATAATGTTTTTTTTTTTTTTAAAGTGTTTGATTGATTGATTGTCTCTCGGTCTTAATTTAGGCCCCATGCACATCAGTAATTGTCTTGGCATCCAGACAAGGCAATAAGAAAAGCAAGTAAATCTAAATTTGTGGCCGCATTTAGACAATGTTGTGCAGGCACATAGGTTAACCCAACTGACCTTGAGTAAGCCAAGTTGGCAAGCTCCAATCAGAACTTTTGGTGAATGACCTGGGTTGACCTCTTTGACATCAGTGATCTAGATGCTGATTCCCTAGACATTTTGCAGTGCAATTTGACCACTATTTAACCCTGTTTTCTCATTTGCCTGTGGGAGGCTATGACATCACCAATGACAGATGGCATTTGAATCTGCCTATGAGAAATGAAAGAAAAAGGAAAAGAAGTTGTCTTGCGTGCAAGCAATGTCATCCTTCTGTGTAGCACAGAAGGCAAAATTGAAAATAAGGTAACTTATCACATTAGACCAAACCATGTTTTGGTTACCCAGAATCCTAAATATGAAAATGTAAGACTTCAGGAAAACAGTCTTCTTGGCAACTTACCAAGTAATGTGACCCCAAAACAGTGGGGAAACTTGGCCATCTAAACATACATGTAATAGACCATTTATGTACCACAGCTAGCTGGGTTACTTATGTGGGTTTTATAGAACCAAGACTTGAGACCCCCACCAGTACCACTACTGTTGCCCGATTCAGTAATATTATGTGTTACAAGCTGGTAAATTTGCTGTAATTTCAAAATGTGATTTATAGGGCCTAGGCCTATAGATTTTCAACAAATGTTTCCAATAATTAATAGTTAACTAAGAATAAAACAGCTTGTTATAAAATAAACATTTTAATTATAAAATTTCAATAATTTTCAACAAATGTGTCAAACAATTAA
Organism: Ophioderma brevispina; assembly: GCA_023653785.1. Taxonomy (NCBI): domain Eukaryota; kingdom Metazoa; phylum Echinodermata; class Ophiuroidea; order Amphilepidida; family Ophiodermatidae; genus Ophioderma; species Ophioderma brevispina. The sequence goes on from JAMKCH010085066.1 coordinate 195,501, forward strand.
TAGTTAAATAAGAATAAAACAGCTTGTTATAAAATAACCATTTTAATTATAATATTTCAATCAACACAAAAAGTTATATTTTTCCACATTGTAAAAACCCTTTTAACATTAAATACCTTATTGTTGGTCAGCATTAAAAATAAGAAAAATAATGTGGTAATTATCAATCATCATCATCATCATCATGATCATGATGATGATGATCATGATGATGATCATGATGATGATGATCATGATGATGATCATGGTCATGGTCATGGTCATGATCATGATGATCATGATCATGATGATAGTCATGATCATGATGGTCATGATGATGGACATGATCATGATGATGATGACTCTCATGAAGATCATGATAAATGATCATAATGATTATGATGATCATGATGATCCCTTTAGTATTATTTTTTTTAATGTTAATAGGAAAACCACAATGATATGCATTTGTTTGTCTTAATAAAGTCATTCAAAGTATATGCTATCTGTCCATGCAGCAGAAAAATTTTGAATCCTGGCCTGCATGTGATACCCACAATAAAAGGCATCAGACACCAGAGTTTTATTTGTAATATGTTTTTTATCTTCAGAAAAATATCATCTTTGACATCCACCTATACATGTATTGTTTTTCGCTTGATACAGAAATGCTGTAAGCCTCACCTTTTAGATACTGATAATGGAAACTTGTTAATACTCAAAAGCTTATATTTGTTTGAAATCAAATTACAACAAAATATACACCAAGGAGAAAATTAAATGGAAATACAGACTCTGAGAAAATGACATCACCTCATGTGATGCTGTAAACATTGAACATGATCTTCTTACATTATGTAACATCTGGAATGATTGACTATGTATAATCATGTTATTGTGGCTTAAAAGAAACATGATATCGGAATGGGGAGACATTACAACATTCAGAGACTTTCATGCACATTGGTTTCTTCAGCTAATTGGTTGAACATAAAATATATTAATCATAAAGGGATAAAAGGCCGAGTACTGTACCTGATAAGTACCAAACTCAAAAACTTCTCAATTTAGCATCACACAGCGTGTTTATAGTGGGGAAAATTATCCGTATAATAGCGTACAAGTAAAAATTTACCGTATTCGACCAGACAATATACGGTATAAGTCGAAACCGTATAAGCATTATGCGGATAAAAAATATCCATCGAAATTGATGGATTTGGAGTATATATTCCGTATATCGAGGCACTATAAACACACCGGCATATTGATACCGTATACACCGGAAGTTGTGAGGAGCATTGAGCGGCAAGGTGAAGGCGGACATAATGAAAATTTGCAAATAATTATTATTACGAGTTAGCCGATCATGAAAGACTGGTGTGGCAGGATGATATGGTCCTCCGGGCTCATAGTCCATCTATAACGGTGAAGGATGATAGGGCATTCCATTCAGTTGACTCTTCACGCAACATTAGAGAGGTTTTGCAAGGTCACAGATACGGATATGAGCACGGATACGTCATCACCTTTTGCGTTCCAGGTGACGTGTATCAGTAACACGCATGATTTGATACAAGTAAGTGACGGATACTGGCTGAGATACACGTAAGTTAAAAACGGTTATCATTCTGAACCACGCTCAAGTTGGAAATGTTGCCCACTCTATTTTGAAAGTTGATTCTAGAATGATTTTTTCCGCTGAACACGATGGTGAACGCCGATAATTCAAAAAATGCGTCTAAAGTCCTTTTCCCGGGGGGTTCCACTCCAAAAGGGGTGTGTTTACTAAAAGGGTTGGGAATGCCATATTTACGTGATTTAGGTGTCTAACTATACATTTTCCGGAATAAGAAATTCCACTAAACTATGTTTAAATTCCAAAAATATGCTTAAAATGCTCTTCCGGGGGTGCCACTCCGGGAACAGGGCATTTTAATGAAAGGATTGGGATGTCCAATTAACATAGTTTTATGGTCCAATTACACAATTTCTTATTATGAAATTCAACCGAACTATTTTTTAATGTCCCCTAAAATGCCCAAAGTGCTGTTTCGGGGGTGCTCAAAAAGGGGTTTTACTTAAAGGGTTAGGAATGTCATATTTATTTAAGTGATATATGTGTCTAATTATACATTTCCGCCTATGAGAAGTTCATTTAAACTATTTTTAAAATATGCTCAAAATGCTTTTCCGGGGGTGAAAGAAATGGTTATTTGATTTCTCATAGCCGAACATGTATATTTAGACACTTTAATCAGGTAAATAGGACATCCCTAACCCTTTTTAGTCAATCACCCCCCCCCCCCCCCGGAAAAGCACTGTGGGTACCCCCGGAACAGCATTTGGACATTTTTGGGGACTTAAAAATAGTTCAGTTTAATTACTGATGTATAAAAAATGTATAATTTGATTACAACATTATGTTAATTGGATATTCCTAACCATTTCATTAAAATACTCCGTTCCCGGAGTGGCACCCCCGGAAAAGCATTTTAAGCATATCTTATATATTTCAAAGATAGTTTATTTTAATTTCTCATTCCCGAAGATTTATAATTAGACACCTAAATCACATAAATATGACATCCCTAACCCTCTTAGTAAAAACAAACCCTTTGAGAGTGACACCCCCGGAAAAGCAGCGAGTAATCATGACACACATGCGAAACTAAGATTTATTTGCGCAGCCCCGTGAACGGTTACGGCTATCATATCCGTAACCGTATCCGTGACCTTGCGAAACCTCTCTATTAGTTTCACGCTTTATTCCGTTATAGTCTATGGACCCCGAACTATGGCTCCGGGTGGACCACATCTCCTTTTACTCCAGTCCTGAGTGCACGGGATATGAAGGGAGTATGCGAAGGTATGTCATAAACTAGAATTATACATGATCAAATGTGTTTAAGTGATCACAATGCTTTGCGCGGACTTGACCCAGGTCTCCAGGATATCCATATATGAAGCTGATATCTGTATCTCGCTAACTTATAAACGCTGAATTTACGGATAACACACATTCCAGCAATTAGCTCCTAATCATATATGCGGAAACGAGTAACGTATATATACCGAATATCCACTATAAACACGCTGACATATTTCAGTGAACGAATGTATACCAAGATCAGAAATAAAAAATTAGGCACAAAACAAATAAACCAGTGCACAATTATCTTAAATTATTTATACGGTACAAAATTGTTTTTATTTTGTAGATTGGAAATGATTGGTTTAGGAATGTGGAATGTCCAGAATCAGAATACAATTCATCATTAACAACCAATACAAAAGGGTTATAGACCTTAATACAACCAATTTGTCTTTATCTAGAAGTGAACTCCCTTTTGAGTTGCTATATGTAGTGTATTGAATCAACATTGTTTATTAATTAGTCGAGTAGTTTTCGGTGCCTAATTTAGACAAATAAAGGTATATTTTTTTGAACGGTATTCTCTCTACACGGAATTGATACCAAGGTGATACCATTATTTGTATTTAAGTGAAAGAAACTAAGGGCGGGAGATGGCTGAGTTCTTCAACATAAAAATAAGATTGTCAACCAGTTTCAATTTGTTGTAGAGGAGAAGTACCAGTTAAAAAAAATTACACCATTTTGTTTTTCTTAAACAGATAATAATTCAAGTATATAGCTAATTTTGATCCTTATAAGATTTAATACAACAAGATAGTCCAGACTGCAATCTCCCATTGAGAAAAATCAAAAACCGTTGAATGCAAAGAAGGTACGAACATTGACAAGGCATGCGCAAATGTAGAAAAACATCTATGATGCGAGTAAATTGCAAATTTAAACTGGGTAGGAACCAATTAAATTGTGTAAATTTCCAAACGGTTATAAGGAATTCTCATTAAGTAAATGTAATGCAATGACTGATTCAATTGTTAGAGTGATGACCGAAGTAAAGCTTTCCAGATTGGTCATCAGATTGATAGCCTATAGAAGTGCTTCAGATTGAGTCACCAGATTGTAGCCTGAATAAGTGCTTCAGATGGTCATCAGAATTGATAGCCTGTAAGAATGCTTCAGATTGGTCATCAGATTGATAGCCAATAATAAGTGCTTCAGAATTTGGTATAGAGTAATAGCCTACTTAAGTGCTTCAGATTGGTCATCAGATTGATAGCCTGTAGTAAGTGCTTCAGATTGGTCATCAGATTGATAGCCTGTAATAAGTGCTTCAGATGGTAAGCAGAGTGATAGCCGATAGTAGTTGGCTTAGTTGTCATAGAGTGATAGCGATAGTAAGTGCTTCAGATGCGTAATCTCAGAGTGATGCCGATAGTAAGTGCTTCAGATTGGTTATCAGAGGATAGCCTGTAATAAGGCTTCAGATTGGTCATCAGATTGATAGCCAATAATAAGTGCTTCAGATGGTCATCAGAAGTAATAGCATTAGTAAGTGCTCAGATTGGTCATCAGAGTGATAGCCAATAATAAGTGCTTCAGATTGGTTATCGGAGTGATAGCGATAGGATATAGTGCTTTCAGATTAGGTATCAGAGTAATAGCTACTTCAATGCCCTTCAGATTGGATAGCCATTAATAGTGCTTCAGCTTGGTCATCAGAGTAATAGCATATAGTAAGTGCTTCAGATTGGTCATCAGAGTGATAGCCTATAGTAAGTGCTTCAGATTGGTCACGGAGGATAGAGATATAGGGCTTCATATGGTCATAGGTAATGCCTACTTAAGGCTCGTTGGTAATCAGAGGGATAGCCTATAATAAGTGCTTCAGATGGTCATCAGATTGATAGCCTGTAATAAGTGCTTCAGATTGGTCATCAGAGTTGATAGCCTATAGTAAGTGCTTCAGATTTGTCATCAGAGATAGCACTGTAATCAAGTGCTAGATTGGTATCAGAGTGATAGCCGATAGAAAGTGCTTCAGATTGGTAAATCAGATATGATAGCTGATAGTCAGTGCTTCAGATGGGGTATCAGAGTGATATAGCCTGTAAGAAGATGAAAAGTTGCTTCAGATTGGTCATCAGATTGATAGCCCTAATAAGTGCTTCAGATTGGTCATCAGAGTAATAGCATATAGTAGTGCTTCAGATTGGTCATCAGAGTGTGGTAGCCGATAGTAGTGCTTCAGATGGTCATCAGGAGGTGATAGCCGAAGAGTAAGTGCTTCGATTGGTCAGCGGAGTGAAGTGTGATAGCCGAATAAGTAGGCTGCAGATGAGTCAGCAGAGTAAAGCCTACTTAAGTGATTCGATTGGTCATTAGAGTGAATAGCCTTATATTAAGTGCTTCAGATTGGTCATCAGATTGATAGCCTATAGTAAGTGCTTCAGATGCGTCATGATTGATAGCTGTTAATAAGTGTTTGATTGGTCATCAGAGTAATAGCCTATAGTAAGTGCTTCAGATTTGTCATCAGAGTGATAGCCTGTGTTAATAAGTGCTTCGAGGGTCATCAGAGTGATAGCCGATCGTAATGACTTCAGATTGGTCCATCAGGGAGTGATAGCGATAGTACGTGCTTCAGATTGGTCATCAGAGTGATAGCCTATAGTAAGTGCTTCAGATTTGTCATCAGAGTGATAGCCCTGTAGTCAGTGCTTCAGATTGGTCATCAGAGTGATAGCATATATATAATAAGTTGCTTCAGATGGGTCAGAAAACTATCCCTGGATGTACTGGTGCTTTTGGAACATTGCGAAGATTTTGCTTTAAAAATATAACACAGGTTTACTGTGTTAATTACTATATTAGTATCTTCAGGACCAACTATTGTTTTTTTTTCTTTAATAGTTGTGCCAAGTTTAATTAAATTTCTGTCAAATGAAAGTGGACCAAAATAACAAAACGGAATGGTGAAATAAAAAGTATGCCATTTTTTAAATTTCATCATTTCTTAACAGCAGGTGAAAAATGTAAGCAATTTCATTGGTGGATGCGTATTGAAGTTTGATTTTAGGTTGAAGCACTCTCGTCATACCGTGTTTAGCTACGTTCGCGCGCCGCCAACGTTGCTCTCGTTGCAATATGATCAGCGTTCAACGGGTTGTTTCGATTGTTGTCACTGGGTGGGGGCAGTCCTCTTGTGTATTTAAGCTGTAAAGTATAGCAAAATTGGGTTAAAGATGACCTTAAATGTTTTAAAGCTGTTTAAGAATGAGAATTAAAGGTTATGATTTGGGGAACCGGTATACTCCTTACGATGAATTGAAAACAATTTTTTTTGCGTAGAAGAACTCGGCCTCCGGCCTAAAAAATAATGGTATCGCCTTGTTGGTTTCAATTCGTCGTAAAGAGGGAGTACCGGTTCCAGTCGGCGGCGCCGGGGGGGGGGGGCATTTTCCCCCAAAAATTTTTTTCTTTCCCCCCAGTTTGCCCCCCCCCCCCTCCCCCACCCACCACCATGGTCTCGAAAGAAAAAATGAAGGATTTGGGGCAAAATTCAGTGATTGGGGCCAAAAATCGCGATTTTGGGCCAAAATTGGTGAAAAAATATTCAAATTTTCCATATTTTGCCCCCCCCCCCCAGAATTTCACTTTTGCCCCCCCCCAAGATTTATTTGCCCCCCCCCCCCCCAGAAAAGAGCTGGCGCCCGCCACTGCCGGTTCCCAAAAATCTACCTTATTCTCTTAAAATTGAAACGTTGTTAATTGCTTGTGAACATTTGTACTACCAATTCAGAAAAACAATATGCATTTGATCATTTCTATTAATTTTGAACTTGATAGATAAGATAGATCAAACACTCATTGCATAGTCCCAGTCCCTCATGCCAAAATCCAGTATATCATGCTCATGATCAGAAATTGCAAAACACCCTTCATGTTTTAGTGAGCCTGGGAACGACTACCCCACTTTCGAACTCCACAACTTCCAAATGAATAAAATATGTTTTGGTGCTTCCCTCCCCCTCCCCCCCCCCTCCCAAAAAAAACTTTGTGAGATGGATTGTGAAAACACCCTTTTTTCCCAATCCAAAGCATGAGCATGGATACCCGATTAGTTTGGCAGTGATTGGACACATTGTGTAATCTGGGAGACTAAAATTGCTCAGTGCTGTAAAATAAAGGTAAAAAATGCCCACTTTTTGGCTTAGCTCACAATGTTTGTGTATATCTGCAGATAGAATTTTATTTAGGATTGGGATCAGGACCACTTCACAGTGATTGTGCAACAAAATTAGTACATTATTTCTTTAAATTGGGGAAGCACTGTGAAAGATTCCATATTTTTCCTGTAGGATTTCTTGTCCAAAAGAAATTGTAAAAACAACAATATCAAACTATTTTAGAATTCATTCCACACTGAAAACTTGAAAACATTGAAATTCAAATTCTTAATTTCACATTACAGTTATCTTTCATTTAAAAATCATTGCATTTTTATGATAATCTAGATGCTGTGAGACGAGAGACAATCTAGACAAAGACCTATTGGCCTACATATATTTGTTTAAATGGGTTAGGCAGGATATACCCCTCAATAATGACCATCAAATTGAATGTAAACAAATGGATGTTCATGACACAAAATTTTCGTTGCACGACATTCTGAAAAAAAAAATTTCAAAAACAAATTCCAGTACTAACGCCAACAACCTTGCAGTACGAGATGCAAAAAAACTAATTGAGGAAACTAACCTCAAACCAATACTTACTTTATAATTAATAAAATGTTGTTAAATTAATATAGTGGAGGTTTTGAAGATCAAGTTAATTTCATGTTTTTGATAATAATATTGTATACAAAATTGAATGCATAAACACTTAAGGTGTCCTGACATCCATGACTCCAAACTTATTAGGCATATCACCAGCTAGATTGATATTTAAGATAAATCTGAATCAAATTGACATTCAGATTCAAAACTAAAGCAAATACACGTTTTCCCTGATTGGCAAAATTAATAAAAATAGTAGAATGGAGTAGACCAGCTCAATGTTCACTAGAATTGATGAAAAAGGAAGCTAAAAATAGTGATTTTGAAATGTATCATTAGAGAATGTTGTATTGCTAGCAGCGATGTATTTCTGTGTTATTAAAGGGCATATCCTGTCAATGCAATTTCCTGTAGAATTGCTGATATTAGTGTAGCTACTTGACTAATCAAGTTGAAGGAGCACACACTCATGATATGACAGTCAGGTGCAGTAATATGTAATGGATTACCAACACAGGCTAGTAGCAGCAAAATCCTGCTGTTTTGTTACCAATCAATTAATGTCCCTTTAAAATTTCACGGTTGTGTGATTAGGCAGAAAATCACGGTGGCAGAGCACGGTGTTTCCTCAGTCCCTTGTTAACCGTATTCTTTCCAAGTCACTGGCCCAGATACGGCATGGCAAATTGTTATAGGTTTCTGGGTTTATAGGCTTGTTCTGTTAAATAAATTCTAGGTTTATGGGCTGTAACAATGGTTGCATTGGCAGACAGTGCAATTGAATATGATATGGTGGATTAGCCTGTGTGCGGGGTGATACTCTGATCTGATACATGTTTCCTTGTTATAGATACTGCAGACGATGCACTCGTTCATAAGCAATTATTTACTAGCCAGAGCAAAGACTGATTTGCCATTATGGGGATGATTATTGGAAAGTATCACATTCAGAGAATCAATGTGATAGGGAAAATTTAGGAATTCAGGAAGCTTTTTCCTATGAACCTGAGTATTTTTAGGAAAATATGGCTGTTAGTCAGATTATGGAAATACGTAACAATTCGTAGGAAAGTTGATCAATCTTTCTGGTAGTTAAAAATTGATACTTATTCAAAGTATAAAAAACAACAATCATAACGCTGTCTTTTTACCCTAAAGGAAAGACTACATGTCTGAGACAGCTATTTTTTCAAAGACTGAAAGTGCTTTTAGGCCTACATTAATGATATGTTAGGCCTATTAAAGGCACTATCAGTGATTTGCTGAATCAGAAAAAAAAATCAAAGATCAGATTTTGGCATGTCTGTAATAACAAGTTTAGGTATCCTAACATATCCTACAAGTGATATAAGACCAAAAGGAATCTGATAAGGACAAAATCGGATATTTTAGTCATTACTGTCTGTACGGATACTTACTACAACACATAATTGGATGGAGATTCATATCTTTGAAAACTGCCGTTTTCTTTGTTTTCTGTCAATTTTTCAGTTGCAAAAGATAACTTAAGAGAAATCTACTTACTTATCCTTCCCTTTTAAGCTATTCCTGCAAATTCCAAATAGTTTGACTCTTACTCTTACGGTTGAATGTCTTAAAGGGAGGAAAGGAAACGGCATGTAGGCCCAGTATTAGCAAATGCAGTAGCTAATACTGTATATCATCAGCATGTTCAATATTTTGCTGATTTCTTCTTAGTAACCTCACATTTCATTATAATCAAAATCAGTTAAGGTCACAAGTTTAAGTGTGAACAGAATATTTAAAAAAATCATGAAATAGTTGTAGACTGTCAAAGTGCTAGTCACTGTTTCTAAGGTGAGACGTCATTACTAGCTGGGAAGTATTAGAGACAAAGCTTTGATCTCAAATATGTCACACCTGATCTCAAATATGTCACACCCACCTCCCTCTCCTCCAATCAATGACAAAACACTTGCCAGCAGGCTCAGAGTATTCCTGCTAGGTGAGCCCACTAAAAGACGACAAACTTTTGAGCTGACAGCCTGGTTGTCTATAGCACTTTCTACATAGAATTCTCAAAATGTTCAAAAATTCAACTAAATGCATGAGACTTGTGAAGCCCATAAGGAGCAGAATATAGAAGAGTATCCAGCAAGAGCCACAGAAATATCAATTATAGAAATACGTATTATTAAATAGCCCAAGCCTGTAATCGATTTCTCTTGCATCCTGTGTGTGGTGGTGGTTGTTGCGCAGGCACATGCATATAAAAATCTGTGCATCACATTATCAGTGTTGCATTTTCTCAATGTTCCATTTTCTGATCGGGCCAATTTTTCTGCAATTATTATGCAAAAACCAATTGATGGAAAAGCATGCCTCTAAAAGATCCTTACATTCCTATTGCACAGAAATCTCTGTTAACCCCTGTTAATTTTTCTTAAGAGAAAATTGAGTCAAGAGTGATAGCATGTGGCATCAGTTGTTGTTATTTTCGCTTGCTAAATGCAACAAACATAAAATACTCACGTCTCATAAATATGCATAAGGGTTTCCAAATATGTCAATTTACAAACCATATTTGGTGGTGCCTATTATAAAGTAATATAACACTTCGGGGCACCTCAAATTTGATTACACTGTTTCAGGAAAATCCATGTATCTAGGTTATATTCAGAACATTTTGGGCAAGAGACAACCCCGAGACATTTTGGGCAAGAGACAACCCCGAGACATTTTGGAGTGATGATTCTGGAAGATAGAGGACTTTGGTGTGTGAGTGCCATGTTTCACGCCTGTGTGATTGGGCATGTTGGTCTTCCCTGTAAGTTTTTCCTGAAATCAGCACTTAAATTTAAGCTGTTTGCTGCACAAATTAAAGGCACTATCAGTGATTTGCTAAATCAGAAAATTGAAAAAATTATAAAAAATCAGATTTTTGCAGGTTTGTAACAAGTACAGGTATCCTAACATACCCTGCAAATGATACAACCTACTAAAGACAAAATCAGAAATTTTATTCATTACTGTCCGTTTGGACACTTACTACAACATGTAATTGAATGGAGATTCCTATCTTTGAACACGTTTTCTTCCTTTTCTGTAAATTCTTCAGTTGGAAAAAGTAACTTACGAGAATTCTACAGACTTATCCTTTACTTTTAAGATATTCCTGCAAAAATAATAGATTTTGACTCTTTCGGATAAATCACTGATAGTGTCTTTAAATTGTAATAATTGTTTTTGCATCATTAACATAAAATGTCCTTTTTCTTCAGGTCTGCAGCCTTTAGGTTGCATTTACCTAGGATCTTTGTTTGTCTGTTGATGATGACAATCACATTATGATAATAATGTGTGACTGCTCATTGTCATTAGTGGAGCATGATGGTATCATCTTCCATCAATGCTTGCAATTAAAGGCACTATCAGTGATTTGATAAATCAGAAAATCAAAAAAGTCATCAAAAATCAGATTTGCATGTTTGTAACAAGTACAGGTATCCTACCAAACCTGTCAAATAATAGGACCAGAAGCAACCTAATAAGGACGAAATCAGAAATTTTATTCATTACTGTCCGTTTGGACACTTACTACAACACGTAACTCAATGGAGATTTGTATATTTGAATACTGCTGTTTTCTTCCTTTTCTGTTAATTCTTCAGTTGAAAAAATAACTTATGAGAATTCTACAGAATTATCATTATTTTTAAACTATTCCTTCAAATTTCAAATATTTTCACTCTTTCGGATAAATCACTGATAGTGTCTTTAAATGATTAAGCCATTTGGTTGTGTGATAACATTGCCATCAAGTGTACAAAACATTGTGTGATTGCATTTTGTAATTGTGTTATCATTGTCATTTATGAAACATGATGGGAGTGTGACAGTTGACTGTGGCTATTTGTGTGTGACCTGAAATTATCATGATAGGATGATAATGCATTTATTCTGTGACCACTACTGTCTGTATTACTGGCCTAAGGGAGTGATCGTTATTTACTCTTGGGGAAGAAATGGAGGATTTGACTGTTTTTGGGGAAACAAATAATTGGCGCTTCCCCTTGCTTTCATTCAATATGTTTGTATTTCTCCTTATGTTATTAAATTTCTCCTCTTAAGAAAATGTTAAGATTTCCCCCTCATGCTCACAAAAATTGTTGGGGTTACCCTGAATTCGTTCATCCCCCAGCATAATGACCCCTTAACCTCCCTAAATATTGATAGCCACAAATGTTGTTCATCAGTGTTTAATAATGCCTGTCGAACTGCACTGGTAGAGATACATGCGAGTTTTTGACAGCAATTTTCGTGAAATGGAGCAATGTATTGGATTACCTGGATCAGTGGGTAATTTGTTCCAGATATGGTGCAAGTACGGATGAGTTATGTTGTGCAATTAGCTAAATGACTAACCGCTTTAAAAAATACAATACAAAGTAGAGTGTTATAGGTTGGATTGATGGAGTCACTGTGTTTTGGGGATGTTAAAGTGTTTCTGTTTTAATTTTATTTCTCAAAAATGAAAAATTAAAAAAATTGTCAAAAATAAAAACACTTTATTAAGATATTTTGGTGAAGTTTGGATACCACAGGGCTTTCTCTCTGGGCTAGAAAATTATTAGTCCAAAAATTAAGGAAATAAAAAAAAATAAAAACATAAGAAATGAAACTAGTTACTTGAAATTTGGAAAAGATGTGCACTTAAGTTAAGTCTTTATGCACCAAGTTTCAAATGAATTGGTTGAGTATAAATCAAATTTTATAGTGATTTTTCTGAGGGAGGAAGTGAAGGAATAAAGGAAGAAGGGAAAGAGAAAAGTCAGAAGTTCGGGTTGGTCTCGAACCAGGGCCCTTCAGGCCCCATCCCATGACCAGCGATTTTGTGCCCATATGTGTCTTATAGAACATTAACAAATTTACCCCCCGAGTGGGCTTGCTTACAAACTCTCAAAGGGTAATTTGCAACTTGATAAACAGATAACGTTTACAGAATAAATCGATACTGCTATTGTAATCAGCACTCAAATTTAATGAATAGCTCCTCTCTGAAACGGTTGCCACAAGTTATGCTCCAGGAGCATAAATGATGGTCAAAATCTCACACTTGCGGTATAGGTTATGCTGATGGGACAATGGGAACATTTCCCCCTCCTCTTTATCATGAATATTATTCCAGCCAGAAACTTATCTTTTTACCTGTCAAATTTCCCTTCCTAATGGAGCAAAGAGACCACTTGTTAAGGTCACCATCAGTAAAGTTTGCTGGAGATTTGTATGCCCTTTACAATGCCTGGACGGTTGGCATGAATGATTAAATACCAATAGTAATGAACACTGTTCTGAAATCAGTAATGACCCAGACAGCTGTAAACTGCTGTTATTGCAGTGTTTTGATGGTTAATGGATGACAGTAAAAGGGAAAAGCCTCATTTTTTGCTGTGTGTGTGATCTCATATGGGATCCTATGCATCTTCCTGTGGATTGCAGGTGTTAGCACCATTTTTTTATCGGAACATGTTTAATTTTGAATATTAATTGTGGTTTCATTTCTGAAACATCTGCGCACATAAACCAACATACTTCTGAGATATTATTGTTGAGGAATTTGCAAATGAAAGTACAATTAGAGAGCTATCTCAAATAGTTTTGAACATGATACCGCTACTTTTGTGGGGGTATTCACATTCGTAGCAGTAATGTACACTAGTAACAATAATAACAATCACAATAATCACAATAACTTACAGGTGTATTGGACAAACAAGTAGAAATGAGCACCAGAAACTTATATTTTTAACTTACCGGGTGTCCTAATCGGCCCTGTAGAGAAGAATGCTTGGATTTGCTGAAGTGTACGACATAACAGACAATACTTGATCTTCTTTGTGTTACATAAATATGGCATTTTTGGTTTATTCATTTTGGTCTGATGTAATACATGGTAAGCATTTTGTAAATTTGATTACACATTTTGAATAAAAGTTGAGCTTTATACTTGAAGCAAGGCTCTTTTCAATTGATTCTCTCCTAGATTCTCTCCATAAATATTTCATTAATTCCTATCATACTGTTTTGTGAAATGTCAATTGCTTGTATAAACATTGATGTAAGACCAGTAAATGTCATTGTCATTGCTAGAGTGTCCAGCCAATGCTCTGATGACATGGAGTGAATTCCCAGGAATCATGTCAATCATTCACTGCATAGCTTTTCAAAAAAGTTTTAAAACATTTTTATTTGCATCAATTTTACAATAACATAAACTAATTGATTGATTATGCATTCCTGGACAGCTGCTTAATTTTCCAACCTGTTGATATGTGCTTATATGTGACATCGGCAGGTTACTTTGCAATGCCTTGTGGGTAATTCATCCATCAATTGGAATGTGACTTAAAGGGGGATGACCTGATTTAAGTATATAAAGTTTCCATCTTGATAGAATGGTCTTCACCCCTGATTTCCAGTTGCTAACATTGATATTAGCTAACTACAATGCGCGGGCTTGTCATGTGTGGATGTGCCGTTACTGTTGGCAGATTAAAATTTTATGGTCACTGTTAGCTAACATCAATGTTAGTGGTGTGAACAATTAAGGCTAATAGCTGGTGTACTTGGGAAGACCTTGTTGCAAATTGTTGTGTGTAGCTGGCACAGTAGAAACAGAGTAACTGTGGGTATGATATATAGACTATTCCTTGAGTAAAGGTCAATTCCTACTTCACTGCACTGCAATGCAGTGAAGATGGATGAAAACCATCTCTGACTCAACACTGCAGCAACACAGTTCAGATTGCATTGCTCTGCTGCTGGGTTGAGTCAGAGATGGTTTTCATCCAATTTAACATTGCAGTACAGTGAAGTATGAGTGGACTTTAAGAATCAGGCCATGTTGTCACAGTATATCACAAATTCCATAACAGAAGTCCCCAATTGATGAAATATGTGAGTTACAACACTGGATTTCGTATCTTTTATGATGTTTTTCATGTTGTATCTACAAGGATACCATTCCCGGCAATTGTGACTTGGAAAGTCATAGTGGTGATAAAGGTGTCACAGAAGAAATGGTCACAGCAAGAACTGTTAAGCGGCGATTGTAAAATAACTGACATTACCTATCAGACGTTGCAAACATGGGCATTATTTGCACTATTAAAGGCACTATCAGTGATTTGCTTGATCAGAAAATCGAAATTTTTTTCAAAAATCAAATTTTTGCATGTCTGTAACAAGAATAGGTATCCTAACATACCCTGCAAGTGATAAGACTAAAAGCAACCTAATAGGTAATAGGTACGGACACTAACTACAATCACGTAATTGAATGGAGATTCATATTGTGAATATTTGCCGTTTCCTTACTTTTCTATCAATTTTTAAGTTGGAAAAAATAACATAAGAGAATTCTACTGACTAATCCTTCACTTTTAAGCTATTCCTGTAAATTTCAAATATTTGACTCGTTGTGGTGGATCACTGATAGTGTCTTTAAGATTCATGCTTTGCCAACTTTTCAAATTCCATGAACTCCAAATGATATCAAATAATAATGCCTGCAAATAGCCTCAGAGCTCATTTTAAATTCAATTGTTTTGGACCCATACATCAATCTGAGATGCTGGGGGGGGCATCAAATTACACTGACTGAGGGGAGCATAAAATTACACTGACTGATGGGAGGGGGTCACACACACACAGGGAAAAAACACTGGCCACCCCAATATTTGGAATCTTGTTTCTGAAGAAGGTTACCATCACCTCCCAAAAGTTCAAAAAAGAATTTTGCTACAAAATGTGTATGCAGTGTCACATTGTATGCCCATGGTATGGTATCAGAGCAAATGTTTTCTTAGCAATAGACACATGATTCACTTGAGGGGAAAAAGATCTGTTGAAAAGATGAGCTTGTTAAATTTTTAGGTCTATTAGATATGTAGAGACATATTGCCTATAGTACACCTGCAAGATCAGCAATAAAATTCTTTGTGCGCTCATCATAACAATGAGATTTCAAAGATTTTCATGCCATTTACGTAGGTGTAGGCTTAGCCTTTTGCACTGCAGAAACTGGTAATCTGTCATAGATCCCAAACCTCCTTAACTTATTCAAACCTCCTGAATCAATCATTTCCAACATAATAGACTGCATTCATTAATGATACCCATAAAAGTACAGCAAAATAATAGAGTAGCTCCTTACGACTACCCTCGATAATGCCGATCATTGACCGGACATTGGACACAGCAGCTGCAAAACCATCTCAAAAAATGTGATGAAAAATGTTGGCGAGATGCCTTCCCTGGCTCAATGGCTAGTCATCTATTGGCTCTAAGGCAGACGGTGTGAGGCTTCTGGATTTGGCCAACTCATGATCGATTAGTGGTTGTAAATTGAACTGGCTAATGTCCATACATACCTAATTAGAATTGAAAATCCAATTGGAAAAATGCTGAATCTCAATAAATTAACCACTGAAGAAAAGTTACTAAATGAGTTGAAATGACCAGATGACTTAAGTGTTCTGCTATCAAAGTGATCAACTCCCTAAACATCAGGGCAGAGTTGAGTCCAATAAACATTAAACACATGGGACCCAAAGGTTCTTGCTTTTAAATTATTTTCATAATCTTGCAGAGGAACTGCTTGTCCTAATCATGGTATATAATTCTGGAAAAAACTCTGGTTATTGTAACTTTCCATTGTGTTCTTGTATATGATATTGAATTTTCATCAAATCTCCTGTCTTCTTCATCATTATATAATCAGTAGCAATTGCACTTTTGGGCATACACCTTTTATTTGTTTGTAAAAGCAAAGTAAAAGGAGAATTCTTAGATTATGTGCACACTTGTACTTGTTGAATACAAGATTTCATATGTGGCTTGCAAAGGTGAACTTTCAAAATGTGCATAAAAAGTGAAAAGCAACCTTTCTACTTTGCAATTTCCTTCTAAATTTTCAACTACTGCCCTAAAGCAAACTGCCAGCTCAAAGTATAAACATGTACCTGATGTGAGGGATCTTGTCAATCTAATCTCATACACAGTGTCCAATAAAACAAGAATTGCCCTTTTTCCAGTTTGGTTTCCTGTAATTGCAAGTTATTTACAGTAATATTATATACCAAAGCAGCCAGAATTCATTAAGCAATAACAGCACATTTTTTGAAGAGTGCCCCCAATTTTAAAAAAAAAATTGAGATTTTTGCACAGTTGTATAGGAAATTGGCTTGTAAACTATACCGGTGAATGGTAAATCTCAAACATGTCCAATGTATCACTTTGGATAATTTAGTATGTATACTGGGGTAATTCTATCAGTGGCCGCTTGGAAAGGTCCTTCCAATAATGATATAGCTAGGAAATAGTGCCATGTATGCTTCTGTGCTCATCCATTGGTTGTTCCGTTGACATGGTCCGTTGGTTTAGGCAAGTCAATTTAGAGGTAGCACTATTTTCACAATGGATGGACCGAAATTGGCGTTTCCAGTTCCGAGGATCCTGATTCTAATTACAAACTCACTTCTTTTATGACAAGTACACATTTTTGAGCATTAATGTTTGCAAGCATAGTTTACCAGACAAATACCAGCACAACTGTGAAAAATCTCAAATTTTGAAAATTGGGGGCACTCTTAAAAAATGTGCTGTTATTGCTTTAGTTTACACTCATGTTTTGTTTTGGTTGAAAAAGGTTAATGCAAAATGTATGATTTCTTTTGCACTTTGGGCCATTTCTTTTTTCTTAAAAACAAAACCAAAACTCATAATCCTCAAACTGAAAAAAGAAAGAATAATAATAATAATAATAATAATAATAATAATTTGTATTTTTAACGCGCGACATATCCACGTAAACGTGATCAAGGCGCTGTGCGGCTGCCATGAAAGGCGCTCAGCACATCAGAGAAACCATAATACCAGAACAGATTTATGCCAAGAGGCTCGATTTTAGAAGCAGGAGGAAACCGGAGTACCCGGAGAAAACCTGCGGGAACGAGTATGGATCGAGAAACCAAATTCACATAAAGCCACCGAGAACGAGCCCCTGCCGGGAATCGAACCCGAGACCTCATTGGTGAAAGGCGAGGGAAGATACGCTGCGCCAACACGTTCCCCAAATAAATGCACTAAAATGTGAATTTCAAAGCTTACACAGGTGTTGATCTTGTGTTGGGCCTAAGCATTGCTGGTTAATTTTGCTGTTCTTCTTTTGGCTGCTGTTTGTTTTAAGCTCATTCTTTTTGTAGAAATATTATCCTGACGGTTGAGGCCAATTTGTAAATTTAGATTTTGGTACTCCATGAGCAATGTTTGTATTATTACAAACAAGGCACTAAACAGAGTTTTCAAAGGTTAAGATGTAAAAAGATAGCTGTATACTATTTGCTTTGGAAGATAATTTTTCATCTTTTGTCTTGAGTAAGGTCGTTTACCTTCCTAAGATGTGACCAAATATTGCTGACAACTATTTGAGTTTATTTCCTTCTCTCACAAAGTAACATTTTATAATGTTGTGATGTTTACAATGGCCACTAAACAGCTTCATGTAATTAACAAAATGGCTTCCATGATGTGAATTTATTTCTCAAAAGAGAAGGAATATATTTCCAATTTGTGAAAGTTTTGAAACTGTTAATGTAACTCAAGTAAACGCATTGGAATCTGTTATGTTATCCTGGCATCAGAGATCACTTGATATGTGATCCACTGAATAGCCTGGATGGTTTGAACTGAACATGTGGGATGAGGTTGATTGCTTGCAGGCAATTGTATCTATCCAATTGTATCAAAATATCAGACAGTATTAATCCCTCCAAATGACATTATTTTGATTCCCAACTAAAACTTGGTGCCATGGGCCTATTACTTATATCAAATGTATCAAGATCTGGGAGAAAAGACTGGATGAATCAAGAGATACGATTGAGAGATAGAGGCATTGTCATATTCATGGCAGAACAAGATTGACGAGACGGATTTGAAAGCAACATTTAGAGGCTGACGGATCAGTGCGCCAATTTCAAATGGATGCAGGCATAATCTAGAATTCAGGAGTCCTAAGTCGGTTTCAAACATCGCCGAATGGAAGGTGATACAGCGACTTAATACGCAGACTTATTTGGCTGAAGTTGACTTTGTATATACAATCTCTGGTTTTCTAAGAATGTTAATTAGGCGGGAGTTTGAGAAAGAGGTGTCAAAGACAAGATTACACAGGAAAGAAAGAGGCATTGGAAGGAAAATATGCTTGGTTTTTATTCTACAGAACAAATATATGTAAGGTTTTAATGCCACATTTCTTGTCTCATTTGTTCTCAATGTTGAGATGGTGTGGTTAGATTTGTTTTAATGAACTTAAAACTCAAACTGATGTACACATGAAATTGCAATTTTTATGATTAAAAATGTGGATCTGTGATTTTAATTAGCCGGGCTGTACAGCTAAAATTTGATTTTTCAACAAGCTTTTTGTCGTTTTCTGGCTCTTTTTTATGTCGTCTGCCAAGGCACATAGGGATTTCTTTTGTAGTTAACTCTAAACAATTGCCACACATTTTCATGACATCCGATGGTCCTTGGGTAGTGTCCCACATGTTGGTGACCTCATTTGACCTTTGACCCCATTCACAAACCACGACAGCAGACGACACATGCGTTCAGTGAACGCTGCATTTTTTACTTTGATATTAAAAATGTTGGCCTTTTTGAGGCACAACATTTCAATTAAGACCAAAAGCAGAGAAAGTTTTGTCCTATACCTCCCAGAAATCACACATCATGTGCAGTGTTAATATTCAAGAGGGTATTTGCATAATTCAAACACATTTGCTCATGCATAGAACACTCATGAAATAGGATACTTACTGAATATTTGCAAACAGGATAGATAAGTGGATGTGATACAACATCAACTAACTGCAAACTGTTTACACTACTCTTAAATTAAGACTAACCACCTCTTTTGTAATAGAATTTTGTATTTATAAACAAGATAAACACCAGTTATACTAGTTTTTTTTAAACATAATATGAATGCACTGTGGAAAACAAGCGCAAGTGTTTGAATAACATGTTTACAATATTTTGTGCTATCCAATCTATGCATCTTGGTCAAGTATAAGTAAGTAAAGCAGACAAAAATGTGTTCCTTAGAATATCATAATACTTTCATCAGAATTAAATCCCTGTGATATGAAATATCTTCCTGCGGGGTACAAAAATGATTTATGAAACGGCTAATGTTATTAAAATATTGCTGATGTTTTCAGTGTCCGCCAGGCTAGATGTTATTTGACTTTTGAAGTAGTTACTTTTATTTCAGGACTTTGTAAAAAAAAGAAGAGCTATTATAAGTTTGTCCTTGTGGGAGTATTGTAATAGATGAGGTGGGCGCTGGATGGATGCTTGGACTAACACAGGCTAGACTAGTATGGACAGGCCACTCATACATTATGGTACATCAAGTAATTACTTGGAAGGGGGCTCACTCTACAAGTACAACTAGCTATGCAAATACTGCATAAAACAAATCTGATGCAAAATGTCATACACCATCTAATATTATTTGTTGGAATTTGAATTTCTTAAAATGTGCAGGCTACCATTTTCAGATTTAAGTGTGATGTATTTTTTTCACAGTTTAGGCCTGTATATGCATATTTTATTAGTTGGTCAAGTTTCAGTGATTTAGAGCAAGAGAAAATACTGTATATCGCTGGATTACAGAAATATCTCTTCATAAAACACCTTTGATTTTTATTTGTAACATTAAGTTATAGTGATGGTTAAGGGGATGAATGATATGGCATAAGCTTTTTAAGGTTATTGTTTTGTATCAAAGCTATGCTATTTAGGTGCAAGGTGTTTCCTAAACAGCCCTTGGGGCTATTCCGAGAGGCCAAAATGCAGAGCTTTGTTTCAAAATAATAACTAAAGTGCAAAGTCATTGGCCTCATTTATAATCATCATTTATTTATGAGTCTGTATTTAATTGCAAGATCAATTTTCCCCTCTTTAAAATGTCACATTTCATTAATTTGTTTTCACTACTTCCACTAAATAATTAAGCAATCCAAGAGAGCTTTCATAATGATCACGAACCAATCATGATGCTGCTTACATACAATGTGTCAATACACCAAGTTGCATGTTTATAATCATTCATTCTCATAGCTTTGTGATACATGGAGGTTATTGATGAGTGTGAATTACAGTACACCCAGGTACCCAGGGCTGGTACTCTGAAAGGGAGTCTAACTTTAGACCCAGGTTTAAACCAGGGTTAGTCCTACATGAGTGGATGGCGGAATGGCCCATCCATGAGGAATTTTCTCACCTGTTGCATTTAACTTTCACAGTATTTTGAAAGGGAAAAAAAGGTCCACTCATGTAGGACTAACCCTGGTTTAAACTCAGGTCTAAAGTTAGACTCCCTTTCAGAATACCAGCCAATGGGTCACTGTTAAACATCAATAACCTCTGTATTTATCAGTCTGATTTGGTCACACTAATATTCGAGATGCAGGTTATGAATGTAAATCCTAAATTTAAGAATCCGCTTATTGTTTGGCTCCTGTCTAGATGTGGCAATGTACACGGGCAACTACCTAGAGGCATATCGTACTCATAGTGTGGGGGTTCTCCCCCCTGCAGTCTAAAGAAACTATTGAAATTAAATTGCAGAGTGGTTCACAACAATATGCTTCACTGTGTCAGCAAATGTCTTAAAAACGACTATTTAGTGTAACTCAAATTGTTACAGCAGCCTCTCATTTTATAGTTCTGTGTTCATTTTATGTGTCGCATTTCCATTATTCTGAAACTCTCCATTCTCTCATCTTTTGCCTTTTCAGATCATTTGTGTCGAGCCATTACATCCGGCCATAGCAAAACCTATCATAGTCTAAGTAAACATGTAGCAAATATCTTACAATCAACAAGAGAAAAGGCTAAGTCATCAACACATGTAAATGCTAATCCTGAATTGGTAAGTTATTGATACATTATCAAGAAATTGAGTGTGTTCTCATACAGTGTTGTGTGCTGTCTGTGTTCAGTTGTGTGCGTGTTTGTGTGTGTATGTGGGGGGGTTGTAAATGCTTGATGATTTGGGTGTAAATCTTGATGATTGGGGACATTTTCTGAATTCGTGCACAGTTGAAGACTTCTTACAATCTTGGTTATAAACACCCTTACCATGTTACCATAGGCCAAATTATATACCTCATATATAAATTCCTCTCATCTGATTGGTTAAAAGTAGAGTCATTAAAATAGCTGGGCCCCTTTTTTACTATCAAGATGACGTCATGATTAATTGTGCCCGGGGCATGGCAATCGACTGTGCCCGGAAAATATTAGGGCACCATGTTCATCGATCGCTCGTGTGTGTGCAACTCCTGTAAATAGATGGTAGGCCTTGTCAGTTCGGGAAATCTTTTAACCAACCAGATGAGAAGAATCTATATATTCGGTATATTTAAAGCAAATATTGACTGCTTAATATTTGGGGCACAGTTAAAATTATAGGCCCTCGGTGATGTCATAAGGCTCTAAATGGCAGTGCCCCAACATATATTAACAATTTACTTGAATCATATATCCCACCATGCCTACTCCGTTCAAACAGAATGCATCGTCTCATAGAACCTAGGTCCAAGCGATCATGGGGTGATAGAGCTTTTTCACGGGCAGCTCCACGTCTATGGAACAAACTGCCATCTTATGTAAAATCATCATCTTCTCTCATACAATTCAAGAAAGCACTAAAACTCATCTTATGTCATCAGCTTTTTGTAACCAATAGTTGTCTTGTTATTTATTATGATGGTTAATCATTTGGTTCATCTTTCTTTTTTTGCATAATAATTTTTTTTTGTTCTCTATGTGTATTGCGGCATGAGCGCCATCGTTTTGGTGGATTTGTGCGCTATATAAATCTCCATTATTATTATTAATATTATTATGTCAAAACCATGACTATGGTTTGGTTTTGACATCACCTTGGGTCTATAATTTTAACCACGTCCCTCAAAGCAGTCAATATTTGTATAATATACTATAGTCGCAGTAACAATTGTTTGAACTAAGTATACACAGTACTGGCATGTGCGACCTGTACATGGGCGTATCGCGTGTCTATTTTAATCATTGCGTTTACGCGTTGTCCACAGCAGTGCAGCATTCATGCACATATACAGCGAATTGTTCAAATCGGTTCAAACAATCATTACTAGGAGTATAATTCCAATTAAGATCTTCCATCTGTTTAAGCCAATGTTCTTATTGCTCAAAACAACTGTTTGTGAAAAAATACAACAGTCTCTGTTTATAGCACAAAACAACTGCATGTGCATGACAACTGGGTTCTTGGTTGACGACCCCTTTTTAGGTCGTCCGATGTGATTAGGTCATCCAATGCAATTGGAAAGACCTTATGTCGGCATTTTGTGTGTCTGTCTGTGTGTCTGTCTGTGTGTCAAACATTTAGTATGTTCACCTTTTGAAATTGATTCGTGTATACACATTGTAGATCAAATCTTTCTACTTGTAACTTTTTCAACCCCATCTTCTTCTGCACAATATCACCACTATACAAGTCTTGGACATTTCTTCCATCAAAAAGGCAAGTGTAACTTAGGCACCTGCTACCTCTGTGTGGCATTGTAATACTTAAATGCTGCTGTCTGGAGCACTACACCTTTGCTGCTCTGGTATCTTGACAGTAAATAGGGTAGGAGCCCAAAGTGTTTGTGAATGAGACTACACCATGTATGATGCTCAGTATCACTTAGTGTTACTTTGTAAATATCTATTTACTAGGTGAAACTCTGTTCTTCTAATAAGGCAAACTGTTCAATGCTTGAATACCAGTATCTAGCAAATAGTGCCTTATGACTCATCAGTCCAGGGCCCCAGCTGTAGTCCCCTTGTGGCCCCAGTTATGCAATCACTGAATTGTTTGGTTATCTGTAGCTCTACCCATCATGGTTGTGAAAGGTCAGGGATGTATCCACCTTAGATTGGAATGTCACAGTGAATTGTTCTATTTGGCATCAGAGATAATAAGGTCCTATTGGTACAATTCCAGCTATCTAGCAACCTTTTCACATCATATTATTGTCTAGTATTGTTTGTGTCCGCTAGGATGAACGCTGAACAATTAGAATATATTGGATCTTTATGATATTTTGACTTACTGATGGCAAGGAAATAACATCTTTTTCATTTGTTTCCATCTCAATTCAGTCTTCATTGTACATCATCATTGACCCTTTTCACCTTAAATTATTCTGCTGGGGGGTTGTTCTCTAATATGGTTAGAACATTGGCTAGATTTTACCTAGGCGCCAAACACTCCATTTTTTTAATGAAAACAAAAATCAACACTCGTATTAGAAATAATGCTGCTTTTTAATAATACAAAAAATGTGAATGTGGGTGTGCATGTTTTCCTGCTTACATTTTAACGTGCATGTGTTTGCATCCATTCTTACAAAATGCAATTCAACCTGATATTTGTACACTAATGTTTAATGTATACCATTGAGATTTCCCCTTCTGTGTTCAATCTTAATCTTCTAAAACTAACCACCCCATTTTTTTCCTTGATAATTCAATATCCATGTTGTCGATGGCAATTTTATTAGGCGCAAAATCTTGCAAAGGAAATCAGCACCTGATATGTTTGTCCTCTACATTCACCCATTACAACATCATTGGAGTGTTTCTTGCTTCGTTCACAGAAATACTGCAATGCTACATGTACCCCAGAAGAAGGACGAGAGGCTTGGGATCCTCTTTAACCCAGTATGGCCTTTAAGTTCCTTGAGGAGACAAAATGGGAAGGTGCGGAGGATATATGCAATGAAAGCACAACTTATGGCCAACTAGGAAAAGATTTTGTTTCTTTTCTATGTTCTAAATATAAAACTCAGTTGGCCATTTAAAATTTCTATTTTTAGACAATTTTTAGGAAGAGGATGTTTTTAAAAATGGTGAAACTGAGATTTTAAATCCTTGATATGTCACATCTTTATCGATAACAAATTCATAACCATATTACTTTGCAAATTGGGATCATGATGTCCTTTATTATTAGAGTTAATTTAATTAATTTTCCTGAGGATGGTTTTAAATAAACAGCCTTTAACCAAAGGAATAAACCATGAGAACCGGTTCTTTGTGAAAGTAAGTTAACATTTTAATTTAAGTCCAATATCAATTTTTAATGGTGATGGCTTTGGAAGCCGTTTTGCTACTTTACAATATAAATTTAAAAAACACTTGGAACAAAATCAAACGTTTTCTATTTCCTTCCTGAATTTACGTTACTGCTGGCACAAATTCATCATTTAAATAATGAATTATACTTCAGTTGGTATTTAAAAATGTCATGATTAATTTTTAGACGCACTCAAATCACATTGGGTTCTTGTCCGTACCAGTACAAATACAAAAGTAGCACAATGAAAATATGCAGTAACTTTTGGTTGTAGAAGTGGCCATGGATTAGAATTTTGATACATGATGATGGCACCATCTGCAATTTTTGCCTGGATTTTAATTTAGCCTGTCTAATTTTCACCTAATGGGAGAATATAGCCTGAGCGTCTTTAATAAGGACAGTCTCTCACTGATGGTGCAAATGCTTGTAAAGACTTGATAGCTTGATGTCCACAGAGCAGTCATCAAACACAAACACCCTTGTTTAATTTTGTTTTCTTCCTCATTGATTTTGTTTTTGTCTAAATCGTTAGTCCTTGTATTGAATGACCTCGGTGCCTTCAATAAGCATAGCTAGAAGGGTTAAAACACCTGGTTGTTGACCACTCAAATGGGTTAGTTGGTCAAGAATTTTAGCCATCATGCTGGACGTACTGATGGGCTGCCTGCTATTAATAAATGATAGTTAAACTCAATCCATTTTTGGCCAAATTGCCTGCCACAGTCATAGTTAGGTTGATTACGCTATCCCAGAATATATTCTAGGTTCCTAGAACAAACCACACAGGAAGCCGCAGAAATATTCATTGGCGTGAATCTGCAGCATAACAAATTGATTCAAAATGGATTATTAGCATCTTTGTGAAAAGTGCACTCTTGAACCAAATTATAAGTGGGATACCCCGATACATAATAATTCACCCAATTGATATCTTGAAATCTCAATGCATAAATATGATTGAAAGCTGGACTGAAAAGAGGATATCAAATAATCTCGGGTTTCTCTCGTTTTCCCATTGACGGGTCAGTTTGAGTTCACATCAGTCGGCGCAATAAGTCAAAATGAGGGAATGTGTGCTTGTATTGGGTGCCTTTTGTTATTACTGTAATAAAGCGATAAAAACAATCACACAATTGTTACAATTTTACTGAGGCATTGCTATTTGTGGGTCAAGTATGTTATCATTAAAGCAATTGCAAAGTAAAATCCTGACAAATTAGTAATTTGCCACTGTGATTAAATTAAAGGTTGACTCAGAGATTTCCCCGAGGATAGTGCCCCTAATTTTCTAAAAAATCATGTTTTTTGCATACACATAATGCTTATCCACATACTAATCCCCGTGTGAAATAGCTAAGCTCAAATCGATCCTTCTTATAGAAAATAGCAACTTTGAAATTTCCGGATCTAGAATTTTTATTATACACAGTATCCCATGGTACTGTTGTACTATGCATAAATGTTTAATACATCAAAACAAAAAAACTGATTCATCTCAAAACTTTGAAATTGAGCATTTTAGGTGACTATCTTTAGTTCTAGTTTACTATTTTTAATTAATATAGAAAAAATATTATATTTTGAAATCTCCGAGTGAGATAGAGTTCATATAAAGGTGATACTGCTGGGAGAATTTGAATCAGATGCATCATATGTATTCACTCAAAGGCTGATTCAGAGATTTCCCGAAGAGGGCGCACTCATTTTTCAAACAAATTGTGTTTTTTGAATATACATAATGCTTTTCCGTATACTAATCACTGTGTGAAATAACTAAGCTCAAATCGAAGTCCTTCATATAGAAAATCACAACTTTGTTATAAAATTCCAGATCCGGAATTTTTGTTATACACGGTATCCTATGGGACTGTTATACTGTGCATAAATGTTTACAGCATGAAAACGGAAAATCCGATTCATCTCAAACTTTGGAATTGAGCATTTTAGGTGTCTATCTATAGTTCTACATGACCATTTTTAATTACTACACAAAAAAATTATATTTTGAAATCTCTGAGTCAGCCTTTAATCAATGTTAACATTGTACACACATCAAGCTCTCATTTTTGTGGTGCACTAAACTCCTCAATTTAGTATGGATACATGTGTGTGGCTGGGTAGAAATTGTTCTCATTTTGCATGCATTGTCCTGATTAGCATGAAACTTGTATACAACAAAGATTACGTGAATTACATTTAGGTCTTAGGTCAAAGGTTGCATGTCGGGTTAAAATAGGTCAAACCACTATAATTTATAGTGATTTGCTTTAAGTTTTTGGTAGAATTGTTCTCATTTGCATAATGAGGTCACCCCACCCCGCCCCTCCTCTCCACCAAGTTACAACATCGTAGCCCTTATGGAACTCATACCACATGCATTAAGGGTTCACATTTTGACTGGCCAAAGGTCACATGAGGTCACCAAGGTCACATGAGGTCACCAACATGTCACCCCACCCGTCCCCTCATTTCGACCAAGTTACATCATCATAGCCCTTACGGAACTCATACGGTATGCAATATATTAAGGGTAACATTTGACAACAAAAATATATA
The DNA here is from genome assembly GCA_023653785.1 of Ophioderma brevispina. NCBI lineage: Eukaryota > Metazoa > Echinodermata > Ophiuroidea > Amphilepidida > Ophiodermatidae > Ophioderma > Ophioderma brevispina. The sequence goes on from JAMKCH010085066.1 coordinate 222,895, forward strand.
TAACAACCACACACTGTCACAACCCTTACAGGGACACACAACCAGAGTAATCACTATGTGCCTGATTTGCATATTTTCATTTGAATGTCTGTAAGCAGCATACCGCTGAAATGGGATTACTGATTGTCTATGAGGGCAAAGACTATACACGGCCGCCGTGTATATAGCGGTCCGGTGGTTAGCTGCCCGGCAGCCTTGTATGTAGTAGAAAGCCTCAACTGCCGAGGGCCTTACCATACACGGCAAAAAAGCTGGCCCGGCGGCGTTGTATGAATGTTAACGTGACCCGGCAGACGTGATGTGATGGCATTCATCATAAGATAAAATAATAAGGCAAGAGGTCGGACTTTTTAAAAATTTTCTTTTATATGGTAGTCGGGTGGGTCGTATTTTACTTGTGTTACAATAATGTTTATGTTATTATTAATTTAGTTTTATAGATTTTTTGTTATTGTTTAAGTTTTGACAAGTATTTTAGTAGAGTGTAGTTAATATATTTGCATTTGTATTTTATTTTAATGTTTATATTTTTTAAATATTTTTTTGTTTTTTATTAAATTTGTAATTTTGTTTTTGGTTCTTTTTATACTTGGAATGTATTTTTTTATTTTTTTGTCTTTACTTTAATCTATTTGATTTTTGGTTTGTATTAGTTTTTTTTAATTAGGATTGGTTTATTTTTTAAATCATAATTTTATTTGATTTTTGATATTTACCTTCTTATTAATCTTTTATTCTTTAATCTTATTTTTTGTTCTATTTTTAATGTTTACAAATTTAGCATCGTCTTTTATGGTTTCATTGTTTTATTTAAAATTTTCTTTAAATTATTGTAAACATCTATTTACATTTTTATTTGTTAATTTAGTTTTTTTATTTAGGCCTTCCATTATTTTATTTTAGTAAGTGTGTAGAGACTGCAGCTAGCAACTATTTAAAAGAAGCAATATTAGATACCATCTTGGTCCTAAGAAATGGGTAGTAGTTTGCCTTTGCCTCATTGTTGTGACAATTGTGATTTCATAAAATCTCCGTAATTTAGTTTAACAGTCACTCTGACATTGGCATTACGATTTGTTTATATTCTGTGAAAACTTACACAAAAACACTATACAATATTCCACTGTACTACTCAAACTAGAGTGAGCTGTACTATCCAACATGATTGTAAATTAAGACCTATTTTATGGATTCCTTTGTTATTGAAAAGCGGGGGAACTACAGTGTCGGCTATTGTCGGGAGTAGTCACGACAATGAATCACGCATTGATGTATATGAGGTTACAAATCATCGCAATCGGATGATTACGCTAAAACTTAATATGCGACCCGGGAACACACGTTGCCACGACACGCAATGAATACGAAGTCTGTAACTGCACATTGCTTCGACATTGTTCAGCTAGTGAATTAAATTTAAGATGGTTTTTCTACACTCTTCAATACAAAGTAAATTTCCATTGTGCTAGGTTAAAGCTTATACTGAAATGGAATATCGTTTTTGGCCTTTTTAAGCTGCGATTTTTATTGAGCCTGGCCCCGCCTATAAAGGGCTACACTCAGGAGCCAATCAGGAAGCCAACCACATGTTGATTGACATAAAAAACGAGTTCCGTGATATCGTCTCCGGGTTTTAGGTACACGGCCACCGTGTATATAGTCACTGCCTTTCTTGAGACTTGGTGCCAAGGTGCCAGTATAGCTAACCTTGAGTCCTACTGTCTGTCTGCATATTAAAGGTGCATTCTGCTATGCTAGCACCTTTGTTTTTGGTCATGATTCACTGAATTTTCTTGATAAAAAGTCATTTCCAAGATTTCAGTTGATTCTGGTGGTTATTTCATGTTAGAAGAAAATGTTCATTTCACGGTGCCTCATAGCTGCTGTGCTTACAAATTTCTCCCAGAGTCTCAACTGTTTAGGGAAGTCTGGGAACAGTGGCGAGGATCACCAAAAATGGCTTGAGGTATAGCTAACTCATTTGCATATTTCAAGAGCACTTGACCTCATTCTATGACTCAAAAGCATAAAGAACAAGAAATATGTTACATTATATATCTCATATATGGATCCCTGTCATCTGATTGGTTAAAAGTGGAGGCATAAATTCAACTAGCTAAAGAATTTTTGAAACAAAATGAACATGCCATTGGAAAAAAAGCGGGCATAGTTTGTAAATTATGCCCGGGACACCTCTTCCCGCGTAAAAGACTGTCGTATAAACTATTCATCCGTATTATGAATGTACATATTGAAGCTGGTGTAAGAGATGAATGTAAGCAGACAGTCGCATTCAGGGCCCTGATCGCATTTAGTTTACTCGTACTGTGCTTCCTCAAATTACTGTGCTTAAGCAAGGAAATGGCTGACTCGCAGCATTTAGCAATCATGCTTTGAGCCTTGTAGATGAAGATCTGAAAGGAATCAGAGGTGCAGCTTATCGGCTAAAACCAAACGGCAGGTAAAATACACCGTGAGATATTCGGGAGGGATTATTAATTTGACACCAGTTAACGGCCATCTGCAGGCCATGTAAAAGTTGCCGAATTCGGAGTTGTATGCATCTTGCCGACAAAACCATGGCAAGAGAGATTACGGCGATCCATTTTGGACTCCAACATCACTTCCTCAACACAAGAAAGGTTGATTGCTAATTCTTCACAAGTTTTGGACCCTAAGTTACACAAAATGTTAAACCAAATGCATGCAGCCATGGCCTACACATGATAGAGGCCTGTCTGTGTTAGCATCCTGCTTAGAATGTTCTTTTAACCAATCAGATGCCAAGAATCTATATATTCGGTATATAAAACAATATTGACTGCTTTTTATTCGGAGCATGGTTGAAACTATAGGCCCTCGGTGATCGCGAACCATACTATGCCCCCGCTTATGCCTTGGGGCATAGTATGGTTTCGAGATCACCTTGCCTATAGTTTCAACCATGCCCCTCATAGCGGTCAATATTTGTATAGTGAGCTATGATCTGCTTGAATTAGTGAATTAAAAATGATGATAACCAAAATGCAAATAAGAGTATAGATGAGTGCCACTGCTAAACATGACTGTCAACTTCAGTCAGGCCCACAGGCAAGACCCAATGTAAAACACCACTCCAGATTGTCCTTGGAAACTGATTTCCTGGAAATAAGAACCATTGAGAATTGTGCATGATGCGCTAATTCAAAAATAGCACCAATCTATTGAGAGTGAAGTTACTCTTCACATCTCAAACTCCTCTTTCAATATATTTTGTTGTAACATTATGTAACTAACCACTTTAAATCTAGTATGATTCAAACAAGTACTACTATGACTACAGGAATATCCCATTTGATACCAATGTAGGGCATGCCCAGAAGCTGGGCTCCGAGTTCCCCAACACCCAAAGCCCCCTTGCTACACCACTGCAATGTCAAAAAAGTATATTCAATTGGGGATGAATTCAGTATTCTGCCACCACATCCTTCACATGCAGTTTATTCTGTTGAGGCTGCCGAATTCATAGGGTGGTGGCTCAATACAAAGTTCTTTCCAAAAATTGAGTAATTTTTGTACTCACCATAAACTGCAAATGCACCTATGTTGTTGGATAAATAGTGGGACCAAAATACAAATCAGATTAATAGATACGTTACAAGCAAAGGCCATTTGCTATCACTGTCTGGCTTGTTGCTTATACCAAATTATGTCTGTGAAAAATCAGATACTCTTGAAGAAAATTGGTGCACCAGACAGACAAAAAAAATTGGCATCAATAGCCATTCGGTCAAGAATCCCAGCAGAAAAATATTTTTCTCCCAAACATGATTTGACCAGCTGTGAACTTGCTCATTCACTACTTGCTGGTCATCAAATCATATTGGTGTTCAGATGCAATTATCATGGGATTCAAACACATATAATTGGACAAAAATCTCTTTTCTTATCCATCTATCAAAGCAAAGATCTCTGTCCTTGTTTCTCTGCACCAGGGTTTCCATGTCTTATCAGGTATGATGTTTTTCATTGCAGCCTTAGGTCAGTATGATATCGCTAGTATTCTATATTGCTAATATGATTACAACCAGTGTAAGCCCACTCAGGTAAATCAGTGAGAAACAATTTACTTGTTTTTCTCTCTGCAAGATGATATTGAAGTGAGATCTGAGCACCTCCCAATTTTGACAAAATAATCATAGAATCAAAATTTTCTAATGAATTTAAAAAGCTATTAAATTTCCCAGTAATATCAAATTTAAGCCCTACATGTGTAAATAGGCTTATCCCGAATTCCGGATGTGTGATTGCAATTGTAATAAAAATCAATTTTTGCTCCAGAGTAAATAAGCTAAAATGATGTCTTTAAGTATTACTTCTCCCTGGCCGATTAGGACAGCGTTCAAGTTGAAATCTTAAGATTTAATTTTCTTTTCCACTTGTTTGTCTAACAAACCTCTAAAGTGTTCCCTGTAGGTGTTCTACAGTCAATTAAATGCAAATTTAGAGAAATTTGCATCTGCACAAAATCTCTTTGTGTCCCTAATTCATTAAAATAGTATTGCATCATCTTCACGCTAGCCGAGTGACAGCCCAGGATGAGTACTGGTCCTGCAGAGTTTGTGTTACTTTTTGTTAAGAAATGTCCATCTACTGTTTGACAGTGTTGATCTGGTTACGAGGCAAATGTTCATTATATGTAGGCCTACTGCATAAACAGCAGATACATTGTACAAGTTTTTAACCCCCTGAGGTTTACCACCGTTCTTACAGTATCTCTGATTGGCTTATGACATGATATAACATGATATAACCTCCTGAGTAACCAATCAAAATACACTATCCACATATCCTTTTGCCTCTTTGAGCTTTTCTTACTGTCTCTCTGATTGGCTAATTACATCATATAACCTCTGAATAACCAATCATATTGGCCTTTAGTTCCCTGGGATTAAGTTAGAGCTTGCAACAGATCACACAATGCACAAGAATATGGGTCAAATATAAGAATTTATTAGGATAGGATTTTATTACAATGTTTAGAATATTTACATCATTATTGACATAAAGATATATGACCATTATAAAGCCAATTAAAGGGACATTTCGGGGGACATTCAGAGATTTGGTGTGAAGGGCGCCCTCAAAATTTACAACAAGGTGAGATTTTTAAATGAACTCATTGCTGCACACCTAATTAAGAAACATTAAGTAAATAAAGCCAAAGTTAAAACTTACTGATTGTCTTAGTGTTCCTGCCTAGAAAACACACGGAAACAAAATACACTTTACACCCAACACCACAGATACAAGAACCCCAAAATGACCTATATACACATATAGATTTAGGCATTCAAGTAGTATTATAAATAATTCAGTATGAAATGCAAGACTGTTCTAGACCTTTTTTCAGATAAATAGAAATTTAGTTTGGAGCAGAGAAAGTGCACAGATGGAAGTGATGCGTGCCCTGGCATAGTTGCCAGACTGTTGACTGACCTGTTTACTCTCACCCTTTCTCAGTATTGGAGATTAACCTACTTCTGCAATCATTGCAATGAACGGAATCTTTTTTTAGTCATCTGTGTTAAAATGAGCCAGTTTTATAGACAACATTTATAAAATTGTATGAGTGACAGGCTTTTGTCTTAATGGAATAAAGTGCAATACTATGATGCACTCTATTATGTAAAAATGTGAACATTTTTAGCCTCATCTGTGTTAAAATGAACCAGTTTTTGGAAATATTAAGAGTATGACATGCTGTCTCTAATGGAATAAAGTGTATAATAATATGATTCATTTTATTCTGAAAAAAATGGGCTGTCTCTAAGCATCTCATATCTTAAAATAGTAATTAGCTTATGGGGACTTAGATTTCAGTAAAAGGTCCCCACAAAGAAAAAGAGGGAAAAAATGTCCACATAAGGCCTATGAGTTTCCAATCATGCATATTCGCATGCGCACACACAAATACACACACACACATCAAGAACCACATTTTTTTATAGGAGATGATGTATTGTTATAGCTTCTCTTTCTCCCAACAAACAAACCGATCTAGATTAAATGGTGGACATACTTAGCACTAGCCATTATCTTTTAAATGCAAGGTGCTTTCCAAATTAAATTTTTAAGTGATGTTATTTGGGTTAAACAAACAGCTTCTGAATCACTTTATATTATTGTTATTATTACAAGGACCTTTTGAAGGAAATGAAATCAGCTGCTATTGCTCTATTTAAAAAGATCTGGACATAGATGACTTCTATTTCTACAATAATCTATTGCATGCCATGGTGTAGTTGTGATATAGAATGTACATTGGCACTATTCTGGCTATCATGCCTGGACATGAACTCCTGGTCAGTTTTAATAACACCATAGCCGCTGTTTTCTTTGCCTTTTACTTCCGTGAAATTCTACACTCCGCAAAGACCTGCAGAGCTTAGGATGTGTTATGAAAGCTGATCCACAAGACAACACTCAGGCTGTTAGTGCAAAAAAACAACCTCTTGCCATTCAAATTTCTTATCCTGCTTTGAAGTTCTGAGAAGAGAAACTCTTTTAAGGTCATCTTGAAGTCCCAACTACAAGCCCACAGGGACCTGTGTACAAAAATAAGGATGGACTTTTGATAATGCATCAGGTACCTTGGTACAAATTTGCTACAATTATTGCTAGTGATGTTTATTCTCATATAGTTGATAGAAAATTGGCAACATCATCCCTTGCAGGCACAGTTCATAGGCAGGCATATCCTTTATTGATATTGAGTGGAATGTTGGATCAGTCTTTCACTCAGGCATGTGTGAGTTTGATGTTAGGAATAATCCCACCATTTTGGAAGGCACATGTATTTTCTCTGTACAGAGTTGTAACAAGGACATAAACTGTGGGCTGGCTAACCAAATTGGCATCTAAAAACAAGGTAATTTACATTAAAAAAGTGGATGTTGGTAAATAAAGACAAAATGTTTCTGAAAGTGAATTTCATTGACAATTTATAGGAAATCTAGGGATTTCATAATATATCAAGCATTGTATGTCTAAAGAAAGGTTAGAGAGTCCTTTTTCCAGTAACACCCTGATCTTATACCCCCCGGGGGGCCACTTGTATTCAAAGGTGGATATGATGCGTGAACATGGACTTCCAAAATGCACCCTAAACACGTATTTCCACCGACTAAAAATTATACCCTAAACAAGTATTTTTGTCTGATTTTGCTACACTAAAGAAGTATTTTTGTAAGTTTTGCTACCCGAAACAAGTAAGCAATGCATTGTGTCGTTAATATACCTTTATTATCTTGCTTTGCTTTACAATATTTTTGATCTCTGCTTAATTTGAGTATTACACGTAGATCACAATTTCAGGTTTTAGTAAAAAACATACCCTTTTTTCCACATTTTGCTGTTTTTGACACCCTAATCAATGTACGCGCGTACATCGCCTGTTGGAAAAAAGATACCCTTTTTACGCGTTTTCTTGTTCACGCATCATATCCACCTTTGAATACAAGTGGCCCCCCCGGGTTATACCCAATATAACAGTTTCAGACTAATCCTTGGTAACCTTTACCGAATAAATCAATACTGCTAATGTGATCAGCATGCAAAATAATGAATAGCTCCGCTGTGGAACAATCATCACAACTTATGCTCCAAGAGCATAATTGGTGGTCAAAATCTCATATAATCATGGTATTTGTTATATATATTCTATCCTCTATATGTCAGAGTTTCAGACTAATCATTGATAACCTAATATAATATATTTCTGGGTTTAAATGCAAGCAAATGAAGGAGAAATGATGTGTGCATACAGAGCTTGAAATTTATGTGATAAGACTGGTTGAGGACAAACTTGTCTGAATTTTTCACAATTCACTGTAGTGTCTGCACTGTGCATGGTCAACACTCATATAAAATAAACTTTCAACACTTCAAAATTCTCCCTCCCATCCTGGTAACATATGTTGCTTGTTATTCAACACTAAAAAGGGTTATTTCTGGGCATTACCCATTTCAAGGTGCCTTTTTATTGAAATTGTAATTGACATGCAAGCAAAGTATGCATTCAACTGGTTAATGTATGAGGGGTTTATCTTTAATACAGGATTAGGTGATCCTTCATTTTGATAAATGGAGTATGACTGCTTGATGCGACAACAAGTAGCTTTCTAATACATTAACTTTTACATTTATTTCCAAGTTTGTATGTTGTTCAGAATAAATATGAATTTAAATTAGAAGAAAGACAGTCTTTGAATTGTAAACAAGTTCTTTTTATTTGGATATTAATTTTCAAATCGCATCAGACATCGCATCTTGTCACTCCAAATTTTAATCTAGAGGTGCATTGAAAGATTGCTTTAAAAAAATTGAAAATGTATACATGACTTAGGGCAGCATAAGAAGTTATATATGATTTAAGACTTTGGAATAATAAGCTCCCTCTGCAAATAATACATGTCAAGGGTTTAGGACAAAAAGACCCCATCTGCAGTAGCTGCCAGGTGTTAGATTTGGCAGGTATAACACTTAATAACAACACAACTGACAAACGGCAGCTATTGCAGATGGGGCCTTCTTGCAGTAAAATCCCTGATGTATATTATCTTTCCAAGCTCTGCACTGTCATTTTATTGTGTCGTATGGAATTGTGTGTTCACCAGCACATAATATGTATTTTAATGTTATATGCTAGATTTCGTCTGCAGAAAAAATGTTAACTGAATGTGTTAAAATTGTTTTCAATAGCAAAGAGTCAAAAGACCGATTGCTCCTTGAAGTCAATAAAGTAGGCCAAGTGAAAGTCAGTATTCATGAGAAGAAATGCCAGGCTTGTTTGCCTAGCATTTATTAGTGCCCTTATCTTTATTAGTTATTTTGATCTCTAGAATTCCAATCTGATCCAGAAAGTGCAGTTCTAGGCCAGATATGAAACCCAGCACACAACGCTACAGATGATGCAAACAAAATGTCGGACACAGCAATCATTTCTAAACCCCTCATTTGTATTCTAACCACGCACCGAGAACACATTGTAATTTCTGAGCACTGACCAAATTATTTCATTTCTGTGAATATGTGGCAAGCACGAGTCTTGCTTGCGAGGATTTGGAAAATTGTCTCGCGCGGCTATCCCCGATGGAGATGGTAAGTTTGCTCACCAGGCGCCATGTGCCGTTGCGATTCACCAAATTTGTGTTAATTAGGTCATACATCAGTGGTGTGTCAGTGTAAATAGGTCCTGCAGCAATGCAGAGAGTAGAAAGTGGGTCAACCATATTACCGTTAGTAGGTGAGGAAAGCCCTTTTCGTGATGCCGCATAGTCATGTGACTGGCCCAAATAGATGAAAAACAACGATGATTCAAAGCAAGTGTGATGAGAGTTTTATTGCTTACTAGTGACAGATGAATATTAGAGAAATGTTTAAGGAGTTGTGCAGTGTTGATGACATTTCATGTCCAGATGAGCAAATGATTCTTTTGAATGTAATTTGTTAAAGGTGCATTTTGTGATCCTAGCACCATCATTTTTGTTTAAGTTCACTAGATATCCTCAAGAAAAGGTTATTTTCTAAAATTTCAGTTGATTCTGGCAGTTTTCTTTGAAGTCATGCTGCCCAACACAAATGCCATAGGCCACTGTGTTGTGTTTGTAATTTCTGTCCGTTTATGGAATACAAAATCGCAAATTTCTTCTAGAGTAGAGTGAATCTGGCACATAAGATTATGCACACATACTATACTTAGCCCAATCTCAGTTATATAATGGTAAGTCAAGGGACGAGGCTGTGGATCATGATCCAGCCTCGTTCCCAGGACTCACCCCATTGAATTTAGATTTAGTTTATACACAGCATCTTATGGGACTGAACCGACTAAGAGAAGATTCCAGTAGCTTCCCACAATGCATTGCTTCCAATGGATGTTTTTGTACAGGTACTTATTTGAATCGTTAGTGATGAAACATGGCTAAATTGACAGTACTGATCACAAACTTGCATTTTAAAAGTGTTTCATCTCTAACGATTCACATGACTACATGTACAAAAACTTCCAATGGAAGCAATGCATTGTGGGAAGCTACTGATATCTTCTCTTGAACCGACTGATGATACATATGCTTTCTATATCAACACAAAAGGTTTGAGCATTTTATGTGACCATCCTCAAACACAACAAATGACAATGTAAAATCTTCTGTGGGCTGATAAGATGATTTTCTTTTTTTTTAAGACAGGTGTGCTATTTTTTTTGATAGAAGCATTTAGTATTATAGGGTATTATTAGCAGATATTGTTATCAGTAATGATTACTCATTGGGTTTTTTTTTTTTTATAGAAGTGGTTACAACATAAAAAATACAACATAAAACATATTTTTTAAAAGAGAACAAATTGATGTAGTCTTGGCCAGGCCCAAGTGCTAACAGTTTTGCTGTCTACCTAAGATAGCCTAATTCATGTCATACACACATACCTATTGTGCTTGCAATGTGTTGACTCAGTGATCAAGAAATACATACTATAGCAAAGTTTTCATAAATGCACTCCATGTGTTCGTTGTGTATTCTTAACACTACTTATAGTGCATTAGAGCATTTTCATACTGAGATAGTAGTGGGTTACTTCAATTTGATCAATCCTACTTTGGTCTAGCTTCTTGGTTTCACTTGTCAAGTTATTTGCATGGTTTAAATATAATTATATTTAGTACACAGGTGTAATGTATGTTGGATTGTTTAGGTCAATACTATCAGGTTTTCTGCAAATCAAAATATAAATTATTTCCTATCCAGCTTAATTAAGCAATTAAGCAAATTGTAGTATGCCAGGGTATTGTATATGTTAGACTAGTAAAATAGTAGTAGAACTCATTTTGATTTAGTGCTAGCCTTTTTTTTGTACATCCGGGGTGTCAGTTTGCAGAAGTGAAAGCAGATTTTGCCAAAACATAAATGGCTGTGTTTAATTTAATGTATAAAGCCAGTTAGTAGGGATTATTGTTATTTTTTACACTCTTAAATTCCATGAATTTTGAGCAGGAACCAATTGAAATTTAAAATCTATTATGTTAAAATTAAAGTTTATTAGAATTTAAATTGAAAAAAAGTTGGTTACAGTTTTCTTTGAAATTCAGCAAGTAGAGTGTGTGTGTGTAAGTTTTATCTTGTTCATATAAAGTGTACAGATATATCCAATTTTAGACTACAAACACTCCCCAAAAATGTTAACACTCGGGACAAAGGCATTTTGTTAACAAGTATAGTACATATGGGTGTTCAAAAATGTTAACACTCAGGACAAAGGCATTTTGTTTGGTATGTTCTTAAAGCCACATAATTTTGCTTTTATTTGTTGTTTATTTCATTCCAATCTGATATGTAGAACAAAAGATATGCATCATCAAAAAGGATAGTGCAAAATAGGATTGGTCCGATTTGCATTGTTACAAAATAGTAAGATTGTGAGACATATGATTTTGTAACATACTCAAAATTGGAAGTTATTGATAGAATATTGAACCGACTGAAGACATTGACAATCTTTTTTGAACTTCATTGTGGTCAATAAAGTGTGAACATTGTCTTTATGATCAGCAATACTTTGTGTGTGTGTTTTTCAAAAATTATTCAGTCAGTTCACTTTCATTAGCAGACATGGTGGATCAGTAATAGCCTATCAATTCTCTAAATGTTAAAAACAAACCAAACCAAACATAAACAATCAGATGCTTCTGGATTGAATACCTAAGGAAACCTATAATATGTAGACAGAATAAACAACAAAAAAAGCAAACAAACAAAAAGAAGACAACGAAACCTCTGATAATAGGCCTACAAGGACTAGTGAACCAGGCGGAATTGGAAATAAAGACACTATTGGCAGGCCCAAAAGACCCATAACGGACCAGAATGGCAAGAACTTGGCCAATATCTCTCTTGTTAGAAGAGTCAATGTGGTAGATCCAATGATGGATGCTTGGCAAAACACGATGACAGGAATCTCAAAGTCTTCCTTCAATAGAATAACGCAGCACGATCTATTAGTTGTCCATTTAAGATGGAAAGAAGATGTGATCTGAAGTCAAGAGTATTCATGTTGTGTCATGCATTTCAAATGCTTAAAGCAGAAATCGGTTTATAGTGCACACTCATATTTGATGAAGTATTTGATGAAGTATGTCTTTTGTTCTATATCAGATTGGAATGAAATAAATGGCAAATAAAAGTTTATTTTAGTAGCTTGAAAGGAATAACCAAACAAAGACCTATGTATACTTTTCTTTTTAACAAAATGCCCTTTGTCCAGAGTGTCAAATTTTTTTCGGACAGATTGTAGTCAGGATTATACCATGAAAGTTCCTCTGTGCTGGTGATAACTTAAATAAAGTTAAAACTTTGGATCTCAACACATAAAAAATATTGTACCTGGAATTACTAGATGTGTGTACTACAATATCCATCAGCAGAGCATTCCAGTTCAGAGATAGTGACCTTCCTGACAAGTGACGTCAGATCCAGATTGTAAATTCTTGACAGTTTATAGTGCCTCATCCTTTTTGAGAGATAGTTGGTTGGTGCTAATGTAAATGGTTTCTGTAATTCCTCTTTTGAATATCAAAGTTTGCTATCTAAAATTTGAACACTGTCCAAGTCCATGTGATGGCCAGGGACTCTAAATGGCTGTATTGAGAAACTGCAGACATTGTGGAGCAGGGATGGCATAGGAAGAAGAACATAATTATCTGGACATAGGCAATTATTAAATGAAACATTGACAGAATCAGAAAATTAAAGAAACAAACTCAGTACTTAATGTATTCCAAAAACATTAATATAAAAAAAATACCCGGACACACGAGGAGGATGGGTACATAACATTTTGCATTCTGGTGCTCTTTGCACTTAGATGTCGCATGGGTTCATTTTTCCAATTAAAATAAGGATTTTGTGGTGGATTTCTCAAAAAGGTCCTCGCCCCTCGGTGACCCCATGTTTTTTGTTTTATTAAAAAATGTTGGTGCATGCACAACTCTATCAAAAAATGACTCCAACATTTTGAGCTAATTTTTTGCTATAGGGCCTACCCAAAAAAGTGGCAAGAAAAAAATGATCAGTTTTTCCATAGACTTGTGTAGTTAATTTTGGCAAAATATGTGTATTTTATAATGCTTTTATCTCAAAAATGACCTTGGTGACACTGATTTTTTCCCCTTTGTTGTTAATATCGATAAAACCATATTTGTGTGAAGTTTATGGTAGGAAATATATATGGCCCAACCCCTTAAAGCATGCATAATCTTAGATCTGAAGCAACAAAGGCATACTGGCATTTGTCTGGGCATCCATACATCCCCATCAGATTTAGATAGTACTTAGCCTACTCAATTTAATGGTGATTTAGAAATGTAACCCATATAGCATACTTGTACCATAGCCAGGAGAATCTTAGTACCCAGCAGACATCTAGCCAATCACCTTACCCTTGCCTTGGTACTTAGATGCATCCCAATTTTCCCTTTAAAAATTCTGTGGGGCACTTTGTCATGTCTGCCTTCCCACTGGCTACACTCTTGATTTTTTGCAGAGCTGTAAGGTATCCCTGGTCTCACACATGGATTTAACCCCAGATTTTGGATTCAAAGAGTAGCAAGGGCACTGCAGTTATCTTGCAAGAGAGGATAGCAAATGAAAGTGGTCTGAGAATTGAAAGAAATCAATTCGGACACAAATGGTACATTTTAAAAACACGGAGACTGAATGAGACTGTATTGATCATTACTATTTAGGTTAGATTTACTGCGTATTGAGTTTAATGCAAGATGAGGAAACCTAATTGTTGCAGCAGTACTTCAAGGAAGTGACGCCATCCCCCTCACTATGCCATTAGGAGTTCAACGACCATCCGTGTAATATTTCAACCACGCTCTGATTGCGTCATACCTCCCCTAACCATTCAAATAATTACGCTGGCAATATTTTCAAGTTTGTAATTCTCAACATTCAAAGTACATTCCCATTCAAATCAAATCTGATGCACATAAAAAATTGGCGCCTTCTTTAGATTGAAGTAAATTCAGTACAAAAAGAAAACTGCGGTTTTTGGCTAGTGCATAGCAGCTTTAGGTGCATAATCTATTTTTTACCTCTGGCGCTCTTTGAGCACCTAGCTCTTGCTTCCCCTGACCAGCCAATGAACTCAAGAGGCTCCAACGACACTCATCAATAACGCATCTCCCTCTCCTTACTGAACGGCAGCAGCCCAGCCAGAAGCGCACGGAGCAGACAGTGTTTTATGCATTGCCTGTACGCTACATATGCTTTTTCCTGTCCCGTTTTCCCTGCTTATCTGTCTTATTTTACTAGTTAAATAGGTCAAGCCCAAGGATGTTGCATTTCTCATAGTATGACTTGTGTCTAGTTAAATAGACCATCACTAGGATATATGCTAATGGCTGTGCAAAATGCTTATGTAGTCACCTTCTTGTGTGTGTATTGTGTGTGTGTGTGTGTTTTATGTGTGTGTTTTATGTGTGTTTGTGTGTGTCAGTTCACATACATAAATAGACAAAGTGCATAATGCATACATAGTATGTAAAATTGCATGACAAGACCTGTTGTAGTGCTCTGATGGTAAGGATTTTAGATGCAAAACCAGTTGTATGCATATTTTCCTCAATTTAAATATTGGTGTAAATAACTAATCAATTAAAAAAAGAAAATAATGAGGAGATAAATGATATTCTGTTTAACTTGTAATATTGAAATTAGGGTGTAAAGTTAAAGCCATCATTATGCATAACATGTTGGTATAGTCTTATCTCAAAATGCTGAAAATGACATGGCTTTTTTCAAAATAATTAGTAAGAAAAAGAGACTTTTATCAAACAAAGGGATGAAAATAATGATGCAACTTTGGTTAGCTATTTATACTACTATATTTTATCATGTCCATAGTGTTTAAATTTTAAACTCCTATGCAAGTCTGCCAAATTTTTACCCATTATCACAATTTCTGTGTAAAAATAAGCAGTTTTTGTGCCTGCCTATTGGATCAGTATTTTGAAGAGTATGACTTAGTCTCTGTTTCTTTTTAATAAGCAAGTTTGTCTGCTTTGAAAGAACAAAAGAAAGAGAGAAGACGAAGATGATCCCTAAGTCATTGAACACATTAATACTTTTGCCTGGTCATTGAATGAGAAACGGCTTGTCCACATTGAAGTGTTCATTTTCCCTCTGCACTACTTGTTTACTAGCATGACTCTACCACATAATTATTTAAAGAAAACAAGTTGAGTTTGTCGATTAGCCCGTGTAAATTTACAATGAATCCCTGTTGGAGCGCTAACTTGTGTAATGCAAAGACTCTTCATCCATTCGGGGCTTTGCTTTATTCTCAGTGGTGTCCACTGGCGGGTGACGTGCGGACATCGACATTTCTCAATTGTTTGTGATTCATGTATGAATGGCCATATTACATCCCATACATACGATAGATACATAGATGTAGCCAAGTCTGTGGGAGACAAAAGCAGCTAGCTGTTTGGCATCCGCTATTTGCATCATCATCCCTGTCCTTAGCCCGGCTGCTACGGAGGACATTATCCTACAGGTCATTGCCACATGAAAATGGACAATGATAGAGAGGGTTTAATTGGTGCTCGCTATTATATGTTTTAACTATTATAGGATGGTGCTTTCATGCTGCTATTTAAAATTCATTGAC
Source organism: Ophioderma brevispina (assembly GCA_023653785.1). Classification (NCBI taxonomy): domain Eukaryota; kingdom Metazoa; phylum Echinodermata; class Ophiuroidea; order Amphilepidida; family Ophiodermatidae; genus Ophioderma; species Ophioderma brevispina. Next base: position 238,615 of record JAMKCH010085066.1, read on the forward strand.
TAAGCATTGCACTAGTACAGTGAGTACAGCATTGAGCAGTAATAAATTATTTACTTAGTTTCCATTCACATTTTCTATGTTGCAGTGTTAATAGCATCTGCCAAAGTCTGTTAATTATTTAATGAATTTAACCTTTAATATGATATTATGTACTTAAAAACATAAAATACTTTTGTCATTGGAATTCAAAAGCCATCCATTTAAATATTGATTTGCTCTTCACTGAATTATGCAAAAGCGTAGATTATTTTCATTTAATTAACATGCTTTGTGATATATTATGGAAACTGTTGCGTAGAGACTAAACACTTCAACATTTGCACTCATGTTTTCTTTAGCATCGCTCAGTGCGATTGGGTAAAATCTGGTTTATGCGTATTGTGCTCCATTAAAGCTAATTGAAGTACGTGGACAATTAGATTTGCCTATGGGGAATTCTGTCCTATAGCAGGAGTGCAGATGGTCACTCATTGTGGAAGCATTAGACGTGTGACATTCAATCATTTGCAATGTACTCAGGGACGCCACTGCTCAATGAAAACTAGCAATGCATCTTGGGAATTGCCGTCCAGTGTCCATGTGATGAGATATTGAGGGTAATGTCCAGTGTTCACTGCAAGCATAGGCCAGTTTGGGCTATTTGGTTACTAACGTGTTGATTGGGCCCGCTTAGTGCCAGGGGTAATGAGACAAACCTGATAGCACGAGGAAAAAAAAAGCAACAGGGACAAAACAAGAGCAAATAAAGCGTGGACATTCGGCCAATGACCTGATCATGATAAATCATGTAGGAAATGTTACAGTCTTGCATGTATTTCTTTCTGATTATGAAAAGAAACATTGGGCAGAATTTCTACAAGGTATGGGCAGCTGTTGCTTGCAGTAGGGAAAAGGTTAGTTTGGTCTTTAGATGATGACAGTATAAAGGAATTATTAAGAGTGAAATTGCTCAAATTATAATTAATCAATTTATTTAGCATTTCATTTTTCAAAAACAGAAAAATAAGAAAGTGGCTCAACTCATACCAATTTTTGACCATAGTAAAGACGCACTTAACACCATCTTTTATATTGCAGTTGAAGTAATATCCTTGAAAAATCTTTCTCCATAATTTCAGTTGATTCTGTAGGTGCAATTTTGTGTTATGAGCAAAATGTCTTCTATCACAGTCCCCATTGGCCAGTTTTGTAATTGCTGTCCTTATAGATTAGATGACATATGACGTCAACGCCGGGCAACCAACAAAGCACTGCCCAGCAGTATGCGTGAGCATCTGTAGGGCTTGTGCTTTTAAAATTCGCGCTCAATCAAGTGTGAAAAGGCTATTGAATGATGTAACTTTATGGGTATTTTCTTGGCACCTCTAACATGTCAGTAGACCAGGTGCTAACTTGTGTTTGTAAACAATGATGTCACCTCATCTATATAGACAGAAATTACAAAATGACTAAGATCTTGCAGAGATGACCGAATGTGAAATCTGAACCATTGGCATAAGTATCGTATGTGTACCTTAAAATCTTACATGCAAATGATATAAAAATTGCAACTTTTTAAACTGGAGTCGAGGCTATGGATCATAAAATGTTCCTTTTAAGCCATATACAACAGATTGCTAGGCTGACAAACAGTGTTCGATTTAGAAAAGAAAAGTTACATGCACAACTTGGGATTTTCTCAGAAAATGGGCTGTATAACACTAAAATCTGCATGCACAGGCTGAATTTTACATGCACAGAGCAAATGTTACATGCATCTGTGCATGTAAAACCCCTCTAAATCGAACACTGCTGACAAACTCATCCCTAGCTTCAAACCCAAGTGATTAGATGTCCAGGTCTTGTTCCAATATGAACACTTTGAGTGCAACAACAACTGAGAGTTATGTCAATAGAACTTTTTCTTGGTGGCAAACCCAGGTTATTAAGTGTCCAAATCTTGTTCAATAAACCTTAAAATTGTACATTATCCAAAGAAAATATATCACAGTAACTTTGCAAAATAATCCTATTTTTTGTCAGCTTCCTCTTTTTCTTTGGTGAAACGACTATACACTTGAGAAATAACGGTAGAAAGTTGACTATTAGAGAGTAGTCTACTTGACGGTCAATGTCCAGCTAAGGTGGTGAATTACAATATTGAGTTTCACTTGTAGTCTGCAGTTTAACAAGTGTTTCATGCAGCTTGCTGGACATGTTAATTTCTACATTCATGCTACTGATTGATGCAAACATTACTAATGCTAAGTAGAGATCAGAATCACAAGAGCTAGTAACCAATACTGTCCTCCAAACATGGCCAGTCTACATTTACATTGGACACTCTTTATATTATCAAGTTTCAAATACAACTCACCCACGATTTAAAAGTAGTGGTTGTTGACAACTACATTAACCCAGAAAGTAGCCAGAATTTCCCTACAAATGACATGATAATAGAATCACTAACCGCTACTCTGTAAGGATACAGCCTAGAAAGAAAATAATGAAGTTTAGAGCAAAACCAGAATTGCTGTTTAAATTTACATCAATCAGTGGTGGCATTAGGACTATTAATTTGGGAGACACAGAATCACAATTTAAATGTCCATGGCCTGATCACTAATAGTCTTGTCCTCAGGGACCCCAGATTTTACTGGAAGTGGTCACAATATTGGTGTCTGAAGAAAACTTCTATTTTTCTCATTAATCCTGGGAAATCTTAGGGCTGAAAGATGTTTGATTTGGATGTTATGAGTAAAAAAGTACCCCATTTTGGTCAACCAATAAGAGTTTTACAGAATTTTTAGCTCCCATATCAAAACAGAATATCCACCTGAAACTTTAGGGATGTGGTATTGGGGTCAACATAATTCAATCTCATAATATATAAGTTCTTAAAAATGCCATAATTCTCTTACTATATTCTAAAACACAGTGGTAAGGTTAACAGCGCTATAGAAACCATCCCCTAAATCAAATCATTTACGTAATTTCTTGCATACAAGGCTGGATATTTCATGGCAGTAGCCACACAGCTACCACTAAACAGACACAGGTTACCTACCTACTAGACATACACTCGCAGGCCATGAATCCATAATATTTTTGCCACATAGACGGATGTGTATGCACAGTGGCTCTCTGCACTGTTGCAGTGTAACTACACGGTTACACCAGCTCTCAGTGTGTACTGTGGTCAATTTAGTTTGTTAGATATTTTTTGGCATATTTTTACAATTTTGCATGTTTAATGCCATGGGCATGGTTTTGAGGATTTTTTATAATACCTGATTCGAATTTGGTAATGATGTTCCTCAAAAACATTTAAAAAATGCTCTACAGAACAAGTGTATAGCGCCCTCATTTTGTCTACAATCTAGAGAGCTGCATAGTAACTGAGGATTACACCATGTCTACCTTCTTTCTGCCCACTATCCACCCTTGATTAGCCACAAGGGTGAGTATTATAGAATTATCACTCTGCACCTATAAGGTAAAGGGGATGGGCCTGTGTGTACAGGAATGGAGTGCCCATCTCTCTTTGGAAGTGATTGGGCCAGACCCCTCCATATTATGTTGCTATATAGAATCGCTCACCTCTTCTACAGGGAGTCTGTTGCCTTCTCAACATTGAATAATGTCGGAAGTTTCGGTTTGAATTGGATACGTAGTTTTGATTTAACAAGCATTTCTGTGTTGTATCCAGTCTGTAAGATACTGTTCATACTTTTACATAAAGATGCGGGTAACTGCATTCATATATTTGTTAAAGGGCACTATCCAATTTTCAGCCCCGGCCCATAACTCACCCTATCAAATGTGACATTTTGATAACACTGGATATCTCATATTTTCAGCATACACTGGCAGAATATTTTTCGTGAATTCTGTTGCATTATGAGCAGTATATCATATGGGCTTTGTTTATGGTTACACAAATTACTTGCACAGTAGTGTTATAATCTGCTACTCACATCAAAATGCTACAATGGTTCAAAGGAAATGTTGGAATTAGTAAGCAGTAGTCTTTCAAATAAACAAAACTACATGTTGTTATCAGACAGTGCACTATAGGACACAATCAGTGGCGTATCGGGCTTGCCCGCTCTGAGGGGGCAAATTTCCCAGTCTTGGGAAATTTTCCCTCTCAGGGGGTTCAGAGGGCTAAAAAACGGCTGATTTAGCATGGTTTTTGCATTTTTTTTCCCGGCCAAAGTCGTCAGGATGGGATTGTTTTTGTTTATGTTTGGTTTGTTTTTAGTGTATGTGCATGCATTTGTTATGCTTAGTGCATGACAAACGTAAGATGAGCTTACAGATGCTTTGCAGCGACTCTGTCTACAGATAGATTTGATGCAATAGATGCGTGCTAAGGAACATTATATAGCTAGCCATGCAGTATGGATTATTGCTTGACGGTCAGTCAGCTAGTAAGTGTGCTAAGCTTGAGATGTGGAGTGTGGCCAATATCATGCACCAGTTCATACAGAATCATTAGTACCTGAAAGCTAAATCACATAGGATCAATCACAACTACAGTTGCACTGGTACTAAATATATAGCAACTATTTTCTTGTCGCTTGTCTTCAAGTCAAAGAAATGACAATATTTGGTATTGTCTGTTTGTGGGTGTCAAGCTAGCACAGTATGTGCTCTGTGCTGCTTATTCTGGTAGCTGTAGCAGTGGCAGCAGAACCAGGGGGTTCAGGGGATCTTAATGGCTCCTCCACTTTTAGAACAAAATTGTGTAAATTTGGTTCAATTTTCAAAATAATCCCAGACCACTGGGCACCAGAAACAATTTGGCCCCTCTGCTTTGAAAAATATTCTACTGCCACAGTCTTTTAGGTGACGGTAAACAATGCTGTGAAATGTACATTCTAGGATGCTTATTTTTGCATCGGTTATCTTTTTCAGTGGGTCTGAAACTTATACTTGCAACTACTGAGGTTGTTAACAACCTCTGACCAAATCTGCCAAATAGTCTAGCATTCTAAGGTTGACATTCTTAAGTCCCACTTCTGTTTGTCAAGTAGTGCTAAGATCTTGGTTTGTGATTATTAAATAATTCAGCCAATTATATTCAGCTTTCATTATAGACTAAGAATGTTGGTTGAATTTCAAGTTATACGCAAGGACCTGTTATGACAAAAATAAGGCATGTCACCCATAGCACATAAAATAGCACTGAAAGGAACAGGTACATGGTAAGAACATACTATGCTTCAATGTATATGGAACCACAAGCAGAGGTCTTCCTTACTCCGAATGCTACTTTCATGTGACATCAATTCAGTATTTACTCTGCATTGAATTCAGCTTAATTTGCAGTGAACAAACTAGCAATACAGTGTAAATAACAATGCCGACTGTTGTTGATCCTGATGAAGGCAATTATGTGCTGTTATAGACATTATGAATATAGCATGAGTAAAGTGTTGACATTGTCAAGTAATGTCTGTCCGATCAGAGTGTTATTCCATGGCTCAAAATGTCACATTTAAAAAGGACTTTAAAGGATCCAACAGGTTTTAGATTTTAAAAAGTCAAATTTAAATGCAAACTTGAAATATTATCTTCCAATTTTACAAAATGAGCATTGTGGTGGCCATTATTCCTATAAAATGAAAGTAAAACCTTTAATTTGTTTACACTTCATAATCCACTCACATATCCACTGACCAAGGTGTGTGTAAATCCAGTCAAGTGATATGCTTCACAATGAAAAGACAGGAATAGTGACTTACTTAACTAGTGTGTTGACTTTGATGACTCAAATAAAATACTGTGAAAAAAATTAGCATGCGAGATCCTAGACTGCAAGAATACTTATCCTTTAGGATATTTGTTATGTCTTTTACATATTACAAACAAGTAACATTGACTAGACATGGAAAATGTTTGTTGTGACTTTAATGAAGTAATTTACGTTGATGATTAATTTGGTACAGTCATATTTAAAGTGACAGGAGGAGATTTTTTTAGGATATGAATTTCTCTCAAATTTCACTGGATCGGTGTTAGACTACCTACCGCGAACGTTTGGAAGGTTTATTGGACAAACAGGTGCAAAAGAAAACCGCAAACCTTGTTTTGAACTTTCCTGCTATCTTAATCATTCCCCATAGAAAACCATGCTTTGACTTTCTGTCGTGCACGACAGAAACTATCAAATCATCATCTAATTACATAAAGACGGCATATTCGGCTTATTTACTTCAGGTGTGATCTAATACATTGGTAAGCATTCCAAATATGTAAAAAACCTAGGGTCGAGAAAAATTGGGGGTGCTTCTTTCTGGAAATCTCCTCATGTCTCTTTAAACAAAAGACCAATGTAATTACTGCTTGTTCCGACCGTTTTTGGACCCTCCTCCCCGACTTACCCGGAAGTAGTATCAATTTTGATATCAAATGAAAGGCCATATATTTCTTTCCCTTGATAGGGACAAAAACTACTGTTTTAATGAAATTATGAGATTAAAACTGTTCATCAACACTCACATTTTTGGAACAAAAATGTGAGTGTTGATGAACAGTTTTAATCTCATAATTTCATGTCTTCAACCAACACGTATAAATCAATTCATTCGCTACTGTTTTAATGGTTAGCATCAATATTCGCACAGTATAGGCATTGCATTTTGCATTATTGCTTCTATACCGCAAGCTTGTTTCCATGATATTTGTGTGGGGAGGTATGCAAGTACCAGGCTCTTATATCAAGTAAAGAACAGATAGACAAAAATTACAACTTTACAAGGCACCTTTAAGGATACTGACAAAACACTTGAACTACTTCTTTAGTTGGAGATTAAGATTAATGTCCAGGTGGAACAAAATACACTCGTACCACCCAACTGCTATTTGCCTTTTTGTAAACCTTAAAAAAAATAAGATGTATTTGAAACCCAATACCATTAGGAAGGCAGAACAGGTCTTACCAACATTATGACAATTAGAATAGCAATCATGTAGTCACAATGCCTAAGGAGTTACCAACCTGTCCCAACCCACAGGATGGTAAACCCATTTCATCGTCTTCTCGAGTTCTAGTATGGATATGCTTATGGCATCACTGTCAATGATTTTTGTCCACGACGAACGAGTCGGCAAGGGGAATATGAAATGAGCAGAGTCCGTTCGTCCGTCAGTACAAAAAATGTAACCCATGTTGTATACCATTTATCTGGAGTCCGTAAGGGCGACAATGAGTAAATTTGGTGGACAGAAGCGGGTTGATGAGTTCTCGACATGATTAGGGTGTGGCTGCTAAATATGCTAATTAAGTATCTAATTTGCATAATATGAAGAATTTTCCTGCAAGGGGGGGGGGGACTTGTGTAAAGTTTTCTGGAGTTCCGTAAGGCATACAAGGCATGTAACTGGGGAGGAAGCGGGTGAAGAGTTCTTGACTGATTAGATTTGGGCGTATTTTCGGGCAAATTGAGTATGCCAATGAGCTAATTAATATGCAAAAATCAGCGTAATGCTATATTTTGAAACAGTACATTGGATACTCAAAACTCCTGGTGCTGCATAATAGCTATCATGGGGCACATCTTTTTGCAATTGAAAGTATGTGATATTATGCGGCTGAGCTATGCAAATGAGCTAATTAAATATGGTAATTGCTATATCGCTGAAACGGTAATCGGATAGGCAAAATTCCTTCGCTACATGAGACTACTATCTATAGGGAGGGGGTGAGGGTGGGGAGGGGGTGGGGTGTTGGAGGGGGTTGGGTGTGGGGAGGGGGTGGTGTTGGGGAGGGCTGGTTGGGTGTGGGGAGAGGTTGGGTGTTGCGGGGGGATGTTGAGGGGGAGGGGGGTTGGTATTGCGGGGGTTGGGGAGGGGGGGGATTGCAGGGTGTTGGGCAGAGGGAGGTGGTTATTGCGGGTGTGTTGGGGGAGGGAGTGGGGTTTTGCGGGGCGGTGTTGGGGATTGGGTGGAGTGATTGCGGGGTATGGTGAAGGGGGGTGGGCGTGTTGAAGTTGCATTTAATGCACAGGTTAGTGATCGCAACATTCGGCGGGGCCATATTTTACGCATCGCGTAAATACGAGTTCGCCTTGTTTTAATTTTTTTTTACTCTAAAAAGGTGACCTACTTTAGCTTAATTTGGAGATCCGAGATCAGTATGGAATGGAAAATAATGGCAAAATGAAATCTAATAGCTAATTATACTTAGGAGGTAAAAAGGTTGTTAATGATATCATAGTAGTAAGACATAGTTTACAATAGTAATCAGGTTATGAATAACAGAGAAACCTGTATGGATGAAAAAATTTCTTGGATGTAACTCATAAAGAAGGAAATGTGTGTCTGCACGAACGCTTAAGCGATCAGGCATATAGCCAAAATGGTATTCTACTTAAGTGAATGTAGAGGAGTCCATTGAGACTATGGGAGTCCGTCTAAGTGGTATTTTATACACAAGTATAGGATGCATCGAGGCATCAAAACATGGCCCATATTCATACAAGAAATTAGTCCTGGCTTAACTTTTAGTCTAGGCCTCAGTCCTACTTTGTAAGACCTTATATTTATAAATTGTTTTTTTTTTAAATAAAATTGAAAAGGAAATGACTGAAATAGAAATGTTCTTAGATTTTGGTGTTTTTTTCTGTACTTTCCTTTCACATGTTCAGCAGTAGGCCTAGATAAATTGATATTGCAGAGAAACAAAATTTAGAGGTTCTTCATAGTAGGACTTAGTCCTGGCTTAGTCCAGAACTAAGTTCTTTGTGAATATCGGCCATATGGATTTACTGGGTGATTGGTTTTGTTGCTAATAAATGCATCAAATTCTGGACCTATAGGTCTAAAAAGAAGTATCATGGTTCCTCTAAAATTATGAAAATGATGAAAAAAAAATATTTGTTCATAAAAATTTGAGGGTTTCTGAATTCTATAAAAATATACCTAGTATGTTGAAGAGTTTGGTATTCATTTTAATTTGAAGAGACCATTGGCATACCGACAGATGGAGGCCGGGTGTAGGCACGTTGTCCTCTCCCTGGCTCAAAATAGGGGGATTAAATGAGACAACTTTGCATTTTCATCATGTTTGAGGAATTGCAACCAACCTTGGCTTAAAGGTCCATGGCCTGATTGCATTGTCCCCAGAACCCCAGTCAATATTTTGGTGTCTCAAGAAAACTACTATTTTTCTCATTTACCCTGTAAAATCTTAGGGATAAAGGATGTTTGGTTTGGCTGTTATGAACAAAAATGTACCCCCATTTTGGTTGACATCTATTCGGTTTGTTTATTTCTTTAATTCCATGCTTCACATATAATAAAAGTAGTGAAATTGTGATGTCACAGATCAAGTTTGCATCATGTTATTGTGTGTTTTCAAGTTTCCCTGTAAATAGGTATCCCGGGTGCCACAAGAGCAGCCCACATACCTGACTTCTCTCAATTACTGACCAAGATTGATTAGAAAGTTGCTCCTTTAGTCTTGCATTGTCCATGCATGAGTTAATAATAGGGTGAGATATAGGAGACAGGGCATGTCTAGGCCTGCTAAGAGAGCATCCTGGGGCACGACATGGCGGGATGATTCCGTGCTCTAATACAGTGGGGTCGTTAGCCTGCTAGACTTGTCATTAGCCATTGCCATCTTGTTTTGCTTGCATCCCACTCTTAGGCATGCATATTGTGCAACTGAATCTCTTTACCTGCCAGTCTGTTGTATAATTGCATCTTAGGAGTGATAGAAAAACAAAACAAGCTGAAAAGAACAAACTTCACAAAACAAGTATCCCCAACCATGAAAACTTTATGAGCAATCGCACTGACTTTTAAATATTGTGCAGGTGTATTTGCGTCATAACTAGACCCTATCTGTAAACTGAATCATTTCCAGGGGAGAGGTACATTTATATACACACACTTACACACTTGTTATTGTCATATACAATTGCAAACCATATAGATATATTACCCGGAAGTAGTATTGATCTTGATATCAGATAAAAGGCCGTATATTTCTCATTGTCATCCTGAAATTCATTCAAATCCATTTCATTCCCAAGATATAAACAAAAAAACGCCGAATTAATGGTTAACTGTAAATATTAGCACAATATTGAATAGGGCTTTGCAGTATGCATTATTGCTTCTACCATAAAAACCGCAAGTTTATTTCCCACGGTACTTGATGGGGCGTATGTGCAAGTGCCAGGTTGTCATATCAAGTAGAGAACACAATAGACATAAATCGGAACAAGCACCTTTAAATCGGACCAGAATTTTGTAAGTATTTGCTTGACTAACAAATGCAAGTATGAAAAAGGGCAACAGTTGTTTCATGATTTGGGATGAATTGTCAAGTTAAGTTTAATGGAATATCAGATTTACTGTGCAGTGCAATTTATACGAGTGGGTTTTTGTGTCACCTGCCTTAAGGGAGAAAGACACATAGGGATCACTTTGTCCACTGTTATTGTCTGTTGATGTTGTCTGTTGTAAAAAAGGGTTATCATTTGCCTGTAATATCCGCATACTTCGATGGATTTCAACCAAACTTGAGTCATAGGTGCAACATTGGATTCGTCATTGTTTAGGTCAAAGGTCACATACCAATGTCAAAGGTCATGTGAGGTCAAGTTGTAAGATAGGATGAAAATGTAAAATTGACCTCAATTGAAAAGTTCAATTGGAACAAAACTTGGTTTATGGAAACTACACTTATGTAGTCAAAGTCACATATCAGGGTCAAAGATGAGGCCTATCATTCACAAACCGCAACGGCAGGCGACACTAGTGGTCCGAGGACTGTGATGTATTTGTATAATGTTGTACTTACCTGTTGCATATATTTTGTGTGTATTTGACTGTACGATCAGAAATAATATGCCTTGTGAATTTTATACTGCTTGTGGGACCTTTAAAAAATGGAATTCCCTACATATAACAGAATAAAGTGCATCAAAGTATTGCACTTAGTTCTTTTAGATTGCACTGGTGTGTCAAGAACTTATGTGTTTCTTGTGAGAGACTCGATTCACAATGCTGATCATTACAGACCTCAATCTCAGTAATATAGGAAAGAACTTATTTTTGAAGGACTTAAGTATCACTTTTTGCTTAAGAGTCAAATGAGATAGAACATATGTATTAGGTATTCAAAGACTTGTAGACTACAAAGTAGAAGGAGTTTGCCACTCATAAGAAATGGATTTGAAAACATATCCTGGCTTTATGTTACAGTTTTTAATCTAATCTAACTTTGTATCATTTGAGAGTTGGTTCATGTTTCATAGGATCACTAATTTGAAGTGTTTCACCAGGTATGTTACTTGCCAGGAAATGCCTTAGAATAAGAATGCCCAATTACATGGGTTACAATTTTGTCTGTTCATAACATCTTGAGATTACGTGTATGTTTGCACAAACTTGTGGACTTGAGGAAAATTTGAAGTGGAGTACTTTTTGAAAAGTAAGAAACCCAGCATCCTATTCACAATTAAGAACATGTTTACAGACCTTAAAATATCATTATTAATTGTATAAGGCCCTCAGTGGCAGTAATATCTGTAACTTACTTTGCTACTTTACCCCTTACTACTGGCCAATTTTCATTGGTCATCCATAGAGTTATGAAATGTAATTAACCAATCAGAGATATGGTAAGAAAAGGTGCTTACATAGGGTTATTTTGATTTCTCAAAATTATTAATAGCAATCAGAAATACTAAGCATTTAGGTAGTAGATAACATATTTGATATGCATTATGAGAATATGTCTTTAATTCTAACCTTTAAATGTCAAATTTTAAAGCGAATGTTGTGTGCAAAATTAAAATGGCATTTATTTGTACTCTAAGCTACTAAAACAAATTGAAGTAACGCATGTAAAAAAACTGCACCCTCACAGCTGTACTTAATTGATCACAGAAGTGAAGGGTGAAAATATCTATGACCAACTCGTGAAATTACCAAACAACAAATAATGTATGTTAGAACTAAAAGACCATGAAATCACAAGACCTTTCCTTCAAGTAAAAGGAAACCATATTCCTATCTATGGATGCCAGGTTTTCCATTTTCTTGGTGGATGAGCCCAGGGGAAAGCTCTAGACTAATTTCTTTTGTGAGCATTATTACTTGCTAGGCTGATTGTCAACAATAACATCACAGCAGTTCATCCATTATTCACAGCCTGGGTTCCACAAACATGGCCTAGTTCCTATGTTGAATGTCATCCTGGTTTAGTCTACTACACATACTTTTTTTTCTCATCGAGGTGCATAGGGAGACAGAGAGATATAGATAGTTGATTAGTCATTACAACATGACCCACTTTGTGAATATCAAAGGGATCAGGTACAATTAGCATTCACTCCGTAACTTTAAGTAGACAGATTGGCATGGTTTGCGCATTATTTGCCAGTCTGTGTGTGATGACAAGAAAAATGGCGATCCCTGGATGGGGAACATTGAAACATTAGACAAATACCGGAGACAAATATCTTCAGTGAACATTAATGTGTATCAGCATGATGAAAGAGGCATAATAGAAACATCCATCACAAGCAAACACAGAATCCAGGTAAAACATGATGATATGAGGCCATTCTCATTTTAGGTCGGGGCTTAAATAGGGTTGTGTATGATTACGCGGTATGCCATCACTTGTTGAGACCCAAGGACAAACCTGGGCTAACCAGTTGGCATTTTGGTCTGGGTATAGAGACTACTTTGATGTTGAATAGAGCCATTGGCGCCTGGAAGCAAACATTGTTATCGGTGTCGTTGTGTAACTGTGGCTCAAACATGGTCCTTGCTCAAAGTATGCCAGTGTTTTCATAGGATAGCATTGGGGGAATATTATTGCACACTTGAGTCTGTAGGAGTATGTGGAATGGCCTTATTAGATGTACCACTTACAGGGTGCACATGTGTTGAAAACATACATAGCTCTAAGCACGATTATTGCAAAGTCATTTCATTAAAAATAATTGTGGCAATATTTCTTTAAAAGGATCTCATGTAGCAGGTTGATTAAAATTTGTTGTTCACAAAAGGTGCATATGTGCTCATTTGTTCTGCAAAATTGATTTTACCACATTAAACACATTAATTGCTTAAAGGAGAAATTTAAAATAGGTGACATGTTTAGTTGCCAGAACTAACATTCCTTTTCATAGCTAGAGTCCCTCTGGGTATTTAACATGCACATTTGACCACTTTATTAATCTCTGTGCTGTTTCTAACAGACTGCATTTGCAGTAATTTGATCATAGGTTTATAAAGAACAAGAAATTTACTCAAATCAGTGGACAGCCGACCTACTAACAATTACAGGACCAGTGACCATACTTAATGAGAAACCTCTTAAGATATGTCTCATATCATCTTGGCTTTTTATTCTGCTGGACATGTACATCATAATGAATACAAGCAGACTTGCTGCATGCTTGATATATTTGCCTGTGCATTAGATGCATACAAATACAGCAGGATAAACTATCAAGTATGAGATAATGTTATAAGGCAAGTGGGAAAAAAGGTATACATCCAGAAATTAAAACCTTGCTTTTCACCAGATGATATAATTGTTTCTTTTGTTAAATATTTCTAAAACCTAATATAATAATAAAAAGAAACATAATCAGCCTTTAAATGAGTAGAATGAGTAAGCTGGGTAAAAAGTAATCAATTACATCATTAATATAGTACTTGACTAGTGTTATGCAAGGGCATATTGCCCCTCCATGTGACCAAAACAATTGGAAGTGAGTAACCTCTTGAATATGAAATGTGTATAATATAATGTGTTGCATAGTTTTGTTGGTGATTGTTCAAGTGATATGTTATATTTTGGCTTCTGTTTATGAAATCAATTCAGGAAGGAGTGTGGATGAGGTTGTTATATAAGAGTAATAAGAGATAGTAGAGTGTACTGTGTAATATGTATAATCATTATGTTTGGATTTTGGGTTCACCCACTTCGGAATAAGAGTTAATAGAGTGTGTATTATGTAAAGTGTACAATCATTATGTTTGGATTTTGGATTCACCCACTTCAGAATAAGAGTTAGAGTGTGTATTATGTAACATGTACAATCATTATGTTTGGATTTTTGGTTCACCCACTTGAGATTTTAGCAATGTGAAAAAGATATGGGTGTACTGGAAAGCAAAGTGAACTTGAAAAATAAAATTGGCATCCCCTTGGCATGACCTGAATACACTGTATGGTGCACTGTCTGTGGTTGCTCTTGCTGGTCCCACTTTTGATGCCATCCCAATCACCACTAACTTATTTATTTCACCCCTTAAATACCTTACAATGAATATTGCACCTCTTACCCTATCTCAGGTAAGGGGTGCATGTAGTCCAGTGTATTGGTATGTGTAGTCCAATGGATCGAGTGCCCGCCCCAGCCCCACTGCAGCTGCAGTCAATATGCTGTGTCCCTGAGTAAGACACTTTACCTCAATTACTCCTCTCCATCCAGGTGTATAAGAGGGTACTATATAGCATTAGAAGGTAACACCACAACAACAAAAATTATTTGGAGGAGTCTAGCCCAAATACTAAGGAACCGCTCACCATGGCACTTTACCTTTTAACAAGTAAAGGTTTCTGGATATACCCATGAAATTAATCAAACTCAAGATAGAACCCAAAATATACAAGATAATGTTAAGTAGAATGTGTTGCTCGGAAGTATTGCTATTGCAATTATTATTTGTCTTTATTTCATAAGTGCAGCTAAATGATTGCTCACTTAACCCTAAAAGTAAATGAACCAGACTAAAATGTTAGTTTGTGTTTTTGTTTCATTACAGACAAAAGACCAGATCTTAGAGCGGTTAAGCAAGCATATGACAGAACAGTGGGGCAAGATAGCACAGTTTGCTGAATCTATTCCTGGTTTTGGAAACTTTAGCAAGGAAGACCAGGGTATACTCCTTCAAATAGGTAAGTAATGCCATCAATACAAACAATACTGTAGGATTAGGAAACAAGCCACTGTCTTGACACATTAGAGAAAGATGTATCTACCTTCAAGAACAGTCCAGAAGAAAACGTACAAGTACATATACGTACAAGTACGTACACACCTCATAATTTCCCACAAGGCAATGCAACTTTGTAAAGAAATACATTAGGTTTTAACATTTCACCCAGGACAGTTCATTTTTACAGTTCTGAAGCTGTAATCTTCACTACATAGCAATTTAAAGATTATCAACAAAATGTATGTGCGGATTTTTGATATCTTTGTTCAAATAAAAGAGATTAATTAAGAAAATTGATATGACGTCATCAGTGACATTTTTTTTTTGATGATTAAATTTCGACACATGAAATCAAAATTTTGACACATAGAATTTGTTTATAATGTTGCTTGGCATCAGTTCTGAAATTTGTATCCTTTCTCATCTCAAAGCTGAGATCTCAAAACTGAGAATCCCGAAAAGATTTTTTAAAATTCTTTTGTATTTCTTTATAATTTGGTGATGTATGTACATACTTGTACGTATACGTACATGTACGCTATCATCTGCACTGAAGAAGATAATGAGAAGAGGACAAAACAACAACTGTAGGATTACATCATATCATTAACATTTCCAGAATTTTAAGTGCTCTATTGAGACTTGGTTAAGATTTTTTTTCACATTTTTTATAAGGCAATGTTGCTCTCAGTAGTTTTCTCCAAAAAATTGGTTGGAAAGATTCCACTCTTTATTTCTTTTGTGACAAATTTCCTGAAACTGTGTGAATGTGAAAAAATCCAACCAATTTGGAATAATTTGTTTAAGTTGATCAGTGACAAACTTCATTCTTATTTTCATTTTGATAATTTTGACCTTACGTTTGGTGTTACAAATGACAGGTTACTTTCATATTTAATTTTGTGCTGTGAGTTTTATATATTTACAGATGTAGATTACAGGAAGTGATCCCAAATTTTGTTGTTTTGAACAATTTAATTTTGATTAAATGTAAAGTTGAATATGACATTGCATGTAAAAAGGGCAAATTAAGTCATCACTTTAAAAAAAAATGGATTTTGGTCTTCCTAGTTTTTGTGTATTTTTCACTGACTGTCTTTAGTGTGTATTACATCTTTTTTCTTTAGTGTGTATTTGACCTAAAAGAGACATGAGGACATTTCCAGAAAAATGCACCCCCATTTTTTTTCCAAACCAGGTTTTTGGCATATTTAGAATGTTTACCAATGTATTAAACCACAACTGAAGTGAATAAGCCAAAAATGTTGTCTTTATGTATTAAAAAAGATGATTGAGTATTTTTTTTTGTGCACAACAGAAAAATCACACATGTTTTGGGCAAGTTAGGAGAGCAGAGAAGTTCAAAACTTATATTTTTGGTTTTCTTTTGTACTTGTTTGTCCAAAAACCTTTCAAGTATTCTTGGGAGGTGTTCTACAATAAATGAAGTACAAATTTAGAGAAATTAGTATTTTCAGAAAATCTCATACATCAGATCTCAAGTCTCACTGTATACTTTACAAATTTAATTAATTTGGACTTGTATGTAACCGCTGCTTTTTGTGATTTTCTGTAATTGTTTATTTTCAATAAAAACATAAAAAACATTACATATTACCATAAATATTCCATATAGCCAAAAGAGACAAATATAAAAAATACTGCATAAATTGGCATTCTTCATGCTGTTTTAAATTGTTACAGTTGTTGAGTATATTATTGATCTTCCTATTTTGTAGATTGCTGTTCAACCTGTATGATTTTGCTTGCTTTCAGGTGGTTTAGAGGTGATCCTATTACAGTTAGCCCAAATGTATGACAGACAGACACATCTCATACAGATGTGGGATGGACAGTGGATCTCATCAGATGAGGCACTCAAATTGAGTAAATCTACAGAAGGTGTGTTCACATTCTTGTTGGAGTATGTTGGATCAGGCAACTCAAGTTAACATAAGTGACCAAGGTGTTTTCAATCATGTTGGTGCCCAATGGGGAGGCGGTGATCGACCCCCCCCCCCAAAAAAAAAAAAAAAAAAAAATTTCATGTGTTCAAATGTAACAGTTTTTGAACACTTGACAGTGTTAAGTGAAAAAAGTGTTAAAAAAGTGTTCTAGCACGTGTTCTAGAACACTCAGTATTAAACAACTGAACACATAAGGATGCATTCAAATGTAACAGTTTTTGAACACTTGACAGCATTAAATTGAAAAAGTGTGAGCAAAATGTGAACACTTGCAAAACTTGGACAATTTGTCTTTAGTGTGTATTACATCTTTTTTCTTTAGTGTGTATTTGACCTAAAAGAGACATGAGGACATTTCCAGAAAAATGCACCCCGTTTTTTTTTCCAAACCAGGTTTTTGGCATATTAAGAATGTTTACCAATGTATTAAACCACAACTGAGAATCCTAAAGATTGTTTTTAAATTCTTTTGTATTTCTTTATAATTTGGTGATGTATGTACTACTTGTACGTATACGTACATGTACCATCATCTGCACTGAAGTAATATAATGATAATAGGACAAACAACACTGTAGGATACATCAATCATTAACAATTTCCAGAATTTTAAGTGCTCTATTGAGACTTGGTTAGATTTTTTTTCACATTTTTTTATAAGGCAATATTGCTCTCGGTAGTTTTCCTCCAAAAATTGGTTGGAAAGAATTCCACTCTTTATTTCTTTTGTGACATTTCCTGAAACTTGGTAATGTGAAAAAATCCAACCAATCTGAATAATTTGTGTTAAGTTGATCAGTGACAAACTTCATTCTTATTTTCATTTTGCTAATTTTGTCCTTCCGTTTGGTGTTACAATGACAGGGCTTTATATTTATTTGTTTGTGATGTTATATATTACAGATTAGATTACGGAAGTTATCCCAAATTTTTTTTGTTGTTTTGAACATTTTAAATTTTGATTAAATGTTTTTAGTTTTTTTGTTTTTTTGTAAAAAAGGGCAAATTAAGTCATCACTTAAAAAAATGGCTTTTGGTCTTTCTAGTTTTTGTTTAATTTTTTCACTGACTGTCTTTAGTTGTGTAGACCTCTTTTTCTTTTAGTGTGTATTTGTACCAAAAAAAAAAAAAAAAAAAAAAAAAAAACAAAAGAGACATGAGGACCTTCCAGAAAATGCCCCCCGTTTTTTTTTCCAAACCGTTTTTTGCATATTAAGAATGTTTTACCAATGTTAGTAAACCACAACTGCAGTTGAATAAGCCAAAAATGTTGTCTTTATGTATTAAAAAAGATGATTGATTATTTTTTTTTGTGCACAACAGAAAAAACACAATTTCTTTGGGGCACGTTTAGGAGCGCAGAGAATTCAACTTATATTTTTGGTTTTCTTTTGTACTTGTTTGTCCCAAAACCTTTCAAGTATTCGGGGGAGGTGTTCTACAATTAAATGAGTACAAATTTAGGAAATTAATATTTTTTCAGAAAATCTCATACATCAGATCTCAAATCTCAGTCCTCACGATACTTTCAATTTAATTAATTTGGCCCTTGTATGTAACCGCTGCTTTTTTTGTGATTTTTCTGTAATTGTTTTATTATTTTCAATAAAACATAACAACATACGTATTACATAATATTCCATATAGCCAAAAGAGACAAATATAAAAAATACTGATAAATTGGCATTCTTCATGCTGTTTTAAAAATTGTACGTTTGTTGCGTAAAATATTATGATCTTCCTAATTTTTGTATGATTGCTGTTCAACCTGTATGATTTTGCTTGCTTTCAGGTGGTTTTAGAGGTGATCCTATGACAGTTACCCAATGTTCCAGACAGACCATCTGTCATACAGATGTGGGATGGACGTGATTCCTCATCAGATGAGGCCTCAAATTGAGTAATCTACAGAGGTGTGTTCACATTCTGTTGGAGTATGTTGATCAGGCCACTCAGTTAAACCTAAGTGACCAAGGGTTTTCAATCAGTTGGTGCCCAATGGGGGAGGGGTGATCCGACCCCCCCCCCTATTTTGCACAAATTTTATAAAGACACTGCATATTCCAATGTTTGTTTGTGTTACATGGACCTCTTTCTGAGACAATATTCAAGCTTTTATTTTAAAAAAAAAGTTTTTGCCAATTAAAAAATATGGGGAAAAAAATCCGTTTTCTTAGAACACATAAACTGTGTTTGGTAACAAGCTGTCTTTAGCCTCAACACTGTTTTCGTTTTCGAGCCGGGAGGAAGGGAAGGAGTAAAGGGATGGAAAGAAAAGAAGATTGGACATCTTGGGTGGGATTCAAATGGGGGTCCTCCGGTGCCCCTGACCCATGACCTGGTTGGCAAGCCACAAGGTTGTCGCTGGCCCACCAGCTCTTTTGTGACCATATATGATAGGTCATGGGATCTTTTTGGACTTGGTACATTTTCTACCTCCACTCAGTCTCAGTGAGTTTTGGTGTGTTAGGTTTAACAGATTAAGCATATTGTCCCACAACACTAAAATCACTCCACCTTGGGGAATGGTAGGTAGTTCCAGTAAAATAACAAAACCTGTGTGAGATATTTTGTAGTCCTTGGGACCAGTTTCCTAGTGAATTGGTAATTTTATAATAAATTTGTGAAAGAGTATAGCTTGACACTTTTACTCAGGTCTTCTCCAAGATTGGGAACATCCACTTAACTGTACCAAGAAGGTTTTTTTGTATTCTGATTATTTAGATTTTTTCAGATGAGGCCTTTATAATGTTAATCCCCAAGTGAAACTGAAACTGCAATGAAAAGCACCAAGGAAACATTCATTACAAATGTGTTGCAATGGAAACAAAATGTTAGTGGCAATAGTAAGACAGTGTATTAGTCCTCATAATGTTTAAGTATTTCACTCAATAAGTACTTGTGCAGGTGTCCCACAAGTTTTGTCCTAGATGGTAGGTACTATCTCAGCAGTTTGTGATCAAATGAAAGCTCTCTGACAGGCTCTCCGGTACATACTCAAATCTGCAGAAGAACATAGGTAATTGTCCAGGTACAGTCCCTTCTTTGTCCGCTCATAGTTTACTTCACTAGAAAGTCTGAGCCACAATTTCTTTAATGCGTAGTCCGCTCTTCATGCCACTTCTGGGGCCCAGTGTCCATGCAAATTATGCAACCGATCGCGCATAAAGGATTGAGCCACTCGGAGCATCGGGGCGATTGTGTGTCAAGGAGCACTGGCACTGAATCACCGGCCATTGCGTGGTACGCTAGCAAAACGTATACACTCTTAAAAATATGCTTATTTTGTACAAGCAAATGGATGCTAATTCTACTTTAATCCAACCCTAAAAGAGGTCCTCAGCCTCAACCCCACCATTAACACCATCAAACCTGTGATTTTGGTATGGGGAGTTTC
The DNA here is from genome assembly GCA_023653785.1 of Ophioderma brevispina. Lineage (NCBI taxonomy): Eukaryota > Metazoa > Echinodermata > Ophiuroidea > Amphilepidida > Ophiodermatidae > Ophioderma > Ophioderma brevispina. The sequence goes on from JAMKCH010085066.1 coordinate 258,943, forward strand.
CATACCTATCCCATCTGACAATTTTTTTCTGACTCAATTATGAATTAGGACACTTTCACGGAATCCAGCACATGTTTTTACTCTGTTAGGTTTCCGGATTCAGAAGTGTGTCAGAAAAAGTGTGTAGATGGGTCACGTTATGGTAACTCCCTTTTGATATTTTGGGAAACTGCCTGTATTATAACGAACAAAACTAAGATGTAACAAAATTGTAACCATATCTTCTTTGTTCAACAAAAAATAGTGTCTGATTTTAGAACTAAACTAAGGATAGCTGTCCAATTATGATGCTCTTTGATCTCTGCATCAGTCGTGTTTCCTAACGCAGCCATCCAATTGAACAAAGGTTTACTTGTACCACAAGATGCTACTGCTATAAACATTGATGCAAACAAGGATGTTAATAGACTGGATAACCAGTTCCTTTCTTGTCAGCTCCACCATGTCGGGCAATGACAATGTTCGTGCACATTTACTTTTGACATTGGGTGTTGTATTGGGGGTTTTTGTTTAGCTAAGTAGGTGTTTTTGTGCTTTGAGGTGCAATGATTATATGAGGCTGAGTATGGTAATAGTTTCTTGAACCAAGCCACTAATTATCATGGTAAGGGGTATTTTTCACTTGTGGCCAAATATAGCCTAGGACCCACACTTTCGCCTATAGACTCTACCCATTCTAGTTTTGCAATTTCTGCAATGCACTTGCGTTGCTGAACGTCCTATTGGTGACCGTTTCACCTTTTAGGTGTCCTTCACTTAGAGGGAATAATTAGCTCTACACTCGCTTAGCGGAGGTTCTTTCATGTTTTATTTCAATACTTTCACATCATCTCAAACATTCACATGTATATCACTCACCAGTATGCTTTGCTTTGAGACGGCAGAGGCGCTCTACCATCAAGGGTAGCGGACTCAGCCGCTTCTCCACACTATATTAACTTAAGTTAGTGAGTGGAGTAACCCGTGTACCACTTTGTTAAATTTGAAGGACCCGAAACGGACATTAGGGTGTCGTCTTTTCAATTTGAGCATCGCTCACAAAAGGAATTTGTGTAATCTTTGGACCCCATTTGGATGCAGACCTCTATTCAATCACACTAGTACCTCAGATAGCAGATTTTAAATCCCCATTATTTTTGCTTGTATTGGCCCCGCGCGGGGGCGGCGGGGCTATAGATGTGGAGTCCTTGACGAATGAGTATTTTGCGCATTGAAGCCTGAAGACCTTGGTCAAACACTTTTCATGAAACTTGACATATGATTGTCAGTGCTAAAATTACGTAATGTTTGTGATGAACATGGCATAATTTAATGCAACACAAAATATTTTTTTTGTAGTAAAATGATGATACAGTGTGAGATAGATTGTATTTCAGTGTTTTTATACAAATTTATATTGGATCTGTACAAGGTTCTATTTCCGCGTGTTTAAGTGGGGTCAATATCAGGCCAGTTGGGCGAAGGGCCAGCAGTCCTGGTTCTATCATTGCATTATTCAAAATATTGACAATTTCTTGATAGCTGAGAAAAAAAAAAAAACATCAGTTAGAAAATGGTCGAGTCACTATTTAGGTACTACAGTAAATTTGAACAAGATATAGTGAACTTGAGTTAAGTTTACAATGCCACTGTTTATACCATCAGTTTTCAATAAAAGTCACATACACTAGCATTTTTTTGTTTGGAAAATGTTCTTTATCTCTCTCTCTCAATTCTTGGCTATTTTCGGATGTTTTTAAATAATTCTGTCATGGCGCGGGGCATACATTGGTGCCCACACAACGGTTTCTTGTTGTTTCCTGGGATTGTTTTCCCTGAAGAGCTCCCAACCAGTATCTGTAATTTGGTTGTACGATATAAAGAAAACATAATATCACAGGAACGAAGAGATTACCAAAACAGAAGTACAAAAGCTAAATGAGAACAACCCAGTTTGCTGTGACGCCAATGATGATGTAGAAAACATGACCTAATGTTTGGCAACATAAGTAGGTCAGTTTAGCTGCAGGCTGACATTAACTCTTTACCAGCTCTAATCCTCATGATGAGGTTAAAAAGATAACTTGAACCTTATTACAGTCATACTGACATGAAATACCTGAAAAGGTAGTGAACAAGCCCTCATCTTTTTTTTGTTTAGAGCTGTCAGCAGCAATATTGGTGGCTTATCGGTAACTAGATTCCTAATTAGCCTAGTTGTTGTGCCTACCTAGCACATTGTGGTAATTGTTCTCACTGACTGGTCTGATGCCAGGCTACTAGACAATGTAATCCACATATAATGCTATTCCACTTGTAAGCCCTCATAAACACCGGATGGCCTTGAAAACATCACTTTTTTATTTTTTGCTTTTTTTAAGTTTTTTACTTTTTTTGTAAAATTGTAGAATTGTATTGTTTTCAACCTGAGTATTGAGTCTTGTAACATGACTTCACCAAATCTTTTATTACAATTTGGTTAAAGACACTATCAGTGATTTCAGTAAAGAGTCACCATATTTGAAATGCAGGAAATAGCTTAAAATTGAAGGATAATCTAGAATTCTCATAATTACCTTTTCCAACTGAAGATTGACAGAAGAAGGAAGAAAACGGCAAGTGTTCCAAAATACGATTTCTATCAATTCGCTGTAGTTAAGTGTCCGTACGGACAGCAATGACTAAAATTTCATATTTGTCTTTATTATGTCGCTTTCTGGTCTTATCATTTGCGGGGTATGTTAGGATACCTGTACTGTTACTACATTCAAAAATCAGATTTTTGACGATTTTTCGATTTTCTGATTAAGCAAATCACTGATAGTGCTTCACTGAAAAACATTACTACTTTGTCAAATAAAAGAAAAGGGTCTTATTGACAATTAAAAAATTTTGTCAATCATTTAATTTTGATCATCACAAATAAAGCAACATTTTTTTCAAATGTTCCATTTACAATGATAAGCTGTTCAAATTAAATTTTTATCATCACGATATTTTAATGACTTATAAAATTTCACTGTTTTAAAAATACATGACAGTTAATGACTACGAAATTTTCGTTAATTTGTAATTTCCAGTGCATTACTAATTAAAGTTTGATGTATGACAAATTAAAAGACGAATTTGAGTTTACAAGTTTTTATTAAATTTATTCAGGTCCATCAAAATGCAAATTATGAATGCTTTTTGTCATTAATATGTCGTGTATTTTATTCACTAGAAATGACAATTAACGACATCGGTAATCATTAATTTGTCATGCATGTTTAAAAAGTGAAATTTTTTATAAGTCATGAAAATATCTTTTTGTGTAAAAATTAATTATAAGAAAAAGTTTAATTGTTAATTGACTATTATAAAACATTGTTTAGCTTTATTTTCTTGAATGATCAGAAAATTAATTGCTGACCAATTTTTAATTGGGTTTGAATAAGACCCTTTTGGTGACAAATTAATGTTTTCAGTGTTTACTCCCCAAGCTTGGTACACTTGTGATTTTATGTTTCATATGATGTTGCTGTTAAATTTGCCTTTAAAGTTTGAAAAGATAAGATACATTTATACTTTGATTACCGACCAAATAGGCGGGAATCATTCGGTTGTTATCCCCGTTCCGCGTGGAAAAGTAAACCAAATGTACTCAAACGACGGTTGCCCAGAAACCACGCACGCCAATTACACTCTGCGTCTCTTTCATTGTCTGCGCCTACATATTCCATATCAGTTCGCCTTGTTATGAGGCCCACCTATTTGGTGGTATCAAAGTATAGTAACAAACATCATCATAATTGACAACTTTACAACTTAACAAATTAGTCTATGAACTTCTAACATAACAAATTTATAGAATATTTATAAAGTCCATGTTGCTGAATACTTTTTTGGACAGGTTATAAATATTAATTAGCTCCTTTGCATTTTTGGTTAATCACTCTACAGACTAACCATTAATCTATCAACTTTCTATAAAATGCGATTAACTACGTTTGGGGCCATCTTAATTAGCACTGCATAATTCTTGTTAGTATTCTCTTCATATTTAACATTTTGGTCACTTATGTTTTTATTACAAAGTCATATACATCGGTTCTAGGATGCTCAACTCATTCACCAAAAAGATAAATTGATAATAGGATTAAGGCGTCCCGCTTTGAGCCAAATTGTTGCCTAATAGGCAGCTGACAGAGAAGCACCTGTGAAGGTACTTGCAAGTAACTGCAGAGGTACTCCAATTTAGTCCTAAAAGTTAACTGACCTCATTTCCATACTTGCCATCAAAAGGTCATTAAGGTATCATCACAAGCATCACTGGCCATCCTGTGTGCGATCTTATTGAAAGTCGCCCCTTATTTTTACTTAAAAGATATAGAAACCATGTGGGATTGTATCAATCGGTAGCTTGTGATGCAACTAGCGGACAAGATAGCTCAAAAGCGGACAAGATAGCAAATAGCGGACAAGATAGCTCAATCAGTAAAGCGCTCGACTCCAGTGTATGATCACCCATGCGTATAGGCATGCTTTCGAGCCCTGTGAGATTCAGCTATCTTGTAATTTCCTGGACAATAAATTAACCGCTTAGTTGTCTCGATTTACCATCGATATTTGGGAACGATCCCGGCTGGATGGTTTATCTCGATGTATGTTTTGCTGATAAGGGAAATGCGCTTGATCCCGATCTGCTGCATCCCTTGAAAGGATGCTAAATGGTTTTATTGTAAGGTTGGGCCACAGTAATCAGCGACCATTTGTGACAGCGCTTAGAGGCCAATAGCATAAGGCGCTATATAATCTCTGCTATTATTATTATTATTACATTTATATTGTAATTATGTGTGAGACTATTTGTTTTGTGATGTTGTTATATGAAGGAATCCTATGCAATGCCTTCCTTCTTTCACCCCTGGTTCTGCAAATAAACATACATAGTTACTTTTGGCTTCACAGTAATTAAAGTTGCAAGGATTGAAATGTTTTATATAAATCAGCATCGTACATTATTTGAACATTTTTTCTTCGATTTCACTACAAATGAGCATTGATGTCAGAAAGTTAAATGTTTCCAACACAAAGTTTTTCACTGAGAGTGACTAGAAACAACTGAAATTCTACCATTGCGACCCATTCACTTTCTATGTAAAGATTTGATTGACTATATGCTTTATTATAATCCTTAGCTATCATAACTGATTACTGTGTCTCATGTCAGAGATCATAATTTGTGATTGTTCATGCCATCTTCTCCCTGACCCACCTACATCTTCATGTTACAAAGGAACAAAGTTATCAGGTTTCCACCTTCACAGCTGCAAGCTTTCTCAAACATTAATCACATTGGGAAATTGAAGGCAGTACTGTCAATGTGCATTTCATATGTTTATTCGAGGCCTACAACCCCGGTTTCCAAACAAAGGGTGGGTTTGAGGTCAGACCCAATGTGAACCATAGACTAAGTATCCTACGTCTATGGTGACACAAAAAGATGAACCATGCATCATATGATATGGGCAGTCTAATTTAGGACATCCTTGAGGCTTTTATTGAATCATGCATAAAAATTTCTTTGTTAATATTTGCAAAAATCTTCAAAAAAACAAAAAATTAAAAAAGTTGTTTAAGAAATGTTAAAATCGTTCCTAATGAATTATGATCAGAGTCCAGATGCAGGTTTACCTGTCATGAGATGTGATGGAATGGACATCATGGAACGTAAATGATAGATAATATGGAGTTTGTTAAATGCACATACTGTAAATATAATTGTGGCTCACTATAAATTTTAATATAAATCCCATGCTGCCATTACAAGATTCATTTCCTATTATGTCCTTGGGCAGGATACATTAGGGGTGAAATCCTGATATTTGCTAGTATGAGGATTTCTTCCTGTTACATTATAATATCAAACTCAAAGTCTTGTGATGTGATTTCTCACTATTTTCCTGACTAATAATTTCCTACAACGTCCATTGATGTTGAAGCCCTACTTGAGCTTGTACTAGTTCAGTTGGAAAATATTTCATTGTATGTGAAATCATTTTGTAAATAACTAAAAAAACATTGTTAATTGACTTACCTAACTCAATTTGATCTCCACCAGTGGTACAAATTCACATGTTAAAATCACATTTTTCAAATAAAAGATTAATATTCCAAATGTAGCATTTTTGGTGGTCAAGTGAACCACCAACAAGTGAACCACATGTGAAGCATTTCATGTTGTGTCCAAGCAAGCTCCAGGTCTGTCAGAACCTTTGTACCTAACCACAATACTTTCAGTACTCTGACATTTTGCACTCCAGATACACCACAGAATTTTATCTATAAGAGTCAAATTTTGCCAGATTCTGGCCCCCATCTGACAAATCCCATCAGAGATTCAACACCGTAACATGATAACAAAAATATCACTTTATATCACATTAAATTTTAGAGTCAAAGTCAAGTGCAATTGTAATAATGTATTAGAAAGATTTGTTTTATGCTTAGAAATGTGCTAAAGCATTGTCCTGCGCAAGTGTGAGATTTTGACCACCACTCATGCTCCTGGAGCATAGGTTGTGTCAACTGTTCCAGAGCGGAGCTATTAATTATATTGAGTGCTGACCACAATAGCAGTACTTAGCGATTTATTCCGTAAATGTTATCAAGGATTAGAATTGCAAATCTGGCACACCAATCCTCGCTGGTCTTGTGGTTCGGTAGCTGGCCTCTTGATACACTGATCTTGGGTTCGAATCTCGCTTCTGTCTCTTTTAAAATATATAAAATTTTCATTATTTTTTCAGGTTAGAGGGAAAAATTCCAAAAAAGATAAGAAATAATAATAGCTGCCCTTTGAGGCTAGTGAGGGAGACCTGCTCCTGGAGCATGGGTGGTGGTCAAAAACTACCCCGTGCTTGTCCTGCGGGGTGACTTTGGATTTCTCAAAGCCATTTGGGTAATTCTCACCACTTGACATGCCACACCCCTATGGGGTTGCCACCAATTATAAGAACAAAATGAAGATAAACCACATTCCCCCATATTTGAGTGGGGGTCAATAAATTTCACTTCTCAAATTTTATAGCAAATACTCAGCAGATTTAATCAACTGTCCCCCCCCATTATTATTTGTTTGTTATTTTGTTTATGTTCCTCCAAATTAACAGTGTTTATTACTGCTTTGTTTTTCTAGCTACAGATTTCAATCTGGCGGTGTTCTTTGAGTTGTTGTTTGGTCTGGCAGAAAGCCTAAGCACTATGCATCTGAGAGACGAGGATCTTGCCATTTTCTCTGCACTCCTGCTTCTGGCATCAGGTAAGTTTCTGTGCAAGGTTTTAAGGAGGATGTGTCTGTCCTTGCTTGAGAGTTACATAGTGTAAGACTCCAAATTTGGAATCCAGTGTTGGCATGGATTGGAGCGTTAACACGTACAATTGAATATTTGAGTACCTGAAAAAAATCAGTTGTCAAAAACTACCAAATATATACTTGCTGTGTAGTGCTGATATATCCATTAACAATATTCATTTGGTAAACTCTTAAAATTACAATTGTGACCATCCTTGTATGAAAGTAAGAGGATAAATATAGCTTTTTCATCATTCTGGTTAGCCAAAAAAAAGGTTAAAAGTATGTCTCACAGACCCGCACGCATAAGTATGTGGAGTCATTTGCCGCATGGAACCCTATTTTTTGCTCCTTTTTTTTGAGAAAAAGAAGAAAAAAAAATTGGCCAAGCAGCTGAAAAAAAGTGGGCCCAAAACACAACAAAGAAAGAATTCTGCATTTCACATAGTTCATTTTCTAACAAAAAAAACCAAACAATTAAGCACTCATTTTTTTTGCCAAATGTAGGCCTATGTGAGACCCCGGGTGTGAGACATACTTTAAACTTTTTTGGCCTTTAGATAGTGTTCATGGGAAACACTATGGAAATATTAAATTTGTAGTCAATCAACTAACATTATTTTCTAACTATACAGGGACTTTGTAATTTCATGCTCCACTAATTCATAAATAAAAAAATGTTAGGACTGAATTGTAAAATATTCTTATTCTGTAACCTTAACTTTATTTTGTTCTTTTTTACAGATCATCAAGGTCTTAGGCACAAGATGCAGGTAGAGGAACTCCAAGAAAAGGTGCTGAATTGTTTTGCCTATATCCTAGCCCAAAATCATGTCCAGGAGCCAGGCCTACTAGCCCAGGTCCTTATGTGTATGCCAACTCTTCGTACAATCAGCACAAGTTACTTAGAGTTGACATCTAGCTCCAGTCCTACGCAACAATGGGGCTCATGGCCCCTAGAATTGTGACTAGGCCAACAGGTAGAGAAGGGACAAGATCCATCTATGACGAGTATGCGGGCAGTTGAAAGACTGGACATAAGCGGGTCTATGCCAGATACAACAACTCCTACTAATCGGGAGCAAGGGCTATTACGATGCATACAGTCATAGGTGGCAATACCTGTGTACTGTCATGTTATAGTAGGCCTAGATAATGCGTAGGAGTGATTGACTGATGAACAAGAAAAAACTTCAGTACTCAAAGAACACAAGGTGGTCAAAATGGTGCTTGAATTGTTTACTTATTGGACTCTACACATGAAATGGACAAACCAGACACAAGCACTTAATAGCAGCTGGAAAACACCATGCCGGCCATCACTGAAGACTAGAATGTGTAAACAAGCACATCATATTATTTGTTGCTGTATGACCAGCCAATCACCATGCTACAATATTAAATTGGAGAATTGAGAGTATAAAACAAAGCAGAGACTTATTTTATTGGGTTGGCCTTCATTGACCCTATTTCCTAAGCTTGCAGCTGATAAAAGCCAATCTCTAATAGCTCAAAATGTGCGTGTCTCTAGTATTGGACAGTTGTAGGATTCTTTTAAATCAATCATTTGTTTCATGATATCATTCTTAGTGAAACAGTTCTTTGTTTTTACAAGAGATCTTATGTTTCATATCATTTTTCATAGCGGTGAAGCTTGTTTTCTGTTCTTGTTTTCCCTTTTAATAATAGCCTCTGGCTGAAAAAAGTCATTGTGTAATTTTCTCTTGCATTTGTTCTTTATGTCATAGGTGTGGTACTTTTTTTAATTTGCCATATTTCAATTAAAAATTGCAAGCATTTTTCTACTCATAATGTTAGTACCTTTCTAAGTTTCAAATACAAACTTCCAATAGTAACTCCTTTGGAATGGAAATCATTCTTGTGCATGTTCATGATATCAGAAAACAAATCAACTAATTACATCCTTTCTTTTATCAACATGAGTTTATCAAGAAAAAGGCCTAAAACAAATCAAGAAAATTGCATGTGTCATTTTGGAAACTTAAACAGCAGCATTTTAGATGCTACCTCTGCAGCAAAAACCAAAGCTGAATAGATTTTTTGTTTAATTTAGAGCAGCATCTGAAACGTGTACACATTTATTGTTAAGCCCTTTCCCTACAACTTAATGATCCTAATTTGTTGTCATGTCCTGATTTGTGCTAATTCTTTCCATAAATGTCCAACAGAGATGTTCTTTATTGTGATGAAAGCCCATGTGAAGATCTCACAACAAATCACTTTAAAGCCTATTATTTTGTAATGATTGGAGTAAGATGTATGATCAGGCCAAGTTGGCTTATATATATATTATCCTTATGAAATGCTTCATCTTAACCATATGTAAAAACACTCAAACTGTAATGTATATTTTGCAAAATCAAGTTGGCGTATATCGGTACACAGTGTAGCACAACAAATTTATATTGTTTTTAATCACTCATACATATACATTTATAAGGCTGATATCGGTTGAACTTGGCTGAAAATTCTTGCCTGTGCAAATTGGTTTGCTTTTATATTACGTGTACAGAATTGAATAGTTTTCTATCCTAAAACCATTACAGAAAAATCTGGTTATCAAAATACAGATGTAGGCATAATGGCAACTGTGAATAGATTCAAGATGGATACAAATGAGTACACATAGTGTTGAGCATGGTCAAATTAGTATAGATTAAGATAAATCAATTAAGAAGGTAGAGAGGGTGACTGCAATTATTTGGATCTCAAGCATGGCTAGACAACCTATTCAATCAATTCTGTAATTCATGCTATATTCCATAATCCATTACCTAGTCTATAGTTCATCATTAGTATGATTTGGGTATCCATCATTCATTTTAGGATGTACTCAGAGGACAGAATTAAAAAGAAGTCATCACAAGAAGGTTGTAAGTGCAAAAGCTGCCATTTGTCATAAATTCCCATCAAACATACTATTATGCCAAGTCTGGTCAGTGGGTCTTGAAATGGTTCTTCAGGTAACTGTGTTGCCTGAAGAACCATTTCAAGAGCCACTGATTCAAGACCTCAACACTAATGGTCAGTGGCTCTTGAAATGGTTCTTCAGGCGACTGTGTCATGTCACCCAGAGAACCATTTCAATAGCCAATGACTCAAGAAAGGATAAAATGAGAGTTAACCTAATACAAAGCAGCACCCAGATGTATTAGGTGGCAACTTTTGCTCTTAAGACCTTTGCACTCACATGACAAAGTGTTTTGCATCAGATACACATGAGAAACCAGTGTGTACTGTGATTAGCTCAAGTGTGCTTTGCCTACATCACACCCACAAACTAGGCACATTACATGCCTGGACAGATTAGACACTGCTATCCATGGACATGTTGCATCAGGCACAAAACACTTTATCTTCTTTGGAAACAATCTGTAATTTATGTTTTTGGAAAGAAATGACAAAACAGCAGCCTAGGCTATGAATTGTACAAGCATTTGCTCATAGCATCAAAATGCACCATCAAAATCAAATGGAATTTTGGATTTAGTCTTTCTCAAGGATATCTTATAAATCTTAATAAAACGAAAGGTGGTACACTGGTACATCATGAAATGACATGTTAAGAGAGTGGTTAGCGAGTTGTATTGGTGGTGTAAGAATTGCTAGTGTACTTTTAAAGCAGCAATGAAATTCAATTAAAAACAAATTACTATGGCCGCATCTTTTTTTCCAATATAGAATTGAGTCAGACAAAACCAGTGAAAGCTAATATTGAACTCAAACGATACACTATTCAATTTGCTTTGTGGTAATAAGCCATCATATAACTGTCAAGTTGTATCATAAAAGTGAAAAAATGGCGTTATAGTGTCTGTGAGCATATTTTATCTTACTGTGAAAAAAGTACATGCTGCTAGGATTTGGAATATCAATTTGAGGTAGTGATTTGCCCAACCCCATTGGCGCACATGTGGCATATTTTGATTGAACCTGAAATAATTGCAGCATTAACAGGTTATTTTGTTGGCAGCCGGCAGACCATATCAAATAATGTATTTAGGTCATGCACCATGTGTTAACACACTTTTAAGAAGTAAAAAAAAATCAATTTGGTTGTAGAGCTTCACAAAACATATGGCATTCCAATGTGCTTTTGCTACATGCATGTATGTTGATTAGCAATTAAAATAACTGAATTTAGTGTAAAAATAGACAGTGTGTCTGATTTGTATGATGTGATTGGGTTGATAACCAGGCATCAAAGAGGTTATCACTATGGTAATCAGGCTCCTCTGCTATTCAATATGCAGCACTTCCAATAACATGTGTCTACATTTTATTATCATCTACTTTATCTCAGCATAACATGATATCAGGCATACTATCATATGTACTGGTTTGAATCCATTGTGAATCATTTACAATTGCCTATACTTGCCTAATTTGAGAAATCTAAGTAGTTAGCAACATGAGTTGTTACTCTCTGCACAATCATGCCTCCGTATATTAGGTCATTCTTAATACCAACATGGTATTTCAGTTGCAAATTATTGTACATTATGGTAATGTACATCAATTTCATTATGTTTCAAATCTCTAGTCTAAATTTCAGGGAAGGGTTTGCATTTTGCTATATGATTTGTTTTAAAAATTTCTGAGTAGTTGTATGTGAAGTGGATTAAATGTGAGTAATTGTATCAAAGTAAGGACAAGAAAAATATAAAAATATATGTCTTTGTACAGTAAAGTATATCAGGTTTATGGTCTGTGATGTGATCTGTGAATTTCACAGATGTTTGTTGTTTACTAATGAACTTGGCTTGTCCCTACAAGACAAGACATCATCAAATTTCCAATGTAATTGTAGGTATTCATGTCATGTAGGGCTATTCAAGCTAGAAGAAACTGAAATAATGTGGAGTATTAACTGAAATAGGGACCGTGATCTGAACAAGAGGTATCATACGATCGCTATAACTATGGCTACAAATTAAGTAACTGTGGTTATGTAAGCAAATTGCAGATAGACTGTGATAATAACATTATGAAGTATTGTACAAGAATTCATGACCATGATGTGATGATCCACTTCTGATAATTACGGTTATTTTGTTGTATCCTTCTACCACCTGGTTAGCATGCAGTGATTTGGAAGGAAAACACATGCATTTTCTGGACTTGCTGATGATCAGTATTGAATCTTGCATTAACCTGAAAATATCCTATATGTGCATTATAGTGTAAAATTGGCTGTCAAACAGCTGTTTGTATAGAACCTAAATATGTCAACACTAAATTGATGAAATAATGCCAAATTCTAAGTTTTCTTGTTCCCTACATTTTGTTTTTGTAGGTCATTAAAATCTATCTTGAACCTAGTGCTATGGCATTTATAGGTGATTAAGATCTTAAGATCTATCTTGGACCTAGTACTGTGGCACTTGTAGGTAACTAAAGGAGCAATGAGAGATTTCACATATCAGAAATCCCTAAAAACTGAAAGCCCTGGTTTTTGTATTGATGTAAAGCTTTCCGCAAAAATGTCCTCATCTGAAAGATTAAGCTGAAGAGTTATTTCTTTGGTACTAAAATTTGGAGCAAATACCAAATTCAGCCTATATTTGTATAGAATGTAAGTACTTAAAGCTGCCCTTTGTTTTTTTTTTCTTTTAAGACATTTCTGTAGCCAAATACTAAATAGAATATAAGAATCTCTGTTTTGTCCTAATCTAAAATCCATTATATGACACAATATTGGCTCCCAGAAAATCTCTTGCTGCACCTTTGAGATCTATCTTTAATCTAGTGCTGTGGCACTTGTAGGTGGTTAAGATCTTATCTTGGATCTAGTGCTGTGGTACTTGTAGGTGATTAAGATCTATCTTGGACCTAGTGCTGTGGCACTTGTAGGTGATTAGATCTATCCTGGATCTAGTGCTGTGGTACTTGTAGGTGATTAAGATCTATCCTGGATCTAGTACTGTGGCACTTGTAGGTGATTAAGATCTATCCTGGATCTAGTTCTGTGGCACTTGTAGGTGATTAAGATCTATCCTGGATCTAGTACGTGGCACTTGTAGGTGATTAAATCTATCCTGGATCTAGTGCTGTGGTACTTGTAGGTGATTAAGATCTATCTTGGACCTAGTGCTGTGGCACTTGTAGGTGATTAAGATCTATCCTGGATCTAGTACTGTGGTACTTGTAGGTGATTAGATCTATCCTGGATCTAGTGCTGTGGCACTTGTAGGTGATTAAGATCTATCCTGGATCTAGTACTGTGGTACTTGTAGGTGATTAAGATCTATCTTGGATCTAGTACTGTGGCACTTGTAGGTGATTAAGAATCTATCCTGGATCTAGTGCTGTGGCACTTGTAGGTGGTTAAGATCTATCTTGGATCTAGTACTGTGGCACTTGTAGGTGATTAAGATCTATCCTGGATCTAGTGCTGTGGCACTTGTAGGTGATTAAGATCTATCTGGATCTAGTACTGTGGCACTTGTAGGTGATAAGATCTATCTTGGACCTAGTGCTGTGGTACTTGTAGGTGATTAAGATCTATCTGGATCTAGTACTGTGGCACTTGTAGGTGATTAAGATCTATCTTGGACCTAGTGCTGTGGCACTTGTAGGTTGATTAAGATCTATCCTGGATCTAGTACTGTGGCACTTGTAGTGATTAAGATCTGTCTTGGACCTAGTGCTGTGGTACTTGTAGGGTGATTAAGATCTATCTTGGACCTAGTGCTGTGGCACTTGTAGGTGATTAAGATCTATCCTGGATCTAGTACTGTGCACTTGTAGGTGATAAGATCTATCTTGGATCTAGTACTGTGGCACTTGTAGGTGATTAAGATCTGTCTTGGACCTAGTGCTGTGGCACTTGTAGGTTGATTAAGATCTATCTTGGACCTAGTGCCGTGCACTGGCTGTGATGAGACATCAATAATAACATCACTTAGAAATACTCTAGGTTGTACCTAACTACAGTTTTCAATTGAAGCTAGCTAATTGGCAAATTACCCATGCTTAATATATCTATCTATCTAGATTTGATGTTCTCTGCCTTATTGGTACATTATTTAGTGCACATTGAGAGATGAAGAACCAAAATATGGGTTGAACTTAGAATCCACTATGTGGTTTGACAAGTAGTATCATTACTATAACCCAATTTACTGATTGGCTATAAATAAAGCAAAGTCAGCAAAGCACATTTTGTAAAGAGATATGAAAGTTTTTGTTGAACTTTCAAAAAACCTGAGCAACAACAATACCAAACTGAGCCAGCACCAACATAGTTTGTAGTAGACCCATTGACCATTTTGTAGGGTACCAAGTAGAGGTTTTTCACAGCACCTTCACTTTTGACATACTTATTAATGGCAAATTCACAATACCTTAAGTGCAAAGTTCATTTGCACTTACTTTGATATGCTTTACATTGAACTGTGCTTTGGGATGGGAATAACAATGCTGGGGTGCAAACTCCATACTAGTATCTTCCATAATAAGGGTGTGGCAATATCCAATGTAGGCCCACAAACTATTTCTAGTATTATGTCAATAATATTTTCTATCTTGTCAACAGCATGTCACCTATTTATAACAGCAAAACACTCTCGTGGTAACTATTATAAGACTTAATGTTGAATATGTTGTATAGAGAACTATAAGCCTTGCCTTAAAGATGAGGCAAATTGGATACAAAATGGCTGAAGTCATCAATACACTTTTTCTAGTTTTAAAAGTCCAACTGTTTCATTGTGATAAACCTAAAATAACAATTTTTTAGCTGTTTTTGTTGAATAAAACATGCTAAGCCTGTTAGTGTCTAAGACAAATATGTTTAAGTCAACTTTGTTTAAGTCGACTTATAATATACCAGCATATTAGTATGATCATACGCACACATTTCAGTCTTATATAATGGAGAATTTTATGCCCACCAAACTTGAAACATTAAATTATTCAGAAACCAAAACTGAACTGAAACAAACTATTAATAGAAAAAAATCTTGAAGATGAAGTTTTTTAATGCTAGCTGTCCAGTGGACCTTACATATAATGTATTGTACTTTTAGTGTTAGGTGTCCATTTTAATATGTGTCTAATCTCATAAGCTGTTTGTTTTTTCAAATAATGCAATATCTCTTTGTAGATATAAATTAAGGGTATCATGCATAATGGAATGGGTTTCAGTTTGTGGTCTAAGACAACATCTACATTGCCCTTTTAACTGATGTCAGAAAACAGTTTTGAGTCCCAAGTAATTCATGATAGTGCATAGTAGAATAGCACTGCTGAAACTAGTTTGTAATTTATCTGATATTATATCAGGCTGCGATGTTTGTATTTGTAACTGATTTTTAGAGACTATTTTTCAACAGGATGGGTGGTGTATTTGTCAATTATTTTCTGTTATTGTTATTTAAAGACACTATCAGTGATTTGAAAAATATTTGAAATTTTGCAGGAATAGCTTCAAAGTGAAGGATAAGTCTGTAGAATTCTCATAAGTTACCTTTTTCCCAGCTGTAGAATTGACAGAAAAGGAAGAAAACGGCAGTGTTCCAAGATACGATTCTCCATTCAATTACGTGTTGTAGTAAGTGTCCGCGAACGGACAGTAATGACTAAAATCGCCGATTCTGTCCTTATTAGGTTGCTTCTGGTCTTATCATTTGCAGGGTATGTTAGGCTACCTGTACTTGTTACATACATGTAAAAATCTGATTTTTGATGATTTTTTCGATTTGCTGATTTAGCAAATCACTGATAGTGTCTTTAAGTAGTGCCTGATATCAACTTAAATATGTGATAGAGGACATTAAGTAACCAAGAAATGTCCATGTACCTCAATTGTTACCACCAATCACATTATTACTTGTGATCTGAACAAATTTAAGCAAGAAGAGATGCTGAGATGTATTAATCTGACCACAATCTGACTCCCAGGCATGCCCCAAGTATTGCCAATTAAATGTGCATTTCAAAGAAGCATGTAAATTTGCCCATACTTGATTATTAGACCTATAAGGTATTAATGTGAACAATATTAGATATATAATAATGAAATTCAGAGAAGAAAAGGAAACTTTACCCAGACAGGGATTTGGTAAACAGCTTTGTGCCATGACAACCTGTACCTAGGATGATCTACTGTTTGTAACTCAGTTGGGTCCTAACGGTCAGGATTTGGTAAGCATCTTTGTGCCAAAACAACCTGACCTAGGATGAACTACTGTTTGTAACTCAGTTGGGTCCTAATGGTCTGGTAATATACCTATGTTCATACCATCACCCCTTCCCTAAATAGGTGTGGAATAAGTATACTTTTGTAACTATATATAGGATATACTTGGCTGTCCCAAGTTCTATGTGGGTATAACAATGATGAAAGGTCACAAAAATATACAAAGTCACCAATCAGTTAGATAATGTCCTTAAGACACTAAGGTTGTGACAGGCCTTAAGTAGTTTAACGATCCCCATGCTTGTTATATACAAGCAATAGGTAGGTACATCAAAGCTTACATTGATTCAAGCATCGATGTTACTTATCATGTAGACAGAATAATGCAAGGAACCCATGCCATTCCAAATTGAGAGGGCAGTAGCAATTCATTTTCATCATGTACCTGTCTTTAAAAGAGAAGCGTATGCTTGTAAGACATAGTTTAAAGTATGAAAGAGATTGTCAGTTTTGTGCAAATTCTGTGGACACTGTAATAAGAGATCTAAGCCATGAAGTGCATTGTTAAATATCAATAAGTGTACAGACATTCATGGCAATGTTTGTTCTGAATGAGTACAATGATAATAAATCAGTCTCACCCATTTTGTTTAAAAACCTAATAATATGTTCCAGTGTTGGACTTAATCACACATCCCTTGAAAGACATGTATTTGATACAAATCCTAACCTTGAGTGAATGCAATTAATACCTCTTTAAAAGGAAGGTATTTCTAGATCCTAAAATAAGGTGTTTCTAGTTTGCAGTGTATATGTTATTGTACCAAGTACAACATACATATTTTCCCCAGGTGGGAAGCATCTATGTGTGATCCACAAGTTACTCATCCTTTTGTATACCTACTTATTGCACTCTAAATTAACCAGGTTTAACCTGGGGTTTAAGCCTGGTTAAACTGGGTTTAACTTCCTTTCATCTGTTTTGCTTTTCTCTTTGATAAAGTTACAACTTTTGTGGAACTTGTGAAATGTTTACAATTTGTCTTAGTAGATTATGTGTCCTCCATTAAAGTTTGAAACTATGATATTGGCCAGTTTAAAAACAAATGCAGATTTTGTGCCCAATTGGATTTTTTTTATTGTATAGTTTGTTAGGTAATTTGATATTTGAGTTGTGAAGCCCCAGAACAACCTGCCTTGTAGAGGTAGACAAAAATCCTACATTTGATTTGCACTAAAGACTGAACCCAGTTTGATATGCTGTATGATGATACATTGTGTACGCGCTATGTATTCCAGTGCAGTGATAGTAAGATTCATTCCCTCACATAATCCTATAACAAACATATGCCTTGATGCAGTCTGCTTGCCTTATTCCTAACCTCAGTTTCACCAAGATTAGTACGGGCTAATGTGAGTCGGTAGTTGTCATAGTTGTAGAGTACAATATTCAGTAACTTGCATAAATGAAGAGGGTATTACAGGGTATAGACATCTTAATGCAGAATAGATCTCTATACTATATAATATTGCTATGTTCACCCACATGAAACAAAGGTTACAGCACTTCTGGCACCTACCTGCCCAGATTTGAAATTGGGAAATTAATGATTTCATGAGCAAAACAAAAAAATAATTACCTTTGAAGCTACAGAGAAAGCACACACAATTGGGTGTGCATACTCATCCTAGGTTCAATCAATTAATCATCAGAGGGTGTAGTCGCATCCAATATGCAAAATCCATGTTTGAAGATGTTTCAGCAGCATATTAAAAACATTGTTGTGCATAGTGAAATCCTTTGTCTAGCAAGGGAGTAAGAGTCACTGTTAGCACATTAAATAGTTTTCAGAATTCATTTAGATGAATTATCATAGTATTTACATTTCATCGTGTGACGTGAGTGTGCGAAGGTTGTAAGTGCAGTAGCTGCCGTTTGTCTTTGGTCAGTGGCTCTTGAAATGGTTCTTCAAGTGATACAGTCACATGAAGAACAATTTCTAAAAGCCACTGACTCCAGGAAAGATAACTGAGTTATCCTAATGACAGCACATAGATGTATCACATGGCAGCTATTGCATTTATGACCTTCTTGCACTCATATGTGATCCACTCGGGCTAATATGTCAACAAGAATGAAACGCGAGATATGTCACAATTAAATTTAAAATTAAGGCATAATTACATTATACCCTTCACATACCCTGCCCTGTTCGTAGCCCGACAAATCAATACATCCTTGCCTAGACTCACTCACTCAGTCTCAACTTCAATCCTAGACTCAAGTTACTGTCCCCGGTTACCTGCCCAAGTTGCAGCCTATTATTGGTAAATCTTACCAAATGACCCAACAAACAGTTATACAAATAAGTAAAAATGCTGGATATATCCACTGAAACTTGTAATTACTAGAAATTTATCTTTAGAAGTAGGGAATCATGAGGCGAAAGTATTAATGAACAAGTACGATAGGAATTTGTAAACACAGAGCAGGTACCCTGTTGTGACGTAAATCATGTAAATAGTCTCATATTACGCATCGTTGTTTTAATCATGCCGCTGGCGGACGTTAGGGGAGCCTCCACTCAATTCCTGTTCGCTCAATCGTATGCTCTAAATGCCCTACAGTTGATACCAGCTTTCTGGCTGGTCTCAAGAAATTCTGAAGATGAAGAAATATTGAAAATACTGTTTACACAAAGAAGCGCATAGCAATCGAGAATCATTTCTTGATCATTCACAAACTATACATTAGAAATTCAACCCACTAGACTTAAGCGCAGCTCTCGATAATGTACAAGGGGCGTTTGTTGTGCGGAACTATGATTACGTGTTATTGCTATGAGAGGTTCCCGGTGGCACGGAAAAACGATTTGTAGGCGAAAAGGTACTTGGGAAGGTCTTCTGAGCCGCTGTTGAGTAGGTGCAAAGGGTAAAATGTAATTATGCCAAAATGAAAGTTTATCTGTTAACAGACTCAATAACCCAATAGAATTATTTACTGTCACAATTCCACATAGGTCTTTTGTACACAATAGACTTTACTCTGTTGTGCTCTATTTTATACAGTAGACCTGCTCTGCTGTACACAATAGACTTGCTCTGTTGTACACAATAGACGTGCTCTGTTGTGCACAGTAGACTTGCTCTGTTGTACACAGTAGAATTGCTGTTGTACACAGTAGAATTGCTGTTGTACACAGAACTGCTGTTGTACACAGAATTACTCTCTTGTACACAATATACACTTGCTCTGCTGTACACAGTATACTTGCTGTGCTGTACACAAGACTTGCTCTGTTGTACACAAGACTTGCTCTGTTGTACACAATAGACTTGCTGTGTTGTGTGACTTGATATTTGTTCCTGATGGTTCCCTGTGGTTGTGGGATTACATTATTAATGGGCTGTGTGGGTCAGGATGAGTTGTCAAACTAGTTGTAAATTTCTTTACTGAAGTATCACTAGTTAGCAGACCTTACATCAAAATGTGGTGACCATTTCTAGTCTGTGGCACTTCCAACTTCTGCCATAGTATTAACGAAAGTATTATTTAATATGATCTGTACTAAGGTAAAATTCTATGTTAATGAAGAAGGTCTCACTTCAGAAAGCCTACCTTTGGACACTAGATAGCCTTCAGGGAAGAGAATGTCAAATTGGACATGATGCTGATAAAATGTTTTTATATTCATAATCACGGTGACACTGAGGTTAGCTGATTAATTAAGGCTACCACATAAACATAATACACAAATAATAATGCCATGAGTGGATTTTCTTAGTATTAGAATCTTTCAATCACTGCTGCGGAATCCAAGAGGGAGGATTCATTGATTAATTATTTCAAAAAAAGAAGTGTCTCCTGAAATTGTATCGAGGCTGTATTGAGGCTGCTATAATTTTGCACTTACACTATGTGTATATTGTACAATACGTACATAAGGTATCATTTGTTCCTAAATAAAATGCTTCTGCAGTTTTTCTATACAGTACATCTTGTGACTTCAACAGAAATTTATTCATGTGTGGTGTTAAGGTGTATTAGCTAGGGAATTTTGCCTGAGCATTCTCAACACAACAGTGTCTTTACTCCTAGAGTTGCGGTATCCATGTTGACCTTTATATCCACGTTTCCTAACTGTCCATGTAGAGTCTTTGAAAGAAATCCAGAATTTTGTATGAACTTGTAATTTCTGTTAGCAGACATTGGTATTTGAAGCAGTCTATAACATAAAAGGCACAGTACAATCAAGTTTAGGAAATTGTCTCTTTTTAAGTAACATCACTAAAAATAGATATCGATACAAACTTCCTACTGTAGTCGGAGGCAGAATCCAATTAGTACATTACATCTGCCATCATGTCAACCAAGATATTAGCCATGTTCACACAGTCACAAAAGGTTTTGAAACTCCAGAGGTGAAAATTAAATCCAATTATTTTACTTCACTCCAAATTTGTGTCCACACGATGGCTGAAACTCTGAAATCATCCCCCTGACTATTCTTCTCCACTTCTCACATTGGAGTGTAGACCAGAAGTCAACACACCGGAAGCCGTAACCTTTTGCACGTGACATTTAAACACAGGAATTTGTCAACAAAGATGACCTTGCAATATCACCTCCGCTCACTATCCCCAAACTGTCCACACGGCATGACACTCCAGAACATTCCTATGTGCTGTCAGAGTTTGAGCTTCACCCCAAATTTTAAATGGGGATAAAAACCTGCTAGACCTTAGATGACACTCCAGAGTTAAAACTCCAAAAGCATCCACAAGGTCAAAACCCTGATCAACATTCCAGTGTTTTGAAACTCTGGAGTTTCAGCCTCTGTGGCCATGACTATAATCACAATGCAATGTGCCACCAGCAGTGCATCATGGGAAAAAGTAAACATCCAAAGCAGGTGTGATACAAATTTATATAACACCTAAATAGATCCTTGTAATTTGAAAATTATAGGTCACACGTCATTCAATAAATGATATATTGAATGCTTATGTCACATACCATGCATTTTTTGTTTCATTCGGCATGCATTTTGATTCCATACCTTTCGTTCTATTGCACACCTCATTCGTCTTCACAAAATGTAGTCACATAATACACAAATATTACGGAACTTTGTAACATTGCCCAAGGCGAACAATGGGGCACGATCTTGTTTCAGCTTCTGTCGGCAAAGATGTTTTCAGCAGGTTCTACTTGGAATTCCCAACCATGGAGTTTCCCTTGGACCAAATTTAACGCAGGGAATATAGCAAGTAATAGGACTCGCTCTGTCAAAAAAGAGATCACCAAACTTCGTCGAGCCCCCGGCGTGGACAGGTCACTTTCAACATCCTCACTAGATGAGCTTACCTCTGCTATCAATCAACCAACTAAAGAGTGGAAAGGCCCAGGGGCCTGATAACATACCCAGCGGAGTTCCTGATGCAATGCAGCCCATGATGTCTAGAATGGCTCCAGGAGTTCTACACATGTTGCCTTACCAACCAGTCCTTACCCAAGATCTGGAGGAGGGCTACTATCATCGCGCTCCCCAAACCAAACAAGCCCGTCGACAACCCTAAGAACTACCGTCCAATATCACTACTGTGTGTCTCCTTCAAACTCCTTGAGAGGATGATCCTGGCCCGGCTGGAGCCCGTCGTCGAACCCCATCTGCCTGACGAACAAGCAGGATTTCGCAGTGGCCGGAGCACTATCCACTGGATTGTAAAACTCACAAATGATATTGAGGAAAACTTTGAAAAGCGTCGTAAGGCAGGCGTCATCTTGGTGGACCTTATTGCAGCATCCGACACCATGTGGCACCAGGGCCTGACACTCAAGCTTCTCAGGACCATCCCGGATCGTCACCTTGTACGATTCATATGTAACATGCTTGCAAACCGTAGCTTTATTCTCAAGACCAGCGATGGGCAGAGCAGTGGTCAGCGTCGGCCGAGGGAACATATCACCCAATGGATCTGTACCTGGCCTCCCATGCTGTTCAACTTGTATACTAGACAATATGGCTACACAACGATCTTGCCCTTCTCCACTCGGACAGCAAGCTGGCAAATTAAAAGTACACTTACTGCAGATAATGGCCCTACTTGGTGTCATATCTCAGCTGGAGCCTGAACCCGACGCGAAAGCCACGTCCAAAGTCCACCGCTAACCGCTCTGCTCCACCTCAACACCAAGAGGCTCATCGCCAGGCTCAAATCAACCTCAATGGAGCGCCTCTGCCATACAATCCTACACAACCTATCTGGGAGTGAGCCTGACCGTCAGCTTGCTTACCAGTAGCTTCTCGAGTCCGTATGCGCCAAGGTAATCTTCGAGGAATAACCTCCTGTCCAGACTATGCTGGATCCTCATGGGGTGCCAGCCCAATGACCTACGCACCACCGCCTTGCTCTGGTCTACAGCGCTACTGAATAATCCCGCCCACATGGTGCAAACAGCTCTCACACAAAGAGCTGACACAATACTCACCGAAACCTTAGAACCATTACTGTTGCCTCCTTCTACTCCATCTGAGTATCTACCAGTGCTTTCAGGCATTGCACCTGCAGTGCATCGGAGAGAACACCACACGCACAAACTAGTGAATAAGGCTCTGCTGGACAATGAGCACCTGCTGCATAACCCCGGTCAAAGAAACAAACCAGCTCGGCAGACAGACTGGGCTCTCGTCGACCTTTCTGTCCGACACCAACTGCTGAACTCTCCAGCTCACCATTAACATCTTACAGACTGGAATACTGCCTGGCTAGAATACTCCAAGACCATAACTCACTATACCTATGGCAGAAAACTACCACCTGATAGCAATCTTCCCGCAATGATGGGTCACCTTAAACGGATTCGCACAGGAATCGGTCGCTTCAAAGGCAATATGCACGGATGGGGGCTGCGTCATCGCCATCCTGCCAATTAGGTTCTCCATCACAGACTCCGGATCACATTCTCAATGAGTGGGGCCCTACCTTTCATCCACCCGCACCAATCAACAGTAGCTGGCTCCACCGTTTACAACACATTAGCTGCTGCTTCATACCAAGAAGAAGAAGATGATAGAAGAAGGTAATGTAAGTCCATTTTGCCCTAGCCTGGGCTAAGCTAGGGCCCCCCCCCTGGTCCCTTGCCACTTGGCTCATAGCCGGGAGCAGACCTATGTCCACATCGCGAGACAATCACGGCACATCGCAAGACACTATGCTTTCAGCGCTTATCAATTACACCACTACCGGTGCAATGATACTACTACGCCCAACCCTAACCGTCGCACCTAAGATAAGTCATCCAGACACATACCAAGAACTACAAGTTAATAAGGGCATTTTCAAATACTCCTTTTTTCCTCCTACAATCAAAGACTGGAACTTACTACCACCAACACTAACTCAACCACCCGACTCAAAGATCTTCAAATTAAGTATCCAGGAATACCTCAAACGAAACCAAGCAATCAACTTGTGCACACACACAATTCCTTTCTGCTTGACCCCACCTAGGGTGTTGGAGATTATGCTATCAAGATCAAGATCAAGAATGATTTGTTTCAGGGTTGGCGATTTTTTGATTTTTTAAAAAAATCAAAAAAATGGCTTTTTTTTTTATTTAAATCGGATTTTTTTGATTTTTTAAAAAAATCAAAAAAATGGATTTTTTTTAGTTAAATTCGGATTTTTTGATTTTTGAAGTTTCATAATATGGGAAATATCCAGAATTCTTTCAAACATGGAAATCTAACCCGAATCATTATATATACTTCCCCTAATAACACTTGGTCCTAATAAATTAACCGTCTTGGAACAGCTAAGGCTGCTAAACTTGTGTTCTTATTCAAAGCACTGAACATGAAATAAAACTCACGGTCTCAGACAAATATCAGACTCTTATAAGAGAAAGCTTGCAAAAGTCAAGAAGTGACTGAACTACTGTACCTATAGGCTTACAAACATGTTATATCTATTATTTTAAACATTTTTGTTGCACTCTGTTCAATACTGAATCTGACCTAATTAGGCTCCACACTTATTTAACTTGTAGAAAGTAGTCCCTAATTAGGGCTCCATCCGGAACCTTCCTTTTTGCAAATAAGGAGTTGAGATGCAAAAACAGTGCTGAAATAAGTTAATTGGGGATGATTAAATTTTTACATCAACTGGGCTGTGGGATGGTACATGAGTTTGTGCAAGTATTTTGAGGAATTTTGTTTCAAGATTAATCCCACTTTTAAAAAAGGTCTTCCTAGTGAGCGCTACTGAAAGCTGGGGCATTTTTAGGTCAATATGGTACTGTAATCTGTAAATATGTTTCATAGATCTTACAAGAACCTTTGGAATTCGATTACACAAGAAAACTAAAGAACTTTAATTTAGATCACAACATCAAGGTTTCAATCATGAATTTTAAAACATAAATTGTGTTATTGCTAAACATGTAGAGGGTATCTGAATGCTTAAAGTGGTTTAAATCTTTTATTTTGATAAAAGTAGTTGATTTAAAAGTATTAAACAAATGCTTTAACAAATTATTTTGTCAATTATTTGTTTTTTGTACCAAAAAAAGTGATTTAAATCAGTGATTTTTAAAAAAAAAATCATTTGATTTAAATCGCGATTTAAATCACTGATTAAAATCAACGTGATTTAAATCGGCCAACCCTGTTTGTTTTTACACACATTGTTTCCAAACATATGTTTGCCAAATGCCCGGATGTCCGCTTCTGGCTATAGCCTAGCCTAGCCTAGCCCTAACTAAGTCTAGGGCGGTTAGCATAGTCAAGCTAGTCTGAGCTTAATGACAAGGATCTACTTAGATGTTATATAAAACAAATAATGAATGTTTTTCATTCATGCAATGGAAAGAATATTTTCATTCGTTGAAAGAAATGTTCTTTCAACTCAACTCATGAAAATATTCTTACCATTGCACTCATGAACATTCATTATTTGTATAATAATACATGAATGAATGTACATGATCAGGGATGCCAGATCTCCAGAAAAATTCCCACCTGGCTACCTGTGAAATAAGCTAAATGGGTGTGAAATTGGCCAAATTTTCAAAATGTTGTCCAATTCTTGTTTTTCTTTGTTCACATGGAAGGTATCCATAAACTCTACAACATCACAAAACACACGCTATATCCACAAATACAGCCCTTCCGAGATGGAGGTGAAAATCTGGGGAACCATTTCTTAATAAATTACGCCTGTTATGTCAAGAAGTTTTTGCACAATTTCAAAAAAGTGTTAAGAACAAAAGTAAAGGTTGGGCCTATTTCATGTGAGCAATATGTAACAAGTATTCAGACATTATGATGAGGAGACATGAATCATTTGTGTTAGCTTCCATGCATGTGCGAAAAGTATGGCTATGAAGAAAAGATGCTTGTTTTCTAAAAATTCTCATCTCGCTTTAAAGGTGCAACAAGAGATTTCAAATAACATGTGTACCTGAAAAATGTGAAAATTCTGATTTTTGCACTGGTCTAAAGCTTTCCATCAAAATATCCCCATCTGAAAGGATTAAGCTGAAAACTGTTTCTTTGGTATAAAAATTGTGAAATTTTCTAATTTCGTATAGGAGGAAATACGAAATTCAGCCTATGTTTTCTATTGAAATATAAGCATATACAAATCACCTTTTGTTTTCATTTTAAATTATTTGTGTAGCCATATAAAAGGTACTGGATCTATTGAGTGTCTAATCTGTATGAAATCACTACATATCACAGAAAATATAGATGACTTGAAATCTCTTGTTGTACCTTTAACTGTACTAGCATGTTACACAAATATCATTAATCTTTAGAGCAAAACTCATCCAAAACAAGTCCATAATTAGAGGTTAATGATTGAATATTTTTAGCTCTGCATGCATTAGCATAAAATCAATGCACACACGCTCAGTTTGACAATGAATAATGGCACAAGCAATTTCACCTCGCTACAATTTTCTTGACTAAGAATACAATTTCGTAATTATTTAGTCAATTTCAAAATTTTCTAAACATACCTACCAATGCATGAGAAAATAAAAATATGCAGACATTAAAGGGAAATGACCCAATAAGGCCAAAAAAAATTGTTGTATTGGAGTAACCTGCCCTACCCTAATTTTGAAAATCAAGCCCTGTACAAAAGTATACCTACCCTAATTTTTTTTTATTGATTTTCAAAAATCTTATTTTTCAAGTTGTTTTCACCCTGATTTTTAACCGATTTTCTCAATATTTTTTTTTTGTTTTTTGTGTTCTGGTGTAACTTTGGCAACTTCTCTTTAAGATTTTCAATAATAAGAGTCAAAAGTATCAATATTTTAACATTACATACACTATGTGTGATGATTTGATGTAGTAATGCATTATTTAAAAAAAAATAAATAAAAAATCCGCCCGCCCTACCCTATTTTGCACTGGCCCGTTACTCCAATACAATTTTTTTTTGCCTAAGTATATAGAGTTTTCATCTTGATAGAATGGTCTTCACCCCAAAACCCCATCTATGAAGTTTTGTGCTGATATTTCAACCCGATTTGATGTGAGAGCTAAAAACAAGATTTTGTAATCCCCATAGAGTAGTGTGTAAAATTAATATTGGTTGACCAAAAATGGGGCACATTTTCACTCATAACGGATGTATACATTCCTAAGATCTAAAACCTTAGACTGAGATATGAGATATTGAAAATGTGAATGGCAGCCATTTTGAAAAATGGCCACCACAGCCGCCACAGGTCAAATCCAGCTGGAGTCCCCATTTTGAAATAATTGGTTATGGTCCATATTAAGCTTGTACTTCTATCACTAAGTGCATGATTTTGCTCCAGATAGGTCTTAAACCTCTGGACTATTAAAGTTCACTGTCCATCTCCTTGAAAGCCATCAAATTGGTTGAGTATGGATTTAGATAAAGTTGTTGAGGCATGATTGGAAATTCATCAAGGTATTCACAGAATAATTATTTTCATTAGTGAATTTTGAGTTACAGTAATAAACATATGGTACAATAATTAGTGCAGGCCTACGCATTATTGCATATTCACATATGTACCACAATGCTTACTAATTCAAAAATAAAGGTTGATGCATTATCATTTATGGGCTATGTGTCAGAGGTTTGAACATTTCAAATTACAGGGCCAGCTGCAGCTGAGCTCATTAAAGTTTTGTAGGTCAAGGACGCTATTACAAGCCTATAATTGATATTACAATCTCTTTATTTCTATTCTATTACCTCAAAATAAATAGATTTAATGAGAAAATTCAGTATTAAAGGTCCATGGCCCGATCGCTAATAGCCTCGTCCCCAGAAGCCCCAGATTTTACTGGAAGTGGTCAACATTTTGGTATCAGAAGAAAGCTACTATTTTTCTCATTTACTCTGTGAAATCTTAGAGGCAAAGGATGTTTGGTTTGGAAGTTATGAGCAAATATGTGCCCCATTTTGGTCGACCAGTATTAATTTTACACAGTACAAAATCATGTTTTTAGCTCTCGCATTAAAACGGATTGGAATATCGGCGCGAAACTTTACAGATGGGGTTTTGGAGTGAAGGCCAATCTATCAAGATGAAAACTTCATATTCATATCCTTAAATCGGGCCATCCCCCTTTAACACTTAATGTGCTCAAGTGATCGAGATCTCGATCAAAACATGTGGCAGGTATTATAAAATGCTGCCTTTGTGTACATAAGAGGTGTTAAGTTGTTATGATAGAGTTTGTGTATATTACATTTTAACTGCCATTGAAAGGACTGTAAACATTGCCAAACTATGCAAAGAGCAGTGCAATGCACATAACAGTCATTTGAAACACTGTTTTGAGACCAAAATTCAACTTGATTATAACCAAATTAAAGGTGCGTGTTCTGATCATCTTTGGGACCCCATGATTTACCCGGTAGTGTCGATTTTGATATCAGATGAAAGGTCGTATTTTTCTCATTGTCGTCTTGAAATTTGAGCCCTCAAATCCATTTCATTCCCAAGGTATAAACAAAAAGCCACCAATATTAGCACAGTATTGAATAGGGCTTTGCAATATACATTATTGCTTCTACCATAAAACCACAAGTTTGTTTCCCACACTACTTGATGGGGCATATGTGCAAGTGCCAGGCTTTCAAATCAAGTAGAGAACAAAAAAGACATAAATCGGAACAAGCACCTTTAATAGAATTTTGTGAACATTTTTGTGTGCTCTACGGCAACTTTCTTCAGGTATTGTGAATGCTATTCTGTATCGTCTCCCAGGGACCCCAATCCTAGTAATGTCTCCGATGCCTGAAGATCAACTATAGCAGCCCATGCATGGGTTTGTTTGAACTCCATCTACAACTCACCAAAAATTAACTCTTAAACTTGTGGATGAATTCCATCCACAACTCACCAAAAATTAACTCTAAAACTCATTGATGAATTCCTTCCATATTACTTGTCAAAATAACTCTTAAAACATAACTCGTTGATGAACTCCATCAATAACTCCCAAAAACAACTCTAAAAACATAACTTGTAGATGGACTCATTCCATAACTCACCAAGAATAACTCTAAAAACAAAACTTATCGTGAACTCCCATCATAACTCTCCAAAAATAAACTAACTAGAATTTTGCAGTTCTCAGCTTTCGCGCTCGCTATATTCAAAGAATATAAGCTGTGGGCTGCTCCATGACCTTTGATCTTGGCATATGACCGTTGTCCTCATCAACATATGAGGGATCCCTTGGTGCACCTATGACACAAGTTTGGTTCCAATTGAACAGAACATCAACTTTTCAATTGAGGTCAATTTTACATTTTTAGCCTATTTTTCAACTGACCTCACATGACCGTTGACCTTGGCATATGACGTTTGACATTATCAACATATGAGGGATCCCATGGTGCACCTATGAAACAAGTTTGGTGCCAATTGAACTTCATCTTTTTCAATTGAGGTCAATTTAAAACAAAAAACTTAAAAGACACTATCAGTGATTTGCTAAATCAGCAAATCGAAAAAATCATCAAAAATCAGATTTTTGCATGTATGTAACAAGTACAGGTATCCTAACATACCCTGCAAATGATAAGACCAGAAGCAATCTAATAAGGACAGAATCAGATATTTTAGTCATTACTGTCCGAACGGACACTTACTACAACACGTAATTGAATGGAGAATCGTATCTTGGAGCGCTGCCGTTTTCTTCCATTTCTGTAAATCCTACAGCTGGAAAAGGTAACTTATGAAAATTTTACAGATTATCCTACACTTTGAAGCTATTCCTGCAAATTTCAAATATTTTTCAAATCACTGATAGTGTCTTTAATGCAATTTAAAAAAACAATTTAGTGACACACACACAAACATGCACAACGGATTGCTAAGTGGTCCTCCAGCTATAGCTGGCGGCCCACAAAAAGGTCAAAGGTCAAGAATCAAAGGTCAGCATGCACAAGATGGCCAAATGTTAATGCTTTTATGAAATGTTGGCCTTTTTGACATTTTCCCCCACCCCTATCAGACCCAGGGAGGACCCTGGGGGAACATTTATAATAGGGGCTTGTGGCCTCCTACAATATACTTAGGTTTGACTACTCAAGCTTATCTAGAAAAAATATATGGCCAAATGTTGACTTTTTTGTGCAATATTTACCTTTTTTGACATTTCCCTACCCCCTGACAGACCCAGGGAGGACCCTGGGGGAACATTTATAATAGGGGCTTGTGGCCTCCTACAATATACTTAGGTTTGACTACTCAAGCTTATCTAGAAAAAATATATGGCCAAATGTTGACTTTTTTGTGCAATATTTACCTTTTTTGACGATTTCCTACCCCTGACAGACCCAGGGAGGACCCTGGGGAAAATGAATTATATGATTAATGTTGCAAAAATGTGAATAATGTTTATCATAATTATCAGACAACAGTGCCATTAGCATAATCCAAAGGGCCAGCACCTCTGGTAGTGTAATATTTCAAACCATTATGGCTTGTGGTCTGTAACCAATACAGCCTGTGCATTAACAAGGTTGGGCACCCCTGCACCAAGACCAGTTTGATGGAGTTTTGGGCTAAATGACATGAAATCCAACTAAAAAGTGAATTTGGATTTTGCTTAAAGGTGCAATGAGAGATTTTGAAGCACCCACACTCAATAGATTTCTTACCTTGTATTTGGCTACAGAAATGTCTTAAAAGAAACAAAAAAGGTGAGTTTGATTTACTTATATTTCAATATAAAACTTAAGGCTGAATTTCATATTAGCTCCTAGATACAAAATTAGAAATTTCATAATTTTTGTTCCAAAGAAACATTTCTCAGCTTAATCCTTTCAGATGGGGATAATTGTTTTTTTATGGAAAGCTTTACATCAGGTCAAAAATCAGTACTTCTGATTTTTTTAAGGACACCTGATATGTGAAATCTCTCTTTGCACCTTTAATCGCATCGTAATAGTTAATGTTATTCCAAATTTTGGTGATTTTAAGTGCTTTAATTTCAATTTTCTATCTCTGTTACATATCTCCAAAGTCTGTTATTTCATCTATGAACTTATCCCATCTGTTTCTGCCCTACACCCCCTTCTTTGTTGCAAGCTAAGGCTTTTTAAAAATGTTGTTACGGTATGGTAATTTTCCTTTGAGAGGGAACCGTGTCTCCATGTTCTGTATTTAGCAGTGTCCTCATCCAACAGCTGCTATATTATTACCTTGTTAAATAATATTAATACTGTAATGCAGAACATAATCAAGTGTTACATTAATAATTCTACCTTACTGTGTAATACTTAAATTTTATGCTTATCAAATTTATTGTTTGTTACATATTGTTGGATTAAATAAATCTCAAACCGAATCTGATTTTAAGCATAATACTGAATACAACGTAGCTGGGGCATAAAACATAAGGAATAAATTTAATATCCCACAAAGAAACCTCAAAATTAGGGGCAAAAGATTTTCAAATTTGGAATAAAGGGAACACAAATTAACATGGCCTTGTTTCAAAAAAATAAATATGTGAGATGAAAAGGTTGTTAATAAGTGTTCTAAAATGCTAAATCTACCTATATTGAACACAAATTGCTTAATATGTCATATTTTTGGTAGGTGGTATTGTCTGCTATGTAACTTTCCCATTGTTTTGCAAAGTGGCGGGATAGAGACATGGCAAAAAGGTCACAGACCGGTCAAACAGGGGTCATGCCATGGGAATCAGGCTCCGGCAGGTGTTTTCTTGTATTTAAGGGGCATTTCGTGATCCACAGCCTCGTCCCCCGACTTACCTAAAAAATTTTGAGATTTTTATATCATCTGAACCGTTGGCCTTAGTAATCCACGTGTGCCCAATCTTACGTTCAAATTCGGTCGCATCTATAAGAAATTCACAATTTTGTATTTTCTGTCCGTAAACGGACAGAAATTACAGCACAGTAGCCTATGGGACCGTGGGAAACGAGCAATTGCTCATAACACAAAACCGCAAGATCGGGATCAGCTCAATTTTTGAGAATAAGCTTTTCTCAAGGATATCTAGTGATCAATGAATAAAACAGAAGGTACTGATAGAGGAGGAGCAGAATATCATAGGGGCCTTATTTAAGGAATTCGTTTACCTCCCACTACAGAAAAGGTTTGACACCTTTGGTAGTTAGTATGGACCCTCTACAACAATGCTAGGTAGGTAGTACTCTCAAATTGTGGTATCACTTTTTCAATAGGGGCCAATTTAAGTTTATACAGGGGTCAAACTTTTAAAATGCCCCAATCATGTTGAAATGTATGCCATATTGTCCATCTAATCATAAGGATTCCAAAAATGTATAGTTTGTACCACCTACGACCAATGGTTTTGGAGTTATAAGGTAAAAATGGCTAAAATAGTAAAAAAGGTCAATCTCAATTTGTACAGGGGTCAACATTAAAAGTTAATCTGGTTATGTTTTAAATACTTGCAAGTTATTGCCTGAGGTAAGAGGACTCCTAAAAGGTATAGTTTGTATTATGTTAAATGCTTACTAACGGAGATAAGGGTCAACGAAGGTCAACACCAATTGGGTATGTTGACCTATGACCTATTTTGTCCCATAACATGGTAACTATGCATTACAGATGGTACAAACTATTCATTATTTTGACTCATTAAGCTGGATGAACAACTTCTATAATTTTCAACAAAATTGGAGCAACTACTGATTTTGACCCCTGTACAAATAGAAATTGACCTTTTTTACCATTTTAGCCATTTTTACCCTGTAACTCCAAAACCATTGGTCATAGATGGTACAAACTATACATTTTTGGAATCCTTGTGACTAGACGGACAATATGGCATACATTTCAACATGATTGGAGCATTTTAAAAGTTTGACCCCTGTGTAAACTTAAATTGGCCCCTATTGAAAAAGTGATACCACAATTTGAGAGTACTACCTACCTAGCGTTGATATAGAGGGTCCATACTAACTACCAAAGGTGTCAAACCTTTTCTGTAGTGAGGAGTAAACGATGATGTTTGACCTGGGTCCTAGCTCCTACACTATGAAATCACGAAATGCACCTTTAAACACCATTTTCGTCATCTGCTGAATAAATGTCGCCGGTAGGATTATCGGCTACGGCTTCGTGCCCAGATCTTGTTGAAATTCTCATGAAATGTTGGTATTGGTGAAAGAAACGTGTGCCAAATTTTAATTTTTTCCAAAAAAGCATTTTAGAGATATGTCACGTAATGCATTTTCAAATTCCCATAGACTTTGTACAGGGCTGATTTTGGCAGTATAAAAAATGACCAAAATGGGGCAATTTTGTGAAAAACTACACATTTTTTTCAATTATTTCTCAAGTAATTGATGAGTTATAAGATTAGTGTTTGTTTTTAATGGTTAAAGAAATATCAAAATTCCATGCAATTTTTTTATTTTTCTGTATATCATCAAAAACAAAGAACAGGTGGTCGCAACAACACTTTTTGTTGAAGTATTTCTAGAAATACTGAAGTAGCCACTTTTCATAATTTTTCCTAGAAGAAACTACAACTCCCTTGGTGATGAATAAGGTGTCATATGAAAGGAAATCAAAATTAGAAAAATTCTCATGTTAGATTTTGCAGATTGAGTGTTTCTATTTGAAATAATAGGTGTTTCTCATTTTACCTATATTATTTTTCCCTAAAATAATTTTTTCTAAAGAATTAAACACTTGATTCAAAAAAGCCAACGTGAGATTTTAGGTATTTTGTTTATACACACATCCCTAAAGTTTCAGCTTAAAAGCACCTTCCATTTAGGCTGGGAATTATTGTAAAAATTATGGAATTTTAAAAAAATAAAAACACTAAAACAAACCATGCAGTCTTGAAAGCACGTCGGAGATTCTGGCCCGAAATCATGCTCCAGGACCATGACCAGTCTTATTATCTCACAAGGCAGCTATTCAATATTTTTCTACTTCAATCCACAACTCTGATGTTTTTATGATTCCAATCTCCAACTCTAAAATACAAATAAAATCATAAACTAAATTTTGTTCCTGGAGTGGGATTCGAACCCACGACCTTTAGATAACAAGACGAATGCCCACAGACACACGCCACGCAATCCGAGACGGCAGGAAGTAGTTCTTTTGTAATACTTCAATATAAACATTAACGGAATAAAGCGCACACATAATAATGAATAGCGCCCCTATGAGACGAGTTGAAAATATATGCTCCTGGAGCATGATTTCGGGCCAAAATCTCCAAGAATGGTTTTGAAACTGCAAAAGAATTGTGGAAGAGAGTTCAATCCTTACCATAGTAAAGTTTGGACTAAATTGATTCAGGGGTTTTGATTTTATGGTCATTTTTCTGTAAGACCATTTTATCCAATGATCCTACCTTAATTATAAAAATTGTTCTATCCATAAGGGCGCTGATTTGGTCTTAATCATTTCAGGTGAGGGCTAATGTATATAAAAGCATTACAACCATGCAAAAATATCAATTTTTGAAAAATCGTGAGGGCGCACTATTTTTCAAATGTGCCAGTGTCTCTAAGGTTTCAAGTCCTCTAATTTCCAGAGTTAAAAGAAATGTTGCAGTTCAATGATGATATGTCCTCACAGTGAAGACTCCAAAATGACAGCATGCAATAAAAATCTGTGGTAAATATTATCTACGGAAATCTTCTTAGTCCTGAAGATAAATTTTCCCTCAATGACACTAATATTCTGCAATACAATCCAGGTATTCTACTACAATCAGTCTGCTGCTAATATCCACATTTAGGACCACAGACTGGAATACTGGTTTTCCATTTTAGCCAAAAATCAGACAAAATGAGATTTTGGTCTTTTTTTTTCTTCTTTTCTTTCTTTTTCAGTGAAAATGTAAGGAAAAGAGATTTTTTCAAAAGGAAAACAAATCTATGAGGTTTCATCAACCCCACTCTAGAACTTAAGGCCTATCCTACTGCCAGGAAAAGTTGCATGTTCAATTTTAAAAAAACAAACAACAACAGGATGATCCACCACCAATAGAGGTCTTCCACCTTTCGGATTAGCGGCCATCTTGCCGGGAATGGCAAAGTCCATTCCGAATTTCTGGAGACTTTCTAATCTAAAGAATGACATGCATGTTGGATATGTATGCATAAAAGTATGGTCACACTTTGAATAGCAAGTACTTTGAGGTCGGGTATTAAATTGATCTGAATGACGAATACTACGGGAACTAACACCTTTTGTTATAGGTTATGCACGAGTGAGGTGAAAGACCTCTATTATCTGGAGTCTTATGGTGGTTTATTTGAGCTTTAAATCTAGAAGTTGCATAAATTGCAACCACCATCCTTTTTTTTTTCAAAATTCAAAATAATAATAATAATAATAATAATGAGATTTATATAGCGCCTTTTACACAAAAATAGGCAAAGCGCTGTTACGCTGCCATCAGGAAATCGTCACAATCATTTCGCTTCACCTAGGTCGGCAGCCGGCCAAGCGCACAATCCTATCAGCACTTAGATTGTAATATTCCCCCTAACAGCTACCCGGATATCGCTTGGGTCGACGAAGCAAGTAAGGTAAAGTGCCTTGCCCAAGTGCACAACAAATTGCCCACAGCGGGCTCAAACCCACAACCTACAGATCATGAGTCGCCGTCTTATCCACTGGACCAAATGCCCATTTTGCCTATAAATTGCTAGTGTTAGGTCATATCAGTACCTTTATTACTTTTCTTTGTGAAAAACAGACACTTTAAGATGTCATTCACGACTGTTTCTGGGCCTTAAAAAAGTTGGATCCCGACTTTCATTAGTACACAATGCATAAAAATCATAATATCTTGACAAATACGGCGTGTTATGCTTAGCCACTTACAGGGGTCTTTTCTACAATTTCCAATACAACAGTGATATAAAATTGGATCGATTAAGCCCAAATTAATTGGTCAAGCTATGAGTTGCAAAAATATTGGGCGAGACGCAGTCGAGCCCAATATTTTAAAACTCATAGCGAGACCAATTAATATTGGGCGTAAATCATCCGATTTTATCATTATCATGTTTTGGATCCGATATTTTCCCACACTTGGACTCCTCAAAACATGATAATGTAAAAAATTGGACTTTGATGAAAAATGGGGGGGGGGGCGCAATTTGTTTACAAATCGCTGATAGTGGCTTTAAATGAAGATTACACTGGGGTGGTAACATGTACATTAGTCCTAATGGATATCATTTTGACTAACTTAAAGACACTATCAGTGATTTGCTAAATCAGCAAACCGAAAAAATCATCAAAAATCAGATTTTTGCATGTATGTAAGAAGTACAGGTATCCTAACATACCCTGCAAATGATAAGACCAGAAGCAACCTAATAAGGACAGAATCAGAGATTTTAGTCATTACTGTCCGAACGGACACTTACTACAACACGTAATTGAATGGAGAATCGTATCTTGGAACACTGCCGTTTTCTTCCTTTTCTGTCAATTCTACAGCTGGAAAAGGTAACTTATGAGGATTCCACAGACTTATCCTTCACTTTGAAGCTATTCCTGCAAATTTCAAATATTTTTCAAATCACTGATAGTGTCTTTAAGTCAAAATGATGTCTTATACGACTAACTTGAAGAAGATGGACTAATTGATTTTTACAGTATGGGGCAAACATGGAATCATAGAAAGCAGGCAAATTCTTAGTCTCATCCACCACAAGTCCCAGGTTTGATTGCCAGGCACGATGACAATTCTCAATATTCCTCCTTTAATTATTGTGAAGGTGAACCTGGTGAAACATTGTAATGTTTGAAATTGTTAATTACTTAGTTCTCCAGATAGACAAGGATGAGTATTTATTAATCTTTCCCTTGAGATGGCCAGCGCACATTCATGTTCATCAGTATCGCTCCTCTACCAGAACTGGCTTGTTAGCTTAAGGCCCCTTTAAACTCAACAAACATTTTTAGAGTAAGTATGGAAATACAATGACGCATTGCTATATTGATAAGACCATCAAGTATTAAAAATTTTTATAGCAAAATTTATCATTTTCCCTTCCGTTGCCATAGTAACGGTGGCCATCTTGGAAATTTTGAATAATTCATTATAATCCATTTTTCTCAGAAACCATGACATAAAATCATGAAACCAACTCTGATATAATTTTTGGAAGTAAATCTATGCAATTACAGAGTAAAAAATGATGAGACTAACTGCAACAATAAAAATCGGTCATGTGAGCCCATTCATGAATTTTTTGGGTGATGGGTGAGTTTAAAGGGGCCTTAATTGATAAGAGTGCCGTGCTAGTAATATGGAGGTTGCCGATTCAAATCCGACCTTGTAGTCTAGCAGATTACATGGGTTCCCTCGGCCGTTTCATGGCAAAACTACGTATCTCAAAAATTGCCTTTTTGAGATATTTACCTTTAAAGTTTGTCCGTTTGCATTTTCTTATACATTAAAAATTAGTTGAATTGAATACATTTTATATATTTATCATATCAATTTCTGTATATCCATCAATTTTGAGGGTTAATTATTAAACCATTTCAGAATTACAACACAATTTGTCAAGTTATGTAGTTTTGCCATAAAAATTTAGAAAAAAAGCATTTATGGCAAAATACACATGCTATATTTCAATGGCTGAACACAAAAAATCATTTACAAAAGAAATATTATTCTTGGTAGGTGTTGTTTACAAACATTTTTAGCTTGATTTTACGCTTTTTTAGTTTGATCTTACCCTCTGTAGTCCCATTAATTTGTATAGGAAAAGACTGACACTCATAGAAAGTTTTTATGGCAAAACTATGTATCTCTAAGTTACGTAGTTTTGCCATGAATAAGGCGATTTTTGAGAGAAAAATGACACGCAAGAGATACACAGTTTTGCCGCAAAAAATACCTTCAGAATGGTAAAACGCACCCGAGTTAGGATGTGCTATCTCAAAAAGGAAGCATTTCTGCCATATAAGACTTTGTGGAATGAAAGCAGCGCCCCCAAATTGCACAGGAATACTTTTATCTCAAAAAGTCAAAATTTCGAGTTACGTATTTCTGCCATAAAAAGGCCGCCCTGCACCCCCTTAAAACTAAATCCTAACATGATTTTTAGAATCTTTACGACATCTTCTTAAGAATTTTGATGTTACCAAAATCAAATATTGTCCCACGCGGTCCGTTTGGCAGCCATCTTGAATCTAGACAGATCGGTCATCTTGCGTCTTACGTGTATCTTCGTCGGTAGAACTCCTTCAGAGGCAACATCACCAACTTTGATAAATTGAGCTTGTGAGGATGGACGTGCAGCAAAAAAAATGTAAGTAGAATTTGACATGCTATATCTATTTATGGCCCCCTTAAAAGAATCCAGTGTGACACAGTTGACCGCAGTCTCTGGTAGGCTGTTCCAAATGGGAATTGTTGATGGAAAAAACGTCTCCCCATAACGTTTTGTCCTGTAACTGATATGGCGAATTGTTTGTGGCCTCTTGTACCCTTGTCAGTTTGGTAGACAAGATGACTTCCTAGTGATATGTCCACCAATCCATGAGTTATCTTGTAGAACATGGTGATTTTTTTTGCTTCGCGTCTGACCTCAAGTGGTTGCCATTCTAACTCTTCCAGGATTCTGGAGACTGTACCCTCCTCCTGGCTGTACTCTTTTTTACAAAACCTAGCAGCCTGTCGCTGGACTCTGTTTAGCTGGTTGTTATCTGCCTGGTTTGTTGTGTCCCAAACAATGGAAGCATATTCCAATAGCAGTCTGACAAGAGTTGTGTAGGCAGCACACTTGACCTGTTCATTACACCCCCACAAATTATGACGGACCAACCCAAGAACACTCTGGGCTTTATTTACAAACACCCTGGATGTGGTTGTTCCATATCAATGTGTTGTTAAAAGAAACTCCCAAATAAGGATGAGATTCAACAGACTCCAACTGTTTCCCACAGAATTTGTAGCTGTGTTTTGGTGGATTTCTGATGCCAATTGTCACTGTGACACACTTGCTTGGGTTGAAGGACATTAAAGGCTTACTCGGAGATTTTGAAATATAATTTTCTAATGTAGTAATTAAAAATAGTCATCTAGAAGTAAAGATAGTTACATAAAATGCTTAATTTCAAAGTTAGAGATGAATCGAATTTTTCGTTTTCATGCAGTAAACATTTATGCACAGTATAACAGTGCCATAGGATACCGTGTATAACAAAATTTCTGGATCCAGAATTTTATAACAAAGTTGTGATTTTCTATATGACAAACTTCGATTTGAGCTTGGATTTTGAGCTTAGTTTTTTTACACAGTGATTATATTTTCACACTCACCGGATCTCCTTGTTCAGGAGCGTACCATTGTTGATTCGTTATCAACCCACAGTTGATATGCAAATTAACGCGTCACGCCAGGCACAGTGTTCACGGAAGTGCGTTTACGCGGTACGCTTAAGTCGACGCGCTGTTCGTCACGTTTAGAACTCTGAGTACGCGCAAGTACACCAGGTGCAAACTGCAAAGGAACAAACAAACCAAAAACTATCGTTTTGCTTTAGATTATTTTAAACATTAGTCTAGGAAAGCTTTTGTCGAACTGGGAACATTTTAGTGTTATAAGTGAGAATAATTATGTTCCTCTATACGCAATATTAATAAGTTTTCATACAGATTTTCGTTGTTGAAAGGGATTCAAACATGTTACAGAGTGGTTCATCACAAATCAACAACTCTGCATCTGATGCGTCCACGTATTTTTATCCCGCTGAGGGCGGCTTGCGGGATAAAATACGCGGACGCATTGATGCATCGTTGTTGATTTGTGATGAACCACTCTGTAACATGTTTGAATCCCTAAATGGACAAGCATTATGTATATGCAAAAACATGATTTGTTTGAAAAATGAGAGCGCCCTCATCGGGAAATCTCTGAGTCAGCCTTTAACCAATCCCTCTGCCATTCTTCCAGCTTATACAGGTCGTCTTGTAGTGCGAGAGAGATGTTATCCACACTAGCTAGCGCATACACAAGACAATCGTCGGCAAATAATCTGACGCTAGACGAGATGCTTGTAGGTAGGTCATTGATGTAAGATATAAAGCCAATCGGTCCAATAACAGGGGCTTGTTCAGAAAATTTCCAACAAGCCCAAAAAGTTTTGTTTGCAATATCTAGGATGTTTAGTTAGGTGGTAAAATTTGGTGTACAGTTACCCTCTTGTTAAATTTGCATTGTTTTGTATAGGAATCAGGACTACTCGTCTTTTTCCTAAAGAATATACCAAAATGGAAGATCCTAAATCATGGAAACTGTACATTTCCAGATTACTCATGCTCATACAAACAATTTGACACCAATTTTGTCAAGATTGAAGCATTTTGAAAATTTGGCACCCTGTACATGACCAATCAAAAGTTCAATGACCTTTATCACATTTTACCCATATCTCTGTAACTAAAGATCACACACATGCCAAACTATATATTTTCTGATTCCTTATGATGAGATGAATCATTTGGGATACTTTTCAACTAAATCGAACCACTTTACATGGCTGATTTGTTTAGATTCAAGATGGCCGCCAAACGGATTTTGGTAACATCAAAATTCTTCAAGGAGATGTTGTAAAGATTCTAAAAATCATGTTAGAATTTAGTTTTAAGGGGGTGCATGGGAAGCCATATAATCATTACATTGATATTCATCAATGTAATGATTGTTTATTCCTATCATGTTAGCTTCTATATTTCAAATTATTGCAAAAGTTTAATCTGGTAAAACATTATTGTCTTTTTCAATCATGTTAACTGTCATACTAGTATATTTGGAGGTCAGAATGAGGTCATCTTTGCCTCTATTTGTCTATTATTGCATGGAGACAAGGATGATGGTATTATAGCTATTTTTATCCTTTGATTAGGTTTTCGATTTTACCTTTGATCCTTAAAGGTCCATGGTCCGATTGCTAATAGCCTCGGCCCCAAATTTTACCGGAAGTGGTCAAAATTTTGGTATCATATTATCTCATTTACCCTGTGAAATCTAAGTGCTAAAGTGTTTTGTTTCAACGTTATGAGCGAAAATGTCCCCCATTTTGGTAGACCAATACTAATTTTACAGTCCTCTATGGGGATTACAAAATCACCTTTTAGCTCTCACTCAAAAACAGGTTGAAATATCGGCACAAAACATTACAGATAGGGTTTTGGGGTGAAGGCCATTCTATCAAGATGAAAAATTTATAGACTTAAATCGGATCATCCCCCTTTAACCACAGCACACAGAGTGGGTTCATCATGACCATTTAAAGGGGTATTTTGTGATCCACAGCCTCATCCCCCCCAGACTTACCTTAAAAAAGTTGAGATTTTTGTATCACCTGAACCGTTGGGCTAAGTATAGTATGTGTGGCCAATCTGACCTGCAAATTCCATCATCTCTGCAAGAAATTTGATATTCTGTATTTTAAACTGACAGATATTACAGTGCAGTTGTCTATGGGAGACTGTGATACAAAATGTGTTCATAACAACCAAATGCAAGATCAGAATCAACAGAAATGTTGAGAATAAGCTTTTCTCAAGGACATCTAATGAAACATAAATAAAACCAACACAGGGAATGTGCTGTGAATCACAAAATGCAAATTACTTTGGTCCTTTACATAACCTTCCACTTAGGCAATGTGATGATGGTATAGCTATCTTCAACAATCAGGTATGTTTTAAATTTTGCCTATTTTCATCTGACTTTCATAGTCAAATGATTGTCTGATCTGGGGAATAAGATGGAAGAGATCAAAGCCATGGTTCAGCAAGCGCTAGTTTGAAGAGCAAGGTGCGATGTTTTGCTTAGATAAATGTGCAAGATATGCTAGATATGCCAAGCACTGAGCACAAGATTGTAAAATTAGGCAGATATTGAGACCCATTTTAAGATTTTTGGTTACGCTGTTGGCCTATTCAATAACACAGGTGTTTGCCCTCTTGGTTTATATTAGAGCTCTGTGGTTTGCCCTCCATAAGTCAACAAGAATTGCATGGTGCATACCCCACAAAGTGGTTTAATCACATTTTATTGAAAATATGCAAATGAGCTCATTAATATTCATAACCTGTAAAAAGTATACAGCACATGACCTTATCATGTTCTATCACCTTGCCATGTTAGAAGTTCATTGAGTAATCAGTTTAGTCTGTAAAGTGGATTAATGCTTTTTCTTCAAAATATGTAAATGAGCTCATTAATATTCATAACCTGTAAAAAGTATACAGCACATGACCTTATCATGTTCTATCACCTTGCCATGTTAGAAGTTCATTGAGTAATCGGTTTAGTCTGTAGACTAAAAATGAAATAACTATAATAATTATTTAGTGGTTATATGGATGAGATTGACACAACTGAGTTCTGCCAAATCACAAGCTCAAGCTTAAGCGTGTTCTAAAATATCTATGCACTATTTAGCTCTCCTCAAACATGTCAAAAAATTAGATTTTAAGAACAGACCTGAGCTTTGACAGTACCATTTTGCTATTTTTTTTTCTACACA
This sequence comes from Ophioderma brevispina, assembly GCA_023653785.1. NCBI lineage: Eukaryota > Metazoa > Echinodermata > Ophiuroidea > Amphilepidida > Ophiodermatidae > Ophioderma > Ophioderma brevispina. Next base: position 301,474 of record JAMKCH010085066.1, read on the forward strand.
CAGGCTATCCGAGCTTTGTGTCACAGTGCATCAATCGGCAATGTGGTTCAGTCAGGAGCGACGGTTGCTACTGCTCTTTGTCGCTAGTTCCTGATTGACTTGGAATTTGTAACCAACAACAGCTCCTAGTGTCTAAAATGGTAGCGTACTGCTGGAATACCTTAACTGATTCCCAGTCCTCTTCCTCCCTGTTGCTTAAATTGTACTGAGCTTTTGTATTGAGAATACCCCACAAGTTTGTTGTTTTTTCCAAGTTTAGTCAAATGAAGTAAATTTAAACCCACAAAACTGTTGGTCCTGCACTTCAACAGAACATGACTGAACTGTTTGCATTAGTGTGTGTTTTTTTTAAAAAAAAAAAAAAAAATTTTATTATATTAAATCATTTTTGTTAAAAACTGATTTTTATACAAGTTTCTCACAAGCTGATGATTTCAGCTTAAGGCTGACTCGTGGATGGAAATATATTTTTTTTTTTGTGTGGTAATTAAAAATAGTCAACTATAGTCTGATTAATAATTGTTTGACAGAATCAAGCACATGCAAGCGTGGACTGCGTGAGCCAGGAGGACATCGCACCTTGTTTCACGATGCGTAATTAGTCTAGAGCATGTGCGCCAAACCGCCTCGTAGCTTGTTGCGCTTAAATGAGGTGTTGCCTATCTCTTGTCCGATAAGTTTTAATATTAATCCCACTGTACAGCTGTCCAATAAAAACTATACAATCAAACTAAAAATTCAAAACATATAAACTGTGCATTTTTTTTCCCACATATTTTTTTTTTTTTTTTTTAAAATTAGGTTAAAAACGCGTGTTTTTTTGTTTTTTAAATTTTATCTTTAAAAACAACTGAATTGAAACAAAGGATAAAATACTTGGGCCAGTTTCACTGTAGGTTTCAGAAACTAAAGGGATAAGGCGTGAGCAAATCATTTTGGATTAACCTTTTCAAAAAACAAAGACTATTGTAACATATCAGAGTGAAGTATATCATGCATTGACTACTCAATATTATTTTAGTGCAAGCAACCGAAAATTATTATGTTGTGGGGTGAAATGAGGGACTCTCACTCTCAGGGTGACAATAATCATGAAATCAGGAAACTGGGGAATTTGACCTGCTGCAAACTAACGTCTGCAGTCTGTTGAGGTTTGTGGACACACTAATTAATATGTGGAGGACAATTTTACCCTTCCCCTATTCCCCCACTGCCTCCAATATACCAGTGAGGAATATGATTAAGAAAGCAGTGGTTCAACAAAGAGCACTCAATGAAAATGAATGGTTTGTGTTCAAAGGTCTCAGTTTACTTTCAACAAGGGTGTTTTTTTTAAATAATTCTTCTTTTTTTTAAGTTTTACAGATTTTTTAAATTGAGATTTTTGGGAATTGAATTTCCCAATGCTACATGTACTTATTAACAAATGCAACATTATAAGTTATAAATTATTTTATAATCACAGAAGCAGCACTTTATACCCCTACTTTTAATTTTAATTTTCAATAAGAATGTCTTAAAAGGTGATTTTTCAAATGTCAACTTTTGTTGATATCAGGATAGCCGAACGGCCCAACAGTTTTTCCAACTGTCCAGATAATTAGCCATAACTCATGACCAATCCCCAAATTAACCAACTAAAAATCTCATGAAGCTGGAACACTCCTAAAAAGAATCATAAAACTCCAGTTGAGATAACTTAGATTTTTGGCCAAAAAAATGTAAATAGTGATTGTATAGTTTTTTTTTGGACAGTCCTGTAAACTAAAATATCACCGTGAAAATGGCTTAATTAATCTTCCAAAGTTAGAAATGAATCAGGATCTCCGTTTTCAATACAGACATTTATGTACAGTATTTACGTGCCATAGGATACTGTTATAACACAAAGTCCGGATCCAGAATTTTATAGCAAAGTTGTGATTTTCTATATGAAAGACGTTGATTTGAGCTTAGGTTATTCACACAGTGATTAGTATAATGGATAAGCGGTAACGTTGTGCAAAAACCACGATTTTTGTTGAAAATTATGGGTGCCCCCCGGAATAATAATTAATAAAAGAATTTGTATTTTTCACGCGCGACATATCCCGTAAACGTGATCAAATCTCTGAGTCTGCTTTATATTTGGCTTCCATGGATCATTTTCATAAAATGTCTACTTTATGTACCCTAACCAACATCTATGAAGTTATGACAACATTTTAGCTATGCATGTAAACCGATCCTTACAACATTCATTATTACTGTGGTCCCATGTTCAAAGCTACATTGCTATGCTTTCTTACACAAAACATTACTAGGCAAATGTCAAGCTTTCATGTTAATTTTTCATGCGTAATCGCAGAAAGCATGCATTGCCTACACAATGATATACGTGATTTTTGTTTCAAACCCATTAAAAAATGTTTCAATATATTTTATTATGATTTCATATTGTTTTCAAGAATCAATGGAGACTAATATCAGTGGACACACACACTTAATTCAAGAACATTTATTTGGAACTTCTATTTTGTTGACAGTATGTGCTTCCCCCTTAAGGCACTATCAATCAGTGATTGTGCTGAATCAGAAAATAACAAAAAATCATGTCTGTCACAAGTAGAGATTGCCAACACTCTAGAAGTGATAAGACTGAAATCAACTTAATGGACAAAGAATCAGATACTTTGGGCTTACTGTCCGTAAACGGACACTTACTACAAACCACAGTGGTGGGCTGACTTACTTTTATTCCATCTTCTTGAAAGACTGGCCCGTTTTCTCGTTCTGAACATGTTTTTATTTGCAATAACTTTATGAGAATTTTCTACACACTTATCCTTCACTTTACAAGCTAGTCCTGTAAATTTTAAATATTTTGACTCTTTGGGTGAATCACTGATAATGTCTTTAAATAGATGTACTACCCCATACTCCAGCTTTTTTCATTCTAGCTTGAAACCTTTGTAAATTAAAGACAGAGAGACAGAACTACAAGACAAAAATATTTTATTTTATCAATGAATCTGTATCAACAGACAGCTTCAAATTATGATATACATAAGATAAAACACGAGGCATAAATTTACAATCACATTATAGTTCAAAATAGTATAAGCAATCAATAAATATCATATTAAAGGCGCTGTGTAACTATGCACAGTTACATATACCATTAAAAATAGATAAGTGATACAGTAGAACCTTATAACAAAATCATGTACATTAAAATCCTCTGCTTTCTCCAAAGAAAATTGCTTGGTCCCAGATTGCTGTCTATCATCTCATGTGTACAAAAGCACGTTATAACGAACTGCAAACAACAAACTATTGCTACAATGAACAAATTTGCTTCACCAGCCGCTTATTACTTCCTTGTATTTTTATATACTGCACATAATTAAGTAAACTTTTAAAAGGGCTTCAATCCATGCGTTGACAGGCATCCACCTCATCGTATGAAATCCCCTAATGTCCATATGCGGGCCAATTTCTGTGAATTCCTCTGCGCTAAATATAGAAAATATGGTGGCATAATAAATTTACAAAATTCAAAGAATATACACAAAAAAGTGCCAATTGTGTGACATGTAAAGATATCACATAGTGTGCAATGCATGCTTTAAAAGCGTGGGTTTAGAAAATCGCCAAATTGTCAAAAAGCTTGGGTTTTGAGAGCTGAAACTAAAATGTTGTGTATTCTTAAAAGCGTAGAAAACAAAAATAAAAGCCCATAGTTCGGTATCGCTACCTTACTGAAAAGCCTGAAAAGAATGCAACTAAACTACTTATGCTCTATTGTTTCTGTATTTCTTGGCCCACTAACTCTACGTATGCAAATATTTTTTGAATAGTTTGAAAATCCTATACTATAACAGCCTCCCTGGATGCATTCCCAGCTTGCATGGGGGCAGTTCGTTTCCAACATGGCCTCCCGTACTCACATGACTGTGGGATGGGTGCATTTTTCATGTTTCATCATCATCAAAATTCACCGTTCTGTACATTTCATTTCCAACATGGCCTCCCGTAATCGCATGACTGTGGGATGTCGATTTGTCTCACAGTGCTGTAACCTACAGACGATCATGAGGATGAGAAATTTTAGCGGTTGAGATTAAACATTATATAGGGGTTTGCTGATGAATACCATAAATTCTATGTTTTGATAGCAAAGAAAGATTTATCTTCCTGGTGCAAATTTACATGCTTCGCCAAGGGTGCAGAATTCCCCGGTAACATTTTAGCCTTTCTTGGCATTTTGTGCTGTTAATTATTACTTGATTTTCTTTTAAACCCCCGGCGCTTTAATAAGTACAAATATATTAATAATGAAATCAGAATATCAAACCTGATAATTTTGATGTTTGTTTTCCAAAGTCTTGGACGTGAATGATAGAAACCTTGATAGAAGAACTGAGAACTGAGTCTAGGTGTTATGGACACCCAAAAAACACGCTGAAAGATTCCAACAGCTAAGATAAGACTAGTGTATGTGTTGAGTATAGGCCTACAATGTTAACGCAGCGATGGACTTTAATATTTTTATGATCATCCACACTCCCATAGTCAGAATCAGATGTAGATACGATACTGATCTTGGTTTGCCATTTCCCTTGCAAAGCAAAAAGGCTTAGGGCGGGTTATGATTTTTTGGTATAACGGTTGTTTTATATAAAAATTGGTTTTTAACTATAAAGGGTGGGTTTTAAACACCACTGCACACTATGTATCACATGCCCAATACGTCACTGGCCCAACATGGTGATTTGATCAGCGCGATAAAGAACCGCAAATAGGTCATACCGTGGACTTATCAAATTTAGATGTGTACACAAACATCCTCTAGGTGTGAATTTTTTTTCATCTCATGTGATGAGTATAAATTATGCATGAGTTCAAGTTCATGGACTTACTATTACTAAATCATAGTTTGTGTCAAATAAACCTAGTTTTAATCATGAAAGTTGCTACATGAAGTTAATGATCAGATTGATGCATTTAAGTAGTTGCAATAAAGTTCATAAGCTTTTTAGACGTGTAATTAATGTTTGTTTATGGCCTTTGCACGTGCGTATTACACACTGGTAAGGTTCAACACCGCGGGAAAGGTTGGGTATGGTTAGGATTTATGATAACACATTGTAATGAAATTCAGATATAAATGAAGTGGTTTTGCCAATCTTGACAATTTTGTTATAACAAGTTTCTATTGTAACTTAAAGACACTATCAGTGATTCATCCAGATGAGTCAAAATATTTAAAATTGGCTTAAAAGTGAAGGATTTGTTTGTAGAATCCTCATAAGATACTTTTTACAGCTTAAGAACTTTCAGAAAAGGAAGAAAACGGCAGTGTTCAAAGATATGAATCTCCATTCAATTACGTGTTATAGTAAGTGTCCGAACGGACAGTTATGGCAAAAATATCAGATTTTATCCTTATTATATTGCTTCTGGTCTTATCATTTGTAGAATATGTTAGGATACCTGTGCTTGCTACAAACATGCAAAAATCTGATTTTTGATGATTTTTTTGATTTTCTGATTTAGCAAATCACTGATAGTGCCTTTAAAATATTCTTTAAACCTGCTGTAAAAATTGAACTTAATATTTTTACTAAAACATGTGCACTTGTCAATGTTGCATATGTTCATTGTGTCAAGTGGGTTATTCAATTAAATAAAAATAACATTAGTGATACTATTATTTTTGCATAAAAGAACTTTGACTATTGTCTTGTTCTTAAAATGATGCAGGATTGAACCAAATTATCAACATTTTACAGGCAGCCATACTTGTATTCTGGTGACCTCTGTTCTTTAACTTAAATATTTGTTTCAAAAAGCTCATATTTTAAGCATTAACCCTAATGCAAATGAAATTGGACCTAATCACTGATTTTAAATGTTATTAATCTGTTTTATTGAAGAGGTTTTTGTAATAGGAGTATAATTCTATGCTGCCCTTTGTAGATGCCCTCTGACCCCTGTCCTTGACTCATGATTTTTTGTCCTAAAATAAATTTTTTTAAACATCAAACTGAATTTAACTTATTTTTTTTTAAATGTTATTAATAAGAACTCTTTTGATGATTTACATAAAAGAAATAAAAAAGATTGGTGAGAAAATTAACATATCTGTCAGAGTGAGGTCAAAGGTCTTGGGAGTGTAAACCAGAAATTACAATGTCTTCTGCTGGAATTTAATGTTTTGCTTAAAATAGTATTTCATACACATATTTTACAGTCTAAAACATGAAAAGCAAGGTTAATGACTACACAAGGTAGATAAATTTAACACACACGTAATTTAAATGTTGTAAAATGTTTTAATCGCTGGAAGAATTTTGATTGAATTGCACTGCTGCATTTTTAACCCAAAGTTGGTTGACTTTCTCATGCAGGATAATAAACCGATCTTTATAATAACCTGAATTTTTTCCCCTCAAAAGTTAAGGGTGAGATTTTACTAAAATTGTTGCATTGCAGATATGGTAGTTAAAGGGGCGTTTTGTGATCCACAGCCTCGTCCCCTGACTTACCTAAAAAAAGTTCACACTTTCATATCATCTGAACTGTTGGTCTAGGTAAAGCATGTGTGCCTAATCTGACATACAAATTCAATCTAATCTGGAAGAAATTTGTAATTTTATATTTTCTGTCCATAAACGGACAGAAATTATAGCACAGTGGCCTATGGGGCACAGATATACATACCTTTGTTCATGACATCAAAACGCAATGTCAGAAGCCGCTGAAATTTGGGAAATAACCTTTTCTCAAGGATATCTAATGAACCATAAGCAAAAGCAAAGGTACACAGATCACAAAATGCACCTTTAAGTAACATTCCTAGGCAACAGAACAATCATACACACCTAGACATTCCTCATCTATAGCAGCCAGTTTCCTATGCCTATGCACAAATGACATAAGACTAATACAATTCATTTTTAATGCAAATGATCATTACCCCTCAACAATTTTTTGAGGTACCCACTACACTTAGAATGATAACTCCTTAAATATCAAGCATTTCATAGCCAAACACTCTGAGACTGTTTTCAAAATATACATATTACTTTTTTTTAAAAAGAAAATCAGTGAAAAAATATCAAAACAGGCATGCCAAAAAAGTATGGGAAAAAATTTACATATAAGTATGATAAATGTTCAAATACCCCAGCCACAAAAAGTATTTGTGTGAAGAGCAATATTTCCCAACATCTTGCCAAGCATTGTACTATGTCCTAGAAATATTTATTTTTAAACATGCTTTTGTCATACCAACTCAACCCAACCCTCATATTAAATATAGCAAATATCAGGCCGCAAGGCAAATCCCGACAGTGAATTTATTTAGGTCACATCACAAGCCAGCTGCAGTGGCCAATACTCATGTGAAGATGTGTTCCACACTATGCATATAGATTGTGTATGTTATGAAGGATGGCTGGTATCAAACTACATTTCCGGGTAATTCCGAAAATCACCTAGCTTTACTTTAAATGTTCAAGTTTCCAAGTACCATAAAATATTGTAATGCTGTTTGGATAAAATGAACAAAAAACATAGCAATAATTTAAGATTGGCATCACACACTTTGAAGACATTTACACAGGAAGCTCACAATTGTGTGCCATAAGCCGATTAAAAAAATCATCATAAGATAGCTTATGATCTCACAAACATTGAAGAATGAAATCAAAGAACTTTCCTTGCTTAATTGTAATTTATTTTGATGAAGAAAGCAGTGTACTTTTGATCAGCGCTTGCACGGAAAGTCTTGTTTCAGGAGTTGATTATATCACTTATCATTCCCTCCATACATCATGTCAGAATGCTTACCAATGTATTAGATCACACCTGAAGTAAATAAGCCGAATGCACCGTTTTTATGTAATAAGATGATGACTTAGTATTTCTGTTTCTGTCATGCACAACAGAAAATCAAAGCATGGTTTCCAATAGGGATGATTAGGATAGCAGGCAATTTCAAAACAAGGTTTGCGGTTTTCTTTTTTACTTGTTTGTCCAATAAACCTTCGAAACGTTCTTGGTAACCGATCCAGTGCAATTTGAGAGAAATTTATATCCTCAAAAAATCTCCTCCTGTTACTTTAAGCAGTAGCCAGCTGGGGGTATGTATATGCTGTTAAATATTATCAATGTACAACTTTGACTGTGTGCACATTGGATCCAGTTAAAGGTATTTTACCACTCTGCCCTGCTATTCTCCTCTGTGATATTCCCACTGATGCTGCTGTTGATCTTATAGGTTGGCCTGATCGTTGTTGGTTCTGTGGAAGAGTCTGCTGTGGATATCTTGATGCAACAGCATGCCCAATGGTTTGCTGCAAATAAATACAAAAATTGATCATTTTAAAATCTATTGAATGTATAAACAATTGTTATTCTTAAGGGACCTTTTCACGACCCGATCTTTCCCATAAAAATTGAAATTTTCATATCTGTATGTGTGCTTGTGCGCAGACTTGTTTCTTCAAAATGATTACAGCATTGTGGTCAAGAGGCACTGTAATACAAACAATTACTCATAACACCAAAATCCAGGATCAGAATTAAGTGAAATTTTGGACAATTTTGTTGACAATATATACTGAACCATGAACCAAAGAGAAGGGGTACTAGAATTACAAACTGCACCTCATCACCATGTGGGTCTTGCAGGAGACTACAGATGCTTACAGATTAATGTTTGGAATTTTGTCAAAATTATGCGTATTCATAACCATATTCAGAATCAGCATGAAAAATGCATTAAATAAGTCCAAACAAGCCTAGTCTTAGGTCAGTGTTTTTTTAGATGTCTGACCTGCAGTCATTTGGGAAGCCATCTCAAATACAATGGTATAATTTAGAGGATTTAAAGCAGCAGACCTATTTTAAATTACTCAGGGTTGTACATGGGCATATCATTGATTTCCTGAAAATTGATCCGGCCCTTGCCTCCAGCGGCCAAATGCTTGCACACGATGCTAAACTTTTATGCAGGAATCGTCCAAACAAAAGGCTACAAGAGTTAAAAGGGTATATCCACCAGGTATGTAAGTGACCTAAGAAAAAAAATCCTACAAAATGGCCGGGGTCCAGGGGGGCCGCCAAGGCCCCCTGGCGGGGTCCAGGAGCAGAGCCCCTGGTGGGGGTTCAGGTGGCGGAGCCCCCTGAAGCCCCTTGGTTTTAGCATTTTTTAACAGAAAAAGCTTCAACAGTAAGTACTAAAAAGTTTTAACTTTTCAGGAAAATAGCTCCAATGATTAGCAGAATCATTTAATATTCTTATGTCTTTTCTCCCACCGTTTCCATAACTTAATTTGCATTGTATGATACACCATGCATAACATGCATAATCTGTTGAAATGGGTCCATGATCTTCGGAAATAGAGTCCGACAAAAACAAGCCGTCCTTATCCTTTTTTTCAATCCAATTCCACTTCCACTTGTCCCTGACCTAAGCATCAATTCTGCATGTTTGCAGTTCGATAACTCCTATTTTGGTATCTAAAAAAAGAAGCTCAAATTTGATATTTTCCGATCGTGAACACACATGCGATACACAAAAGTTGCAAAATTCTACTCCACTTCCACTAACTTGCCACAGAGTTGCGGTTTCGAATGCGCTATCAGAATACACTCACGACCCAAACGGCGTGACCTAGGCACGACCACGTTGACACTAGGATGATGACGCCCTCTGTTGATGTATTTTCTTACAATAGCAGAGGGTGAAAGACACGTTCTATTTACTTTTTTATTTAGTATTTTTTTTAATTTTTATGTCCGGATTTTTTCTAGCTTCAAGTAAAAAATCCAGGACAAAATTGGGATTCCTAAAAAATCTGGATAAATCCGGAAGATCCCTGATATCCCTGATATCCACTACTCAAAATGTATGCTTTAATATGCTGAAATAACATCACCCAAGTCCACAAATGTAAAAAAAAAATTAAAAATATGTTTCACTATTCTTCCTATCAAAGCTGCTCTACTCAACCTGCCAATTTGGTTGAATCATTGCTATTATTATGAAATAGGTTTCCTCACCTGAGTAACAGGATGATGTCTCTCTACAATGACAGAACTCATTGGAGGGGCTAGTCCTGTGCCTTGACCTCCTCCAGTACTTTGACCTAAGCGTTGCCCCTCTGGTCTTGCAGATACTTTAGCTGTGATTGTTTTAGGTGCTTTGTGAGACTGGGTTGTTCTTGTACTTGTCTGCAAATAAAATGTTGGCTTTACTTAACGTCCAAATAAAAGTTCTGCAAGTAGATTCAATTTCTCAAAAGCAATGGTTCTATTGTGAACAAGTAATCCCGTGTAAATCAATGACCTAAAGAAAATCACTACTTCATCAAACTCTACACAAAATAAGAAATAATTTTTACTTATCTGTCATTTACTATCATTTTGAAATGACAAATGAATGGTGAATTGACCATTTGCAAATTTTCCTTTTTACTGATGGTAACACTTCCACATTGCACTGATTTGAATGTTTTCACTTTTGCCAGAAATGTCATATGACCTTTCTAATCAAAAGAAGATCATTTGGGTGCAAGTGTGTAAATTAACAAACATTGATCGAGTTTTGCTTCTTTTGTTTTCAAATATGAGCCTTGTTTTTTTAAATCTCCAGTTTGATTTTTGATTTGAGCAAACATGTGTATGTGATTTTGGAATGTTCAAACCATTTTGGCAAGTACTTCTAAAAAGCAGGGGAAAATAATTTTGTAGAGTAAATGGCTTAGCATGCTGAAGAGCAATCCATTACCTTTCCTCTGTGTTGATGGATTATATTCCAGCAACACAAGATTCGATCACAGCAGCTGACAACATCCTGCTGGGTTATTGTTATGACTGCCATTGTTCAAATAGTCTCTTCAACAGACTTTAGTAGGCGTCTGTGAAAATTTGATATCCGGGTTTAATAATAAGGATTTAAAACAAAAATACGTGACCGGTTAGAAGTTTTTCTGTATAACGGTTTCAGGTGGTATAAAAGGAACCATTTTTGACAAAAAAAATCCTACACGGTCTTCGATTTTTCTTGAGAAATTCGAACTAAATGTCCGTGTTTTCAAATGGCAGTAGTGCGTGAACTGATGCTGGTGTAATCCATGCACAGCGGGATGTTGTTGGCTGCTGTGAGATTCGATCTGTGTATGGGACACCATGATACAAACATTTACTCATAACATCAATATGCACTCATCAGAATCAACTGGAATTTTCTCGAGGATATCTAGTGAACCATAAACAAAAGCAAGGGTTCTGGGATCAAGACATGCACCTTTTAGTTTCTCTGAAAATCATAAAAAATACATAATATATCCAATGAAGGATACAATCACAATTTTCTTCCTACAATTTTATTGTCTTTTGCACTCTCTCATAAATGAAATTTATTATTTCATAAAAAACAGCAGTAACGTTCAAAATGTATGTATAATAAACATTTCTTACACCATATTTTGTTGAACACAGTAAATCTCAGCCAGCTGGGATGGTAAAGTGTTTTTTTTTAAATCAAAAACTAGTTTATACCATATTTCTGTGATCTAACCAGTTTGCTTCACACTTTGTTTTTGCATCTTTGTACCTTGTTTGCCCTCAGTCTTGAAATAATAGCACAACTTTTTAAAATTAAATAATTGGTGCTTACAAGCTCAAAGCACATAATTCCTTCAATAAAATCAGAATGCTGTTTTATGCATAAAGCAAATCCAATCATTTTAAATCTAAGTTTGACCATATTTGTCTGTGCAAGTTGCTCGAAATAAAAACAAAATAAAAAAATGGATAACAATGTGTATGAAAACCAGACCTGCAAAATTTCTCTTATATTCACTGATTCTATACTCTGTTCGATCTCAAGTTTGGGGGTGACGTGTTTGGGGGACTGGGTGTGTTAGGTTTTGCACCCAAGAAACGCACGCATCGACCTTGGAATTGCAGTACTTACACACGCGAACAAAGGGAGTGCAATCCAAACGCTAAAGCGAATGCAAAGTCGCGTCATGACGTCACCCCCAAACTCGAGACCGAACAAACTATAGCTAAAATAAAAGGCCTAATATACTTGCATAATTAAGAAGTATGTAAATACAGTAGGTGTTTCACAATAATGCACCTATACATCCGCATATTTTTATCTTGCGAGGGCAGCTGTAGCCGCCCAAGTGTGATAAAAATAAGTGGACATATCGGGTGCCAAATTGTTAATTCCTGATAAACCACTGTGTATCATGGCTGAATCCCTTTCAGACAAGATCCATGTTTTTACATGCAACACAACAATATACAGACACTTCTCCCTTTCTTAAAAAAGAATTTACACTGATTTACGTTTATCCATGTCATTTAGCAAAGTTTGCAAAATAAGTAACACATATTTATATTAGCAGTACTCTCATTTGGTTGAATCCTGCACATCCACAACAAATTCAAATTAACGTGTCATGCAACCAAAAGTGATCAACGGCTGTGCCATAATACGCGCGCAATGTGCATCGCGCATCCAGAACTAGTGCGCAGCACATACAGATGCAGTAACTGTGGTTCATCACCGATCAACAGCGCTCGCTCATGTAATAAAGGAATAGGGGAGTTGTTGAACTTGTGATGAACTTAAAAGTTCAAATTAGGACATTGTGTAACAAGTAATATTCATAGTAATTTACATTGCCCAATGTGTTAAGTGCAGCTTTTCTCACTTTCAGATGTCTGCACTAAGCAATTAGGCGCCAAATATAAATGTGTTGCACTTTACTGAATCATGTTACAATAACATTGCCCCAGCAATTTTATTTAATTACTTTGCCTTGACAACTTTATTGCTGAAATAATTATTAGCAATGAAAACTTTATATTTAATGGGTAATGTCAGTGCAATTTATTTCCCTATCATTAATTGCATTACCTCTCAATTTCATATTTTTAGGGGGACTTTGTACTCCCATATTTTTCTTTATTTTCCTGTATAAAATACAGAATATCCCTACTACAGTCTGATCAATAATTTGTCGGACAGAATCGAACACACCCGAGCGTGGACTGCGTGAGCCAGGAGGAACATCGCACCTTATTTCGCGATACAGAATTGGTCGAAAAATGCACCAAACCCCGCAGAGCTTGTTGCGCTTACATGTGGTGTGCGTATCTCCTGTCCAAGTAATTTTTAATCCCACTGTAGTTGACTGCTCATCCTCTGGCACTACGCAGCAGTGCTCTTTATATATCAAAAACACCATCATCTTTTCTGATACGGCTGCACGCACATGGACAAAAGTTGCCAGTGTTAAACCGCTATAAAACACATTGCCTACACAAAAATTGACATAAACAGCTAAAAAAAGGCTGGACATCTAGTGGGAGGTAAATCTTACCACTTTTCGTACTCCTGAGGCACCTTGCGTAACTGTTCCTGGAGTGAGGGCACTCTGGCTGGTTATTGTTCTTGGCATGGGTGCACTTGAAGTTGTGTGCTGTTGATGAATTGGTTGAGTATACTGACTATGACTTGATGATGGTGCGTGCATCCTTGCTGCACCATCATGACTAGTTCCCTCACCACTATCATCAGCCTCTGCAGAACAGGAAAGAGACGTCATTATGAGTACATGAAATATGACCAACAAAGTGATCCAAGGACATGTTGACATAGACCCCGTACACACTGCAAAATTGCTTATTTCGACGAAGATTAGTTAATCTTGATTAGTTAATAAAGTGTGCGTACACACTATACTTAATTAAGATACAATTGAGTCCACACTAGTAGAAAACTAACAAAGATTGAAACAAGTGTGCCTACTGGAAATATGGCCTTGGTATGTAAACCAATACACATCACCTCTTAATTCAACGAAGTGTGCGTACACACTAGTAAATCTCTTAATCGAAATAACTATTCCCTTAATTGAAAGAAGCTGATTTGCTTTGTTGAATTAAGCAAAATTAATCTTCTTTGAAATAAGGGAAGAGCATACACACTATACTTGTCAATTTTTTAATCTTCGTTAACGCTTAGTTGAATTAAGAGATTTTGATAGTGTGTACGGGGTCATAGAATTTAAGCAAAGTTTGGTGCATACACCAAACAAGCTAACTGTATTGCCTGTAATTTGTATAAGATGTCATTTCTTTAAAAACCCACACTTATTCAAAGATATCTTCACTTAATTTGACAACATACTGGCTGAGAAGTATATGAATTGGTGAGTTTTGGGCCGGCAAATTTGCTACCAATCATGTATGGCACGATTTTTAGTATTTTATAACATTTAGTTGAAAAAAAATACATAGCTCCCCGGAATGCTTGTGTCACCTGCCATCGCGGTTTGCCAATGGGAGTCACAGTTTGGTGCTGTGAGTTCACATAGGGGTCATCAGAGGTCAACCTGTTGACAGCTCATATGAGCCTTGGTCCAGTGGTTCTTCTGACCAAGTATGAAGTTAATCTTAATCAGTGAACATATGTAAGAAATGTGTTATAGATTTGGACAAAATGGGGTTAAAGATCACATAGGGGTCATCAGCAGGCATCCTGTTTACACCACATATGGGCCTTGGGCCAGTGGTTCTTTTGACCAAGTATGATATAAAATTGGATGGATTTGAGTACAATACTCCAATTGGTCGAGCTATGAGTTTTAAAAAAATTGTGAGTCGTGCAGCAACAAACATTTTTTTTAAAAACTCATAGCAAGACCAATTACTTGGGGAGTATTGTGAAAAAAATCCATCCAATTTTATCATTATTTTGTTTTCAGAATCTTGTGTACTTTATTACTATAAATTTCAATTGGGAGAATGTAAATATACACAACCAGAAACTACGAACCAGACACTTTAGTTCTGCCACCAGACAACTGGCCGCAGATACTAGACACCCAAAAATGGACACCAGACATCCTACACCCAACACCTGACCCTTAACATTTGACACCCAACATGACACCCAACATAACACCTGACAACTATCTCACACCCAACATCAGACACTAAACATCCGACACCCAAATCTGACATTTGACACCCAAAACTTGACAATTGACACCTGACATCTGACACCAAACATGACACCAGCATCTGACACCCAAAATGACACCTGTATCACTTAACATCCAAAATTTGACACTCAACATGACACACAACACCTGGCACCAAATGCCTGACACTTGACCTAACACCTGACATTTGACACCCGACATTTGACAACTGACATCTGACACCCAACACCTAATATTACACCCAGTATCTGACCCCCAACACCCAACATCTGACACTTGACACCAAACACCAACATTTGACACTTAACATGACACCCAACACCTGGCACCAAATGCCTGACACTTGACCTAACACCTGACATTTGACACCCAACACCCGACATTTGACAACCGACATCTAACACCCAACACTCAACACACAATATTACACCCAGTTTCTGACACCCGACACCCAACATCTGACACTTAACACCAAACACAAACATTTGACACTCAACATGACACCAACACCAAATGCATGACACATGACCTGACACCAAACCCAACACCTTACACCTGATGCTGACTCCCAATTCCTGACACCAGAGACCAGACATCTGACACTGACACAATACACCACCTCATTTACACCATGATACCACAAATTACAACCAGCAACCAGAAAGTACAAGAAATAAGACATCAGACCAAACTCATGAAACCTCACCCTCCAAGAAATTGAAAACAATCCTAAACTATTGCAACCAATCATCAGCCTCCATCGCCAACTGTCCAATAATCAAAATAATGGGACAGCACAGAATTTCCAAGCTGTACAATGAGCCTATTCACTGCTTTACTGGCTATTTACTGTGTACAAAGCATATAGGATGGAAGATCTGAAAACAAAATAAGGAAGCTAATTGTTGAAACCCTATGTTGAGAAATGATCAATTGTTAACTTTGTTTGGTTAATGTAATTGGGTGTCAAAGCCAACATAGGGTCATCAAAGATCAATCTGTTGTAACATACCGCATTAAAGAGACACTGGCACATTTGAAATAGATTGCGCCCTCAAGATTTTTCAAAATTGCTATTTTTGCATGGTTTAAAGCATTTATAACATTAGCCCTCACCGAAATGACCTAAGACCAAATCAGCGTCCTTATGGGTAAAAACAACAATTTTATATGTCGCCGGCGACATTACTTCAGCAGACGACGGGAAATGGCTGTAACACAAGGAAAATGCACCGTTTGCATGTTTCCCACGGCATTACACCCTGTTTGACCAGTTAGTGACCTTTGTGGTTTCCATGAGTATGAGTCGATGAGATCATGTAATATTACCCATTGTTGATTAAAGTTATGGAAAACTTGAAAAGTAGCCTACAAATTACCTGGGTGTCTTTTTACCTCTTATTAACGTCCTTATCTGTTTTGAGTATGGTTTATTTTTGTGTTATATGTATCCTATTCTTCCAAAAGTGGCCTAGACTATCATGTGAGGGCAAATTCAGAAAATTTTATTTTGTGAAAGGTGCCAGGGCCCACTTTAAATCTTGGCCGGGTTCTTTTCAGTAATTGGCCCTTTAGCATCTTATGTGCACAAAGAATATATTTTACAAAAGGGATCATGTCATCACAGGTCACTTTGTTTATCCCAAATATGAGCCTTGGGCAGTTGAGTTTTGACCAACTATGAAGTAATAAGTCAGTCATGCATAGTGAGAAACAAGCCAATGTTAACTTTGTTTATGGCCACAGCTCACAGCCAACAGCACACAGCCTACAGCTCACACCCAAAAAAGGTGTTCCAACACTATGCAACAAGATTTGTAGTTCAAGGCCTCCACCAATTGGCGAATCGGGCAATGAAGCGAATACCAGTCTGGCGTGATACAACAGACAGAAAACACGCCCACATCCAAATTATGTAAAGTAGAGACTTCATAACCTACCAAATAGATGCTAGGAGCCATCCGTACATGGATTACAGGGCCGGATCAGCTTATTGCAGCTGAATAAATCCTGCAAACCACCGCAAGACATACTAAGGACTGGGTCTGCCTGCAGGCGCATACAAAAGATATTACTTCAGACCTCAACTAACACTCGGTCTCTGTCTCATTCAAGGGAGTGATGGAGTATATTTACCATACATGTGATCCATGTGCCCCATTAATGACCTTTAACCTAATATGTACCCTTATATTTGGCCGTGATAACGGATAAACTACACATATGAACCAAATTAACTTTGAAATATCAAAAATAGGAGATATGGCAAGATAAAGATTATGTACTAACGTTTGACATACAGGAAACATGGAGCATACAGACTTTAAGTCCTTATAATTGGATGACCTAAAAATATGATTAATGTTATCACTTTCCAGTGATACCTTTCTAAAGATTAGCCAGGAAGGTTGTATTGTGATAGCAATTAATTTTACGAGCTGTGACAACATTTTTTGTTTTGAAGCTTTTTTGTATCATAACATTCTGGAGTAGAATTTTATGATGTTTTATTCGGTGGAGATATGGCATATGACACTGCAAACCCCCCATGCATGGCCCAAATTCAAAAAATTTACATTTGATTTTCTCTCTCAAAAATCTTAATACCAATAAAGTTATTTCGTGAGTGCAACAACTATAATTTAAATTCCATTCTTTTATTAGTCTGTCCAATATCCACACCAAAGACACAAGGCAAAAGTTACTCTTTTTGCTTAAGTTAGCATGTATGCATGCGCACTATAAATGACACCTTTTATGAAGCATTTGTATCTTTTACTGCAAACTCCTTCTCTAGTCTGGAACACTCTTCAAATACCTCCAACATCCAAGACTACGTCACTGTCTACTTTAAGAAAAAAAACTCAACGACACATCTGTTCCCATAGTTAATTTTGGCCTGCATTGTTTGCGTTTTTGTTGTTTCTTTCATGTTAATCGCACTGTGCATGTGGTCTTAATGAAATGGCCAATTATAGAGTCGGTAGGAATGTAAATTGACCAGCGTTATTAATAAAACAGGCTGTCTGTGACCTCTAAGGGGTCTTTTGTCTTAATAAATCTTCATCATTACAGGCCAGCCATTCACAAGTCTAAAAATATTACCTAAAATTGTTGTGTATCTAGATGGTCAGGAGTTCCTGCATTTGCATACCAATTAGGCTTATTTAAATTGTTTGGAGTCAAAATTTCCACCATCCCCATGAAAGTTTTCAATCGAAAATCCAATCAGAATCCAACTGCATCAATGTGATTAAGACAAAAGAGTAAGAGTGTACCCAATCGGCTGCGGTTGGCGATGATGCGGCCATGGTAACGTGGATCAGGGTGCCATCTGTGCACGCAACTGTTTATATGGCATTCAAACACAATCTCACCAAAAATTTCCCATTTTTAGTGGAGGTATGATTAAAGACACTATCCAGTGATTTTCTAAATGATGGAAATGCAAAAAATGATTCAAAAATCCGACGTTTGCATGGTGTAACAAGTACGGGTATATCCGAATATACCACACAAGTGATAATCTTCACCAAAACCAATTGAAATCTAAGAAGGTAAAATCAGTATTTAGTCAGCATCTGCCTCACAAGACACTTACGGTTAACACATTAATTTCAATGGATTGTATAATCATTTGAAAACTGCTGTTTCTTCCTTTTCTGCAATTAAGTTGGAAAAATAACTCATGCGAATTCTACCGACTTGTCTTTCAGTCTTAGTTACTCCTGGTGTTGAATGTCAAATACTTTGACTCTTTCGGGTAGGGTAGATCAATGATGGTGTCGTTAACCAGATCGCAAGGCTAATTATTAGCTATTGTAAATCCAGTGAATTGCTGCACATAATTTCTGAATGTTTTCTGATGCCTATTTAAAAAGGTCTCCTTACTTTGTACTTAGTTCCTAAGAGGTAGAACTACTACTGACTGGCATGAGATAGAATTGCAGTGATATGTGTAGGCCTAAGGATACCTATTGAACTGTTCCCACAAGCCTGTCAAAAATGTACATTCTGAGTTTCAGTGTAAATTTGGTTGGAATTGGGCATTAGTGGGCAAACTATATTACTCACTGTATCCTGTCTCATCCAACATAGCCAAATACGACACAACAAAAATGGAGCAACACTTCCTTCTTCTTTGGAGGACAAAAATTCATTGGAAAATTAGGGTCTAGATAGTGAAGTCATTACTCAAGCTTATTTGGTGCCAATTTGGTATTAAACTATATAGCTTTGTCATGGATATGTGAAGAATCTGGAAGAAAAACCACTGGAGTCCTACTTGATCAGTGTCAAGAATACCTGCTGCCTAGTTGGTTTACAGTATTGTTGATCACTTGGGGTGCCAGTGGGCAGCATGGATAGATGTACAGTAGTGGTTTTATTTCCTTGGATTGTAATGTGCACAATCATTTGCTGCCCATTGGTAGGGCAGCCTGCATGGCTCAAACAATTAAAGAACACTGCCAGTAGGCAGGCAGTCTTGAAACAGGGTCTTCTAAATCGCATCACCATATTAAAAATCAGAATTGCTCAATTTGGCGTTTTGTCTTTAGGATAAGCAAACAAAGGTTGGAGTTAGCAATGTTCTAGATCAAACATTAGATCCTCATCCTATCACTATTTGGCTCATCTTCAGACCACTATTTGGTATGAGCCATCACAATGTTGATATTGTTACAATGTTTCGTGGACAAAACAAGGCCAGGAAATACCTTTAAACACCAACAATCGAGCCTTGGCACGATTGATCTGAAATTTTATATAATAACAATGAGTTAATATGATTTAATAAGATTGGTTCAAGAAATAGAATTGGTATGTCCAAAACACAAAATTAATATATATTACACTCAATAATTTTTACAACTTAAAATTTTAAGTCCAATAATGATCAGATGTTAAAAAAAGAAGCGGTGCAGTTCAACGATGATTGTCCTAACAGCGACGACTCCAACTGGAAGCATATGAATCATGGTATATAATCCATGGGAATTTCTCAGGTCATGAAGATAACAGTGTCAGCAGTCAAGACGACGGGGTTGTTAATCGATGACACTAATATCCACAGTAGTGTATCCGTCTGGGATATATGTGTCATAGGTTTGACCCTCTCTCAAATCCCGGTGATGCGGGATGATTATAACACGTCACTGTGCAGTAGGGGAGTTGGTCCCCAGATGATTATCAAAATTGGATCGATTAAGCCCAAATTAATTGCGTTGGGTACGGTTGCAAAAATAATGGGCGAGACGAAGTTGAGCCCAATATTAAAACCCAATAGCGAGGAACCAATTAATATTGGGCGTAAATCATCCAATTATCTTATGTTTTTGGTCGATATTTTCACACCCACTTAGACTCCCAAAAACATGATTAATGAGGATTATAAGTTTTGAGGAGTCCCAAGTGGTGATTGAAATATCGAATCCAAAACAAGATAATGATAAAATTGGATCATTTACGCCCAAATTTATTGGTTCGCTATGATTTTAAAATGGGCTCGACTGCGTCTCGCCCAATTTTTGCAACTCGGTAGCTGACCAATAAATTTGGCTTCAATCGATCCAAATTGTATATGAAGGCCGGAGGCGTCCAGCCGGGACTAAACTCTGGCTACAACTTTACCTTAAGGTCCACACTACAGGTAGAGAAATGGGCATTTCAAACATTTTAGATTATGGGCGATATGTCATAATACTGACTTGAGCTGAAAAAATCAAATTGGTTACAATGTCAAGTCTCAATTAAACTGGTCTTGAGCTGAGCTACATATTTGAAGCCCCAAAAAGCTCAGATGTACAATAACATTTTAAAAACAGCAAGGCAGTTGCTATTGTGCTGCTATACCTCTCTGTAGGTTTTAAGAGAAGTTGATCATTGGCCATTCTTTTGGATAGCTATGTGATAACATTCAAAATTCACGGTACTGCCTTACTGTGGATTCGGTCATACCTGCAGAACCGTTCATTCCGAGTGTGCATTGGGGTGATGCTATTTCCAATGAACATCATCTTGCTTTGGGCTCCTCAGAATCATTTGTTGGACTTCTCTTTTCATAATGTCTACTGTATTGCCCCAAAGATCCAGAAGCCACAATATCTTACTTACAACATGTATGCATATGATGGGCAGATTTATTTAAAAGCGATCCAGAGATCATGAGGATGCCAAACATGCTGTTGACAGGTTATCTCTTTGTATTGATGAAATCAGTGAGTGGATGCAACTCAAACTAAATAATGAAAGAATTTTCATCTCATGTCATTTATCACATCAAAAAAAAACCACCTAAACATTAGGCGTGTTCAGACGAGGGCTCTAAACTTAAAGTTTACATCGTAGTTTTAATTTTCGAAGTTTAACTTGTAGTTAGTGCCCGTGCGAACGCACTCGTGGTTTGGTTTTGTAAAACTTTAAGTTACTCGAAGTTTAAAACCATAAGATTTCTTATGGTTTAGTCGTTGTTAGCGCGCTACCCCCTGTTGAACGCCAAAGTTTACGAGCTTTTACGGCCGTGTGGACAGGCTTATCAACAAGCTCGAAGTTTAGTGTGACCTCGCCATGACGTAGTTGGGTCGCGATGCGGTTGCCATTATATTTATCATAGCGACGGACATAAGTGTGTTAGTACAATCAGACTGACAGTTAAAAAATATAAATTTTAAAACATTTTATATAATAATCGTGCACTGACCGTACAATCTGACGAAGCATAAATAGGCCCTATATACATTATAGTGACCTAGCCGTTTCATTAGTTTATAGTAAGCTGCAGCGTCCTATTTGAGGAAGGTGGAAAATATTTTATTTGATTCGATCCCCCCATCAATTTTCATCGCTATTCGCTTACTAAATGTGGCTGCCATTTTAGGCAAGTGAAGACGAGGCACATGCATGGTAAGACCGACAGCAGTTACTTATGATTATCCCAATTGGTTACGAATTACAAATCAAGGAAACTACATGATTTTTAGCATCTCTTAGATCGGCAGTAGTAACGAAAGTCGATAGAAAGCGTGATGTAAGTGGTTGAATTTCGTGAGAACATTGTTTATTATGAATATTTATAGGAGACAGACAGTGATTGACAAGTTCATGAAGTCACCAAAATGGCGAATTTCGAATTTTACCGAATGTTTTCCGGCGCGACTTACCACCAATTATACATTCAAACGGGATTTTTTAAAAGACTTTTAAACGTTTTACATAACACAAAAACTGATAAATATGTAAAAAACCAGGGGATGCTGTTAATAACGCTCCTTGATTGTGGGTTTAGGCACATGCCAGCACCGGTATAAATTATCATAACGGTCTTCTCTTGCTTGTTTTCGAACATCTTGAAGGGCCGTGTTGTTTTACGTCTAGTTCGCATGCAAACCCTAAATATACGACAAAACAACGCATACTTTATTGGATATACCCCATTTTAAAACGTTTCATCGCGGTATAAAAATCCCCCTAGTTTTTTTTTTACGCCTACCATTCCGCCATGATTCTGTTTCGCGGGGTATTTTTGGAGCCCTGCAGTGGGTCACCGGTATAGCGCGCTATACTTCCGGTTCTGATCAACACGTCGGCAAATATCGCGTTTAGGGCAAGCCCAAAGGCCATAACGTAGTGCCGCAACGCTTTGGGCGACATTCCAACGCTTTGCTACATTTCGGCAACGCGTTGCAAGAAAGTAGCAACGCTTTTTCGTCGTCGGCTCATTATAATGATGAATTTCTGTGACGTATTTCAAAAATTAACCCACAACGCGTTGCAAAGTATCATAGCAACGGCGTTGTGGAAATCACAACGCGTTGCAAAGCCTCACAACGCGTTGCGACCTTCACAACTCTTTCTCAACCTCAAAACGCGTTGCGATTTCACAGCCATAAGGGTCATAACGTAATGCCGCAACGCGATTTGTGAGAAAGTAGCAACGCGTTGGCGACATTTTGGCAACGCGTTGCGACATTTCGGCAACGCGTTCCGACATTTCTGCAACGCGCTGCGGCGTCGACCAATCAAACTCATGAATTCCTGTGACGCATTTCAAAATATATCCCCAACGCGTTGCCGGCAATACTTATGAACCCTTCTGGCCTTCACGGCGCGTTGCAACCTTCACGACGCGTTGCGAGCTTCACAACACGTTCAAACGTTCACACGGTTAGTGGAAGGCCATAAGGGTCAAACGTATTGCCGCAACGCGTCGTGAAGGTTTGCAACGCGTTGTAAGTCGCAACGGTTTGTGAGATTTATATTTTTGAAATCGTCACAGAAATCCATGATTTTGATTGGCCGACACCGCGGAATGTCGCAACGCGTGCCGAAATGTCGGCAACGCGTTGTGACTTTTCTCACAACGCGTTGCGCAATACGTATGACCCTATGGGCGTGTGGACCGTAGCAAACGCTTGTGAAGCTTGCAACGCGTTGTGAAGCTCGCAACGCGTCGTGAAGGTTTGCAACGCGTTGCAAATTATCTAGCAACGCGTTGTGGTCTATTTTTTGAAATACTCACGAGAAAATCATGATTTTGATTGGCCGACGGCGCAACGCTTGCCGACATGTCGCAACGCGTTGCTACTTTCTCGCACGCGTGCAGCAGATACGTTATGTCCTTTATGGCTTGCCATACCGTTGAGTAACTTTTCATGCATTGCGATGATAAAACCCGTGTGGACGTCTGTCGAAGTTAACGGAAGGACGGATTAAAACTTATTATTGATGTTAGGTTATCATAGATGATTACGCTCCGTCTGAACATTACGCTCTCAGACATTACCCAGTCCTCTCAATCAGAAACCTTGGTGTAGTGCTTGATCAAACCATGTCCATGACTGAACATGTGAAGCAAGGTTATCACTAGTCTGTCAACTTCCATCTTGCAATAGTTACCAAATTTGTCGCTTGATCATGTTTGTGGAATTGTCATCACCTCATTGGCTCACTGATCTTATCTTCTCATCTACTATGCCAATTCACTACTGCATGGAATGTTGGGCCAGAGATCAGAGTAAACTACAGATATTACAGAATAGACCAGCTAGGCTGGTGTTTAGATCTGATAAGACACCAATCTGTCTTGTCTTGTAGAAAATACTGACAAACTAACACTCGGAATCTCTGTATCATTACAAGGGAGTGATGGGAGTATATTTACCATACATGTTTGATCCCTGTGCCCCATTAATGACCTTTGAACTCTGCATATGTACCCTTTATTAACTTTGCCCGTTATAACGGATACATACCACATATGAACCAAATTCAACCGTTGGGCCATATCAACAAGAGATATGGCAAAGATAGTACGAAAGTTTTTACATACAGACACATGACCATACAACTTAAGCCTTATCATGTGACCTAAAACTGATTAATGTATCCACTTTTCCGAGCTGAATACTTTCTAAAGATTAGCAGTGAAGGTGTTTGTGATAGGCACTAATTTTACGAAGGCATGTGCACAATTTTTTATGTTTTGAAGCTTTTTTGTATCATAACATTCTGGAGGAATTTATGATGTTTTATATTTGTGGCAGATATTGCATATAGACACTGCACCTGCATGCCCAAATTCAAACTTTCATTGAATCTTCTCTCTCAAAAATATAATTACCATAAAGTTTATTTCAGTAGTGCAACACTATAAATTAAATTCCATTCTTTTTATTAGTCTGTCCAATATCCCACCAAAGACACAAGGCAAAAGTTACTTTTTTTGGCTTAAGTTAGCATGTATGCAATGCACTATAAAATGACACCTTTATTATGTACAGCTAATTGTTTCTTTTTACTGAAACTCCCTCTCTAGTCTGGAACACTCTTCCATCCAAACATCCATGTACTACTTCACTTTCTACTTTTAAGAAAAAAACTCAATACCACATCTTTCCCATAGTAATTTTTTCCTTCCTTGTTTTTAGCTGTTTTGTTGTTTCTTTAATGTTAATCGCACTGTGCATGTGGTCTTAATGAAATGGCACATTATAGAAGTCAGTTATGAATGTAAATTGACGCAGCTGTGTTATTAACTCATAACTAGGCGTCCTGTACCTCTAAGAGTTTCTTTTGTACGTAAAAATCTCTCATCTATTACAGGCAGCAATTCACAAGGGTCTAACATATTAACCTTAAATTGTTGTGTCTCTAGAGGGTCAGGAGTTTCCTCATTTGCATACCAAATTCGGGCTTTATCTATTTTTGGAGCTCACATTTCCACCATCCCCATGAAAGTTTTCAATCGAACATTCCCATCAATAATCACTGCATCTATTGTGATTAAGACAAAAGAGTGTTACCCAATCGGCTGCGGTTGGCGATGATGCGGCCATGGTAACGTGGATCAGGGTGCCATCTGTGCACGCAACTGTTTATATGGCATTCAAACACAATCTCACCAAAATTTCATGATTGGGAGTAGATTAAAGACACTATCAGTGATTTCCTAATCAGCAAATCAAAAATGATCAAAATCAGACGTTTTGCATGTGTGTAACAAGTACTGTATATCCTAATATACCACACAAGTGATAATCTTCACCAAACCAATCTGAATCTAAAGAAGGTAAAAATCAGATATTTTAGTCAGCAATCTGCATACAGACACTTAGGTAAACATAATCAATGGATATTTGTATCCATCTTTGAAAACGCTGTTTTCTTCCTTTTCCTGTCAATTCAGTTGAAAAATAACTCATGAGAATTCTACAGACTTGTCTTTCATTCTAAGCTACTCCTTGAATTTCAAATACTTTGCACTCTTTCGGTAGATCAACTGATGTTGTCGTTAACACAGATCGCAAGGCTAATTATTAGCTATTGGTAACTCCATGTGACATTTGCTGCACATAATTTCTGAATGTTTCCTGATCCTATTTAAAAGGTCTCTTACTTTGTACTTAGTTCCTAAGAGGTAGACTACCTACCTGACTGGCATGATACTT
The DNA here is from genome assembly GCA_023653785.1 of Ophioderma brevispina. NCBI lineage: Eukaryota > Metazoa > Echinodermata > Ophiuroidea > Amphilepidida > Ophiodermatidae > Ophioderma > Ophioderma brevispina. The sequence continues at coordinate 327,440 of JAMKCH010085066.1, forward strand.
AATTGCCAGTGATATGGTAGGCCTAAGGATACCTATTGAACTGTTCCCACAAGAAGTCTGTCAAAAATGTACATTCTGGTTTCAGTGTAAAATGGTTGTAATTGGGCATTAGTTGTGCAAACTATATTAACTCACTGTATCCTGTTCTCATCCACCATAGCAAAATAATTACCCACAACAAAAAATGGAGCAAAAATTCCTTCTCTTTGGAGGACAAAATATAATGACAATTTAGGGTCTAGATAGTAAGATCATTAACTCAAGCTTATTTGGTAAGCCAATTGGGTATTAAACTATATAGCTTTGTCATGGATATGTTAAGCCATCTGGAAAAACCACTGGATGTCATACTTGCTCAGTTCACGACTACCTCTGCCTGTTGGTTCTTACAGTTTCTTTGTTTGAGTCACTTGGGCTGCCAGTGGGCAGCAATGGATTCGTGTACAGTAGTGGTTTATTTCCTATGGATTTCAATGTGCACCATCATTTGCTGGCCCATTGGCAGCCCTGGCATGGCGCAAAAATTAAGCACCTGCCAGTAGGCAGCATTCCTTGAACAGGGTCCCTCTAAATCGCATCACAAAAAACTCAGAATTGCTCAATTGGTCGTTTTTTATTTAGGATAAGCAAACAAAGGTTGGAGGTTAGCCATGTTGCTAGATCAAACTTAATCCTCTTTACCCACTATTTGGTATGAGCCATCACCATGTTGATATTGTTTACAATGTTTCGTGTACAACAAGGCCCGAAATCCTTTAAAAACCACATCGACTGCCTTCGTGCACTATTTGATCCTGAATTTATATAATACACTGATTTAATAGGATTTTAATCAGATTGGTTTCAAGAAGTTGGTATGTCCAAACCAAATTCAATAATAATTACACTCAATAATTTTACATCTTAAAATTTTAAGTCCATAAATGTCCAGAGTTAAAAAGAAGCGTTGCAGTTACAACGATGATATGTCCTAACAGCGACGACTCCAAAATGATAGCATATGAAATCCATTGTATATAATCATGGATCTTCTCCGTCCTTAAGATAACAATTGTCCAGCAGTTCAGACGACGGGGGTTTTCCTCGATGACACTAATATTCCACAGTGTTATCAGTCTGGGCATATATTTGTCATAGGTTTGACCCTCTCTCAATCCCGGTGATGCTGTGAATGATAAAACCCAAGGGTCAAGAGAATAAATAAAGGATGTAATGGTGGCAGAAGTTGTGGAGAGTGAAGGGGACAACTTTTGGGTTCGGATGGAGTGGGTGGGAATATATTCGAGATTAAGCAGGGACGCAGAAGAATTTGAGGGATTAGGAGCATGGGCGGTCGAAAGGAAAGGATGTGGTGGGAGCGGGGAGGGGCTCAGTAAAGCGAGATCTCACTGTGCATTAGGGGAGTCTGGTCCCCCAATATTGATATAAAATTGGATCGATTAAGCCCAATTAATTGGTTGAGCTACGAGTTGCAAAAATAATGGGGCGAGACGCTGTCGAGCACAATTTTTTAAATCTCATAGCTAGACCAATTAATATTGGGCGTAAATCATCCAATTTTATCATTAATGTTTTGGATCCGATATTTTCACACACTTAGACTCCCAAAACATGATAATGAGGATTATCATGTTTTGAGGAGTCCCAAGTGTGTGAAATACGGATCCACAACACGAAAGGATAATGATAAAATTGGATGATTTACGCCCAAATTTATTGGTCTCGGCATTCTATTCTTTTTACAAAATATTGGGCTCGACTGCGTCTCTGCCCAATATTTTTGCACTCGTAGCTCGACCAATTAAATTTGGGCTCACTCGATCCAATTTTATATGAAAGCAGGATGGGCAGTCCAGCCGGGGAGCTAAACTCTGCTACAACCTTTACCTTAAGGTCCACACTACAGGTAAGAAATGGGCATTTCAACAGTTTTAGATTCTGGGCGATTGTCATAATTACTGACTTTGAGCGAATAAATCATTGGTTACAATTACAAGTCTCAAATTAAACTTTTCTTTATCTGACTACTATTCTGAAGCCCCATAAAAGCCAGATGTACAATAACTTTTAAAAACAGCAAGGCAGTTGCTATTGTGGCTGCTAGACCTCTCTGCAGGTTTGAATAGAAGTTGATCATCCATTCTTTTGGATAGTCTACGTGATAACATTCAAAATTCCCGGTACTAGCCTTACTGTGGCTTCGGTCATACCTGCAGAACCCGTTCATTCCGAGTGCGCATTGGGGTGCTGCATTTCCAATGAACAATTCATCTTGCTTTTGGGCTTCCTCATATTCATTTGTTGGACCTTCTCTTTTTTCATAAGATACTGTATGCCCCAATTATCCAAGCACAATATTACTTACAACATGTTGGCAGATGATTGCAGCTTTATTTAACCATCGATCCAAGATCAATGAGGATGCAACATGCTGTTGACATGTTATCTCTTGTATTGATGAAATCAGTGAGTGGATGCAACTCAAACTAAATAATGAACGAATTTTTCATCTCATGTTCATTTTATCACATCAAACACCTCAAGACATAACCATCAGACAATTACCCAGTCCCTCTTCAATCAGAAACCTTGGTGTAGTTCTTGATCAAACAAGTCCATGACTGAACATGTGAAGCAAGGTTATCACACTAAGTCTGTCAACTTCCATCTTTGCAAATTTACCAATTTGCGCTTGATCATGTTGATATTGTCATCACCTCATTGGCTCACTGACTATCTCTCATCTACTTGCCATTCACTACTGCATGGAATGTTGGCCAGAAGAGCAGAGTAAACTACAGATATTACAGAATAGACCAGCTAGGCTGGTGTTTAGATCTGATAAGACACCAATCTTGTCTTGTCTTGTAGAAAATAACTAAAAAGACAAAAAACACCCCAGTTGGGGTCAACAACTATACCCTACTCCTCAAAAAGCTATACTGGCACCAGATCAGATGAGTGTTATCTTTACTAAATTAAATTGTTTCTGGGCTTCGCACACCAAAATTTGATTATGCGCAGAAAACACTGACGAGCATAGAAGTAAGACTGAAAAAATACTGGTCTTAGAAAGAAACCGGGTCTTCTCACTCTCTAAGCACAAGATTTATCACAGACCACTAAGAATTGTGTGGCGTGGATACCGTTAACCAGCGCTAATGTATTTCATCTTCATTTCAGTGTTTCAAGCGGCCGTATTATATTATATATTTCGAAGGGGTGTTCAATAGGTTGCCTGATTCTAGCATACTAGGATTATGCGAAACTCCAATTCACTGTCATGAGGATCAATTAAATGATACCACCCATAAGTTATCAGACACATACATATTAGGCTTGGAGAAACTGTGAGCAGTAGAATTAAATAAATATGAAAAAAACCTAGGTTCAAACCTGGTTCCTCGTCGCTATCCTCGGTGTTTGATTTCAACCACTAGACCAAAGAGAACTGTGTTAAAGTGGATAGCAGTGAAAGTTTAAAATTGGCCTGTTGTTACATGCAGCCACACAATTTTGTGGGCATACCAGACAACATCGGGTTACAGTTTCACTAAAAACAACCTAGAGGCAAGACATGTTTAGAAACATGGCAGGTTCTGGCCGAATTGCCTTCTCCCTAGCTGAGATCAATGGTTCAGCTTCACTGCACTAAACAATGAATCTGCTGAAGCAAATCTAGGCTTAAAGTAGCCCAAAATCTTCTTCAGTGTTAACCTTATGCTTCTTACCTGCAAGGGTATGTCTGAGCAATTCCATCCATTGCAGTCAGAAGTTGACAACACACTCTCACTGTAAAATTATTACATTTTGCAATTACATTTTAAAGTGTTGAATTTTATGTTGTTATGGGTGTATATTACATTGTTTCATGATTGTATGATTTTATGGTGTTACTTTTACTTTGTATGCATGCTGATCACTGTAAATATTAAGTTGTTCAGTGTTTTTAACTTTTTTATACCTATCAATATTTAGGTGTTTTAAAAGTTTCATGAATTTTGTTTTCCAATTAATTCATTCGGTTATGTATTTAATTATCATGTTTATATTGTATTTGAATGTAATTTTATAGTGTTTTATCATGTATGTAAGTGAAACAGGGCCCTGTGTAAAAACAGCTGATTGCTGATCGGGCCACCCTGTATAAAGATAATTAAAATAAAATTAAAATAAATAGTAAATAAAAAGGTCAGTGGGTGATAGGACTTTTAGCGATGCGCCCTAGCCTATGGAACTCATTGCCCGCCTCTGTTTGCCATTCCAGGTCCATTCTTACCTTAGAAAGTGTTAAAATTTCACTTATTTTTTCTTAAGAGCTGAGCATGTCCACAAATTGGTGTATGTATCCCATTGCCTCATGTAATTTTTTTATTTGATTGTTACAGTACATTTAAAAAAAAAATCAAACTAAACAAAACTGACCAACACACAAGACAGGGAAAACTCTGCTTCCCTTTTTCAATAACATCTAGTGAACCATAAGAATGGGGAATATTAAAACAGAATGTGAACTGCACACAAAATGCATATATCCTCCACCTCCACTATTATAGCTATATGTAAGTCTAGCCTCTTGCTGGATTGGTAATACAACAAATTCCAATAGTGCATTGTATAACTTTTCAAACTTTCCCAATGTGATTGCACTGTATTAGGCAACCTTTGATGCAAATTTCACAAAGCACTGTTTTAGAGAGTCTTATATGTTGTTTGTTTGTACTCCTAATTTATATCAAAATATTGAGGTGATCAAGCAAACTGAGCTCTGAAGTCGGTCCGATTCGATTTTTACTTTTCCATGGAACTGTATGCACCATTAAGGCTATTTTATTTTGCTGAAACCCCCAGTGAAATTGACCAAGTATTACAAAGATATAATCAGTTGAAAGGTGGCAAAATAAAGGAAACAAAGAAATGTTCTCTTGTTTGGCTAATCTCAAAATCAATAATTTGCGACCTGCCCACTCATTTGCTTGATCACATCACATATTACAGCAATAGAGTTTTCTAAAATTGGTTTTCGTTACTGGAACACTACCTTGCTTTCTGTTTATATCAGTTGCAATTAAATACAGCATATGTTTATTATCCTATAAATACATGACAAAAAAAGGTTGTTTCACTCATTCATGCTTTTCTGTCCTACATATTGAGAGAGAGTTGTGGGGGAAATATGCTAAGTGGCCAGAGTTCAGAGCTATTCAAGTTTAATTTATATTGTTTTGAACTCTGCACTCCCAAAGAAGAGCACAGTACAAAATTTTAATATGGATTATTGGATATGACTTCTTACTCATGATCACTGGAAGGAACACTGCTATACTTAGTGTTTATTGATCAGTACGATTATGTATCTGCAAATGTACCGCATACATTTATATCATATACACAACATGACAAACGTCTGCATTCACCGATCTAATGATTTATGACCTGCTTATTGAATACATTTGTGGGAGTGGGTCTGGCAGTGGCCATGAGTTCAGAGCTTTTAAGTTACATGAATATTGTTGTGCTCTTACTCCCTCAGAGCGCCAGTTCCAGTACAAACACTATGGCTTATGGCTCCCCTGGCAATAATGATCAACGGAAAAAACACTACTCCTTATTGTTGATTGATCACATGTACTACGTTACATTATTATCCTATACACAGCATGACAAAGTTGAATTTGCCCATTCACTGATTTATGACCTAGTTATTGTAAGAGTGTAAGGGCAAAGACTATGCAAAGTGGCATGAGTCCCAGAGCTACCCCAGTTACAATACTGATTCAACTGAAATAATTACTGATATTTTATAAATTGTGATACTTATATTGGATTTCCATCATTATTAGTGGGTATTAATTATGAGAATAAAAGTTTATGATTTTGGGAACCGGTACATTTTACGACGAATTTAAACCAAGCGATACCATTAATTTAAGTGAAGAACGAGGCCAGGGGCAAGTTCGTCCATGCAAAAATAATGGCGTTGTCAGTTCAATTGACGTAAAGAGAGTAACGGTTCCAAAACATACCTTGATTCTCATCTTAAATTTATAATTTAAAAGGTGCATATCGTGATTCCAGCACCTCAGTTTTTCATGGGTCAATAGAATCCTTGAGAAAAGCTTATCACAAAAATTGAGGTTGATTCCGATCTTGAGGTTTTGTGTTTGTGTTATGAGCAATTCAATGTTTCCCACGGTACCATAGGCCACTGTGCTGTAATTGTCCCTTGTGGACAGAAAAACAAAATCGCGAATTTCTACAAATACGCCCCCGAATATTGTACACATGGATACTGAGGCTAACAGTTCAGATGATTATAAAAATCTTCACCCTTTTTCAGGTAAGTCAGGGGGACGAGGTTGTTTGATGACGAATAAGCCCCTTTAAGGTTTCTTTAACCAAATTTGAGACTTATGGCTTAAATACAACGAAATGACTGCCCACACACGTGACAAAAAATTCAACACAAACTGTTGAACACAGGAAAACGCAATTAGACGGCAACATTGGCTGGCAGCAAAGCAGCCAAAACGTGGTATGACAGAGCGCTCAACCTCCAAATATCGTCAATGCGCAGTGCGTACTACCTGGGTTCAATTGTCGAATGAACTGGGGCACAGCCAATGAATTGCGTATTATTTTACAGCTGTTAAGAATTGACCTTAGACACCAATACCCGTAATTCCTTTCAAGTTAGACGTAAGGAATACTTCAAGTGGCCAATTGTTTAACCTAACATCTAAGGTCTTCTAAAGGTTGAACCCACAAATTCTAATTCCAACTCATCATTTTGCACACTAGCTACAATGAACTCCTAAGCTGTGCACTTTGATCAGTTTGTCATTTGATGGCATTCAGTTTAACATCAACCAGGTGGTGTTAATGTGCATTCACACAATACGGCAAAAATAATTGCCATCAGATGGGCTACAACTGCACGCAATGGTAATGAACGCTGGTAATACAGAACAGCCTGCCTACAACAGCCATCAAATCGTGCCTCATACTAGGTCAATCTGTGGAAAAACAACTGGGGCAGTAACTTGATGCCATAGTTTTCAAAGTTGTATTATTGTGTAGGATTCGATTTGTTTTTTTACTGATCAATGCCGATATTATTTAGGGGTTCATTCAAAGGATAGGGGGATGAATGCTAATTTATGTCTGGGGGCTTAGCCAAGAGAGACATTTTTTTTTGGTTATTTATAATCTGTTCTGGTATTATGGATGTGCTGAGCGCCTTTAATGGCAGCCGCATAGCGCCTTGAGCAGGTTTACTTGGATATGTCGCGCGTTAAAATACACATATTATTATTATTTTATTATATTAACTGCATACCTTTGAATACAGCTATGTGCATGATACCAGGGTCAACATGTGCCTATAAAATAAGAACGGTGATTGGCCAGAGTCCAGACCAAGCTTCTTACAACACATTAAGTTAAGACACAAGACTCAGCATACATAGGTTTACCATACACAATTGTAGGGCCCAAAACACACAAATAAACCAAAAACATATATTCACTCAAAATTGTCAAAATACATTCACATACAAAGTTCCAGCAACATCGTACTTGCATAATGAGATTTTCACTTAATGGGCATGACACCGAGACACTAGTTCCATAATTATTGGCTTTCCTACTCAATGACAAAAAAATTGACCACCAAAAAAAAATCACATTTGCAAAAAATGGGTGATTCCACCTAAAGCCATGACATGAAGACGTTTTCCATGAGCATGGTATCCGACACAGTTTAAAGAAGCAAGAATGACATGGGATAGGGAAGAATGGGAAAGACAGGTGGTAAGGACAGATGTCATAGAGATAGAGGGAGTAGAGAAGAGGAGAGAGATAGAGGGGAAGCTAGAGAGAGAGGGAGAGAGGGAAGGAGAGAGGGGGTGGGGGAGAGAGAGAGAGAGAGGTCATTTTCTATGAATTTCTATGAAAAGAAATAATTACAGCAAGAAATATGAACTCGTTTGTACAATTTTATTCAAGAGTTTGTTAATTATCACGGCCTCCATTGTGACATAAATTCTGCAGTTTTAACAATGCAGTTTGGGTCGCACTACAAAAGGTTGTCTTGTCTTTGCCAATGTCCACTTTATGGCCCAATTAAAACAGTTACTTTGACGCCAAGGTCAGCATTTATATGATCACAGGTGACTGCAGCTTAATAATCTATGCCTCCTTTCTTTAAGCCTGGAAAGTACTAGCAATAGTGCCGTAAACTCAATGATGTGACATTAAAATCTAGAATGCTGATGGCCACCATTTTATTGACAATTTGCTGGAGGAAATAGACGGCTTCCCAGTCAATCCTGAAATTAACAAAATTTCTATATTTCCCACTAATTGAAATCTCGTCTATGAAGAAAATACCACTACAGTGCAGGATATGAGGTGGTAGCACTAAAAATTAGATAACCAATGAGGGACTAAATCATGTTTACAACAAACCTTGAAATGTAGAAGAATATGAGCACAAAAAAACATTTGAGGCACTTCTATTGAAATTGACAGCAAAAGGGGAATTTTCAATCGTAACCGTGCCCTAATTGTCACCTGCAGACGATTTACCACAATCTAAAATGACTTCTGCGTACTAAGGCTTTGAAAAATGTACGGGGTGCAGGCCAAGAAATCTGAAATTCTGTCTATTTACTCTACACGCGCTGCCCATTCTTAGTAGCAGACTTACTTACGATGTACACCGTATAAGTAGAGTACAAAAAGAAAACAGATAAAGATGAGAATCTAGATCAGCAGGCTTGTTAAGACCTAGCAATTAATACTACTCAACAACTGTAGTTGAAAGATGGCTGGCCAAGATTTCACAAGGAGAAATGTGTACTTAGCTAAGTAACATCTCATTACATTGTGGCATAAATATAGTTCATTACTTCACATCAAGAAAGTACACTCATGTCATAATAGTGGGAATTCTCTATTTTGCAATCTCAGTTATTACTGTACCATAAGAAGGGTCTCTTAGCATGTAACCATATCACAAGCTTTCTCAAAATAGCACTAAGAAATTCCAAATGGGATTGTGAACCAATGAAAATAGGGAAAGCGGTCCCAAATAGGTCGTCCGATTATGTGGTCTAAAAATAAGTGTAGAGCAATGACCCTAAGTGACCTCTGGATAACCTTTGACCTCATCTGTTATCCCACATAAAGCCTCTTGTCTTAATGTATAAGCATACCAACTATGAACTTGATCCATCACTGCACTAAAAAGCTAGACAACAATGTGGTCTAAGAATAAGTGTAAAGCAATGACCCTAAGTGACCTCTAGATAACCTTTGACCCCATCTTTTATCCCACATAAGGCCTCTTGTCTTAATGTATAAGCATACCAACTATGAACTTGATCCATTACTGCACTAAAAAGTTATACATGTAGACAACATCTTAACCACACATGTATACCAACAGTTTGACACACAGACACACATCAATCATGCAGCCATAAGGTCTTTCGGATTATATCGGACGACCTATAAATGGTGGTTGCAAAGCTTGAATTAATAAGAACCTGAAATCATTTTTTTTTTCCAAATGTTTCACATATTAGAGTATTAGTATTAGTTGCCTGAAAAAGACAAAAATGTATTTAAATTTGCAGTTGCCCAAAAATGTGTAATTAGGGATTCAAACATGTTACAGTAGGATTTTTTATTCCCGTCAGTTCATTAAAAGTTCGTTCTGAGAGGGTGTATGCTTTACCCACTGATTCAATTGAAATTCTAATGTGACGATGTCAGATCAGATTAAGGCCATAATTAAAAAATGTCCCTTTTCTCACGAAGAAAATAATGCAAGCCAAATGCACTGAATAAATTCCAAACATCATCAAACTTAAACAAACTGAAGCATTCAACATAAGAAAAGAAAACTAAGTTTGTTTTGTGTAAGTACATGTATAAGCTGTTTAATTTTGTGTATCGTTTATCGTCTGGCTCTTGTTTAGTCTCCAGACATCTTGTTTTGTTTTCTTGTTGTGTGTGTCACTTCTGTGTATATCTCTTTGCTTAATATCGTCTAGGTTTTATTTTCTTTTGTTAATACTCCCAATTCTGTTATATTTTTATATACTCGCGGGTCCAGCCTTATTTGGTTTATCACTTGGCTTCATTATACAGCTTAGATTTTATTCTCCCAACCCACCTCACACTCTCCTTCCTGAACATATCTTTACCCTCTATCTTTTTTATCCTACTTCACTTTCACCCTTTTGCAAACTTAATCTCACCCGCAGCTCCCCTTCACATCTTTCCGTACCCAATCCTACATAACCTCCTGGTGTCTTCTTTAGCAACTCGTCCTTTCCTCTCTTTCTTATTTTCTCTCTTCCAGCAAACCTTGCATTTTGTACATAGTCTCAGTTTCTTCTTCTTCCCAAACTTCACCGCCTCCTTTTACTACATGTCACATTAACAATACAATTATCCTACGTGTCCCAACCCCCATATATCATGACGAATGATACTTGCTGCACTGCTCGAATTCTTTACTGACACTAGGACTAAAATCACCAAAAAAAACTAAACCTTGTGTATCAACCCAATATCATGACCCATATGTTCATTCAAGTGGACCAGCCCCTACTCATATAACCACACTGACACACCAAACCAAGGATTCCATTATACAACGATGGACGGTTTAATAAACCTTAACCTATCAATTAAACGACTATCTTCCATAATTCATTTCAACTGCCGTAGCATCACTAATCCTTATGAAGAAATCACCACCTACCTGGGCCTGCTCAATCACACTTTCACCATCATAGCTTTCACTGAAACATGGCTCACAGATGCAAAATCTGCACCTCACTTCAGTGGTTACACCTATGTCCAAGGTCCACTCACAGGCAGAGGAAGAGGGGGTCTGCATGTACATTCAAACTCACATTGCACACTAGGTCATGGATATCACACTTGGTCCAGAATCAGACTCATTATTCATTGAATTAACCATCACCATCAATAACAAACCAAAAAATGTAATCGTTGGTGTCACCTACAGACTTCATGAATACACCGTTCAGCAATTCAACACTAACTACGAACACCTACTAACTAATCTCAGCAAAACTAACAAAGACATCTTCATTGTAGGTGACCTAAAACATAACTTGCTCAATTACTTAACAGTCCACCATCAACGATTTTATAATACCCACTGCTAACTCTTACCATTCCCCCAATAAATCGTCCAACCAGAATAACTCACAAACCCCGCCCACTCATTGATAACATTATATCATTGTCACAGATATCACCGACCACTTCCCATATTATATCCCACCCCGACGAAAAGCCAAAAAAGATCCACCAAAATCCAGTAGTCTACAGGCGTGCCTACAGAGAGCACAAACAATCCGCACTTTTAACCGAAAACTTCGTATGAAACTGCAAACCACATTCACCCAAACCAGATGCTAACCATGCCTACAGTCACTTTATTACAACATACGTCAATCATTTTGAAAACTCTTTCCCACTACAGACAAAGGTTCCTCAAACAAAACCGCCACAGAAAACAGCCTGGAAACGGGAATATCAAATCACTTACAAAAAACACACGCTTTATAAAGGCATACAATTAGAAAAAACACACCCCAAGCAAAACAAAAAATAATAAACAATAGATCATTTATATGAATGACATCACAAACATTTAAAAAATGGTTGTAATTTGTATACAGGTGATTGTCTTACATTCACCAGTCTGACTCAAAACTTAAAAACTTGCTTTTTCGAAAATAAACCTTGAGTACAAAACTCAATGGAGGTTCCGAGTATAAACTGTCTCTTAATATATCAAAAAAAAAACTAACTACATGCTATTCTCATCTCATACTATAACCACACCCATACAGTTTACCTTGATAACCAGCTATGTCACAAGTTCATCCTACTAAGTTTCTGGGTCCTCACCATTGACGATACCTACATGGAACCAGCACATTAACTCCACTATCACCAAAAACCTCGCAGGCATAGGTACCATCTACAGAGCAAGACACAACTACCACACACACATAAAACCATACACCCACAATCATCTTCCACAACTTACATACGCAATATACATGATGGGCTCAAACTTCCAAAACACGACTAATCAGCTCAACATCACTCAGAAATGGGCTATCCGTACAATCACTAACTCACCTTACAGAACCACAACACTTGCATTATTTCTTCCCTCAAGACACTAAAAAATAACTGGACATCAACAAAACTTCGGTCGCACTCTTATGCATGACTATCACCAAAACAACCTACCTCCTAATTTCAAAAATAACTTTGTGACAAATAAAACAATACACAATTACAACACTAGGCAATCCGACCATATTCACCTTCTCTACCAAAACACCAAAGAAAAATAGTCTGGACAGTGGTGAAAAACAACCTGGAAAGATCTTCCGAAATCAATCACATCTATCCCAAACAAAATAACCTTTAAAGCACGCCCTCACAGCTTTTTGACATTGATGCAACTCTATACTCTGACTCCGTTCAGCTTCCCCTCCTCCATTGAATGCAAAACGCCAACTGTCCTAGTTTCACTCTCTCTCTGCTCTCCCCCGTCTTTCCTCTCACCCCCCATTATCTTTTTTTTTCCCTCTTACCCGTTTACCGCCTCCTTGCTACGTCTGCCGAAGCCTTTTTACCCCGAGTAAATTATGTTGGGCCAAAATCCTCACCTTTTTTTTTCACAACGTTGTTTTGCCTTAAACATGCCTGTGCCTTACGTACAGACCTGTGATGCCCACAGGACCAGAGCTTATGTGTCCGTCCCCGGTACGCATTTATCTGTGTATGTGTGTCTCATGTTTGTGTGTTGTGTCCCTGTCTGTATCTGTATGTTTTTATGTGGATACTGACTGATGGATGTGGATTTTTAAGTTTGTGGTCTGTGATATGTGATGTCTTTGTCTTTCCCACCCTTCTTTTGCCCCTTCGTCATGTGGTACTCACTTAATCGCGTCTTTAAAAATTTTCGGTATCACGAGTTTTTTGTTCGTTTGCAATTTCCAGCATCACTTGTTCTCTATATTTTCCTTGGACCGCTCTAATGATTCCTCATTGTATGTTGTAAAAGATAAAGATAAGTACTACGTAGGGCCTTCACCTCCTTAGGGCGGGTCATGTTTCCGGTTATTGCCTCACCCGTTCAACGGAAAGTCCGACGACCGGATAACCGTTTCCACGGACGACGGACCTCCCAAGGTATCACCATGCTGATTCGTGGCAGCGAAATTGAGCTCATAAAAGGTGTAAACATCCCCGGGGAAATCCAGCCAGTATTCATAGGGGGAAGTACATTATTTTGCGTGCGATTTTGTTACTTACGCACATGCTTCTACATGTATACGGGTTCACAACTTCACATGTTTATTGAGCAGCTTTCTGAATAATATAATAATTATACTTGTCTGAACTAACAAAATCATGATATCTCCCTCAGTCCAGGACCTCAGCGGCCGACAGTAAAAAAATCGACCCATCCAGTGCGCACCAGCTGCATCTGTTACCACGCAAATTTTTCGACACGTATTATTGGCTAGTTTTGATTTGTTTCTTTCGTGGCCATGGTATTTAATACCATTGCCCATTTTGAAAGTATTGATAGTAGAATCCGTATAACATTAACGATTGTACAAAGTTTCCAAAAAGCGTAATTTTGATTTAATTTTGCACATGAAATTACTATTGCCAACAAACCACCTCGCCTATGACCTCATTTTTCTCCAGGGTAGATCATCTTGCACCAGGTCAGCGACCACGTGGGCGACTTCTGCTCTGCGCAGTAGCCGAATCGGCTAATAAATTATTACGGCTGATATTTTCACGATGCACTGATTGATATAAAAAATCATGTTGACAGCAACAGGTTGTTCTTACACTACATGCGATTCAACCTCCAGATCTATGTGTTTAAATGGCCGATAATGCTCGTAAAATACCACCATTTTTAGTCCGGGGAGGTTATGTCAAAAATAAACTATTGTGGCGCCATTTGGGTGACTCTTGCACTCGCAGTCTCGGCATAGTCAACACTCGATCAGTGTGTGCCATGCATGACAACAACTTACATGTATAATCAAGGTATGTGTTTAGTGTTGTCATGGGGAGAATTATGTCGGATATACCGTTAGTGGTTTGGGGGTCGCATCTTTCTGTAGTAAACGGTGCATAAAAATTTTGGTGCATTTCAATGCCTCCTATTTCTGTAAAAGAATTTTTGTTGGATTTGTTTAATTCCATAGTCCCGATATGAAAAATGTCGACTAAAAGGAAGAGGTAAAAGGGGTTCCCGTTTACACGTTTAGCGACTTTCTACACATTTAAACGGCCTTCCGACCGGTTCACCGTTTAAACGGTTAAGACTGACAGCCCTACCACCTTCTATAAGCTCCCAGGAGTTGTCCAGTGGCGGTCCTAGCATCCGATATTTCTTCTCCAATGTTCAATTAATTTATTTTCACATCGTATCTGTTCTTGTTCTACTTTGTACATAAATTCACATTTATTTCTTTGTAATCTTTGTAATTGCTGAATAAATTGATTTGATTTGATTTGATTGATTTGATTTGATTTGAAAATGATACGAGTAAGTAATTATATTACTCACCAAAATTCATTTGTCATTATTGCTGGAAGAGGAAGAATCTCCACTATCAGAATCCTCCACCGTTTTTACAACCACATCAGGAATTTTCAATATTACAAACGTTGTTGTTTTTCCAGTATGATTTTTCTATATCAACAACTGCTTGCATGCATTTTCCTACTTTATTTCAATATTTTTCGTCACTAAGGAATATTAGAAAATCTGATACGTTTAAGCCTCGTTTACGCTGGTTTGCATTTATTCGTTTTGTTCTGGCAGAAATAATGTTTGACTTCTTTGTATAATCATATATCTAAGTACTGAAAGTTTTGGTCACTCATAACGAACTACAATATTTACGTGGCCTAATCCTCCTCAGATTAAGAGGTTCACCCGGCCTCGATTTTCATGACACTTTATCCCTTCTTTGATTGTCTCCAAACAAAGGAATCGATAGAGTGCCTCAGACTGTAAGACAATCTATTCAATTGAATCTGGTATGAAGCCTTTACATATTTGATACAAAAAGGGCTCATGTAAATTGGGTTTAAAGCATCTTATTCTGCTGAACAAAGTTGAGCATTTCAGCTGTTAATACGGCTTTTTAGTTTTGATCTCAACACATCCCCTCCAGATATGTTCGTACCATCGACAATATGCGTTTACTGACAGGAATAAAAAATCAGACTATACTGAGTGGTTCATCACAAATCAACAATGATGCATCCATGCGTCCGCATATTTTTATCCTGTGAGGGTGGCGAGTGGGATAAAAATATGTTGATACATCTGATGCAGAGTTGTTGATTTGTGTGGAACCACTCTAACATGTTTGAATCCTTTTCAACAACGAAAATCTTTATGAAAACTTGTGAATATCGTGTATAGAGGAACATAACAATTCTCATTATAATACTAAAATGTTTCCATTTCGACAGAAATCTTTTCTCTTGAAATATTTTAGCAAAATCTAAAGCAAAACGATAGTTTTGGCATGTCTGGTGCTTTGCAATTTGCACCTAGTGCCCTTGCGTGTACTCAAGTTCCAAACGTGATGAACAGTGCGCGGGACAGTGCGTTGACTTAAACATACCGTGTAAACCTCTTCCGTGAACACTGCACCAGGCGTAACGCATTCATTTGCATAAAACTGTGGGTTGATGACAAATCAACAACGGGACGCCTGTGCAAGGAGATACTGGTGAGTTGTCCAGAGTGGCTTAACAAAAATAATTTGGCAAAGCTTCTCTGCAATGGGAAGTCAATTTTACAAGTTAGGTAATCAGTCAAAGAGTGTGTTATTTGTAATTTGATCTGATTAATTGAAATAATAATAATTAATTCTTATAACCACATGACAAATCCACCAAAGTGCTCAGGTGCCACTGTGGAGTGCCTTAGGCTGCACAACACAACAATAAATCCCGAACGCAAGGAAGCTCGTGGAAAGAAGTCCGATTTTAGATCTGGAGAAACTGTTGTTCTCAAGAAATACCTGCGAGGTGGGTATGATCAGAAAACCAAATTCACATACAACATTAGCTTCTGAATCTGGGCCACTTTGGTGAAACTCCATTGGAAGAAGACACTACACCAGCCCACCCCCCACCCGCCAGTGCCATGTGGACTGCAACCCCATTTTTGTTAACTATCATTATATACAAAATGATGATATAAGGGGGATGGTAGAATGGCCTTCACCCCAAAACCCCATCTGTATTTCGCCCCGATATTTCAATCCGTTTTGACGTAAGAGCCCGACACGTGGATTTTGTAAGCCCATAGAGTACTGTTGGTAAAATTAATATTGGTCGCCAAATGGGGCATATTTTCGCTCATAAACACCAACCAAACCTCATTTAGCCCTAAGATTCACAGGGTAATGGAAAAATACTAGCTTTCTTCGATACCAAATTTGACCACTTCCGGTAAAATTAGGGTTGCAAAGGGGTGAAGTTTTCCGGGAATTTTGGAAACTTTCCCGAAACCTTTCCGGGAATTTTGAAGGGCCGGGAATATTGGGAATTTTTTGGATTTTTTCAATTTTGGCGTAAGTTTTTACACATTTTAAATTTCATCACTAGGATTTTTGTTTTAAATGCTAGGCCCTTTTCTAAATTTACTGTTTTTGTGGCTAATTAAAGGTTGAAACAAGAGATTTTGGGGCCTCCATACATTGTGTCACATCACTCACGTGTAGTATTTCACATAGATAAGAACCCCAATATATATTTCTCATTTAGATACAGATTATGCCTTCAAATTGAAAAAAATGTGATTTTGATTTGCTTAATTTCAGTATAACACATAGGCGAATTTCATATTTGCCGATGTAAATTAGAAATTCACAAGTTTGTTACGTATAAATAATTCTCAACTTAATCCTTCACATGGGATATTTTGAAGAAAGCGTTTTACATTAGTATAAAATCAGAATGTTCACATTTTTTTGAGGGACCACCCTGTATGTGAAATATCTTGTACATGTAAGAAATATATATGAGTATGTTGGATGCTATAAGGCCCAATTAATGAAAGGCTTTTATTTTTATAGTTTTACAAAAGGTTATCTACATATAGTCCAAGGGCACTCAATAGAAACTATAGCCAAAATCGTGAAGGTCAAATGCACATTCCCAAGTTCAACCCAAAAAATGTGGATCTATAAAATAAAACATATACATTTGACATTGGCAATTTTGAAAGTTTCAATTTTTTGTTTTTTTAATTTTCCATTCATTTGAATACATGTTTAGAGTGCACACTTTGCAAAGCCCTGACTTGGGGCATTTTGCATTGATCATATGCACGTAAAATTCACCCCAAAATCGGCTACAAATAAAAAAATGTGGAAAAAAAAAATTTGGATCTCCAAAAATATGAAATTCAGCTGATGGCTGAATTTCCATTTGAAAATTTCATGCCGTTACAGAAAGCAGTCAAAACCATTAAGTTGAAGTTGATTTTGAAGAATAAGGTCTCACTAAACTAAGGTAATCAAGGTGGGGTGGTTTACCGAAGACAAGACCAGTGAGTGATAGAAGAAAATAAACTGACCATACATGTATGTTTGTTGTAAGCGCATGGTGGTTATTTTATATTAACTTTCTCAGTTGTTTAAAAACAGGCTTACTTGGTTTATGTTCTTCTGAAGCATTTAGCTATACAGAGTAATATCCTACTGAACAGCAGACCTTATATTTTTGAAGAAAGAGTGCTGAAAAATCCCGAAAAATTTCCTAAAAATCCCATAAATTCCTGTTATTCCCAAAATTTCCATGGAAAATTTTCCGCTCTGAAAATTCCCGGGGAAATTTGCAACCCTAGGTAAATCGGAAGTCCCTGGGGACACAGGCTATAGCGATCGGGCCATGGACCTTAATAGTAAAAACAATTAAGTAGCCACCTTCATTCTATGGAACATGTGCATGGATAATAAATTGAGTGACACACACTCCTCTCATGAAAGCCTTCTTCATGGTCTCTTCATACTGCTCTCTCTCTGCTGAAAGCGACCCACCTGCCTGGAAAAGACTCTAATGCTCATCAACTCAAAACAAAAAACAAAGGGTTTAACCTTCATATCAGTAAATTAATTAATCTGTTTGACGATACCAGTAAACCATTTCAACTTGATCCAGTAAGACTTACTCTTCACACTGTTTTGTTTGAAAGTTTGAGGGTCAACCCGTTAGCATCTTTGGAACACAGGTCATCTTCAAAAGGGCTGAAGACAGGTGGGACGAGATAATCTTAAATTTGTGTGGTTTACGGTGCTTGCCATACATAAGATGGGTAGTCTACATAGTGTCTCTCCACAAATAAACCTCCTTTGCCTTGGTTATTTCTAAGGTAAATGTGATGTGATCTAGAAAACAGCACATGGTGGGAATTATATTGTGGAGTTTTACTATCATGCAGAGTTTGAAATATTAAGTTTCCATAACTGTTTAATTCTTTCTTCTTTAATACACGCGTCACAAGTTAAGCATATACATTCTGACAAAAAATAAAGTACCAATATAACAGATTTAAGCTATTTTCTTTATTTTTTCCCAAATTCTGTGGACATGTGGCGGTTTTCCCAGATCACATCACAAATTTAATTCATTGAATAATTTAAAGTGAGTCATAGGATTAACCATGTCAAGTGATTTTTTTTTTTTTTAATAATATCATTATTAGTAGATAGTAACGATAACATAGAGCCCTTTTGCAAAGTTAATTAATGATGGTGAAAAAGGTTGAAATTTTGTGAAAAAAAACCAGACGATAACGGCCAAGTCTCATTCAATGAAGCAACTACCAAAATATCAAAGAAATTAGAGCAATATGGAGTGCAAAACCCACATACCAATTTGGGTGCTTTGATGTAGGTCGGTTAATGGGTATTTCATTTCTCCATGACTCACATACAATATTCATCCTTGTCCGTATTCAATACCACAAATTCAGAATAACCCTATAGTGGAGTTTATATTCAGCTTCAAC
The DNA here is from genome assembly GCA_023653785.1 of Ophioderma brevispina. Lineage (NCBI taxonomy): Eukaryota > Metazoa > Echinodermata > Ophiuroidea > Amphilepidida > Ophiodermatidae > Ophioderma > Ophioderma brevispina. Next base: position 346,578 of record JAMKCH010085066.1, read on the forward strand.
GGTTTTGGAATAAGAAAATAGTCCTTAACAACATATAAAAAATTTCAAATTTTTCGTCACGATGTCGCTTTTACGTGTTCAACTACTTGCGACGTAAAAATGTGTGATTTCTTGCCGCCCCGCTCCTGTGAAAAACACGGGGCATGGCAACCCCCGAGGATATTAGGCATAATCAATAGATATTATTCCAGTTATTAATTCCCAATTACATCAGCACCTTTTTCATAATTCCAACAAATCATGAAATCTAACACCATCACTTTTTCCTGAAAAAATACACTACAAGCTGCATAAACAACAAGATTTCATACTTTGCTTTTCCACGCACTTATGGTGAATGATGGCATGGTTGTCAAGCTGTATTGCCAATCTTAATCAATTGGATCCAGCACACTACAGAGGGAGCTATTTCAGTTTGCTGTTACAAGCTGGATGCATTTGTTACTTTGGTATTATCATATGTGCCAGGGAACACATACAATTTAAATTTTCCTTTAGGCCTATTCCCATGTTAAGTGAAGCCAAACATGCAGAATCCAACTTTTGACTTGCCAGCCTAAGCCCTCGCTCTCCATTTCTTCCCAATTTCTTGACAAACCTCTCATCCTACTACCAAACTACTTGTTTGGATCATAAAGTGAACTACAACAACCATGAGATGATTACGATGTTCTCAGTGTGGTTAATGCCATGTTGACCTGTATGAGTCCATTGGTGAATGCCTGTCTGTCCTTAACGCAGTCACATACTTGTCATCGCATTATGAACATCGCTACTGGACAGAATTGAACCCCTATGAGATTCAGCTAATTACATTCATCCTGATTTTAGATTAATACCAGTGTAACTCTATGGTGAGGTCATAAGGTCAGATCCAAAACTATAATCGGGGACAGAATAAGGCGACCAATTGCGCGTCTGACGTAATTTGACGGTGCAGAACAAATGTCGACCGTGAAGAATATTCTGTGAACATTTAAAGCTTATTGAAACAGAAAGTTTACTTACGTGAATTATTGTGTCCGTGCGTCGAAAACCCGACTCAAATAGGACATGTTTTGACATTTTAAATCATATCTTGTTCGAACATGCCCCACCCATACTGCACATTCAAACCAATCACAGTCCGCGCCGCGCCGATTGACAAACCTTGACATACGCGCAATTGGTCGGCTAATTCTGTCACTGATATTAATAGACCCCTTTTTTTTTCTCTGGTGAGCAGTCAGTTGATAAACAGTGTAACACAAAGGAGTCCTCTTTTGTGGATTGAGGCTACTGATAAAAGCAGGTCTAATCGAAGTAGACTACTGTACACTGGCAAATCATTTTCTATGATTTCACTTCTGAACTTTATAACATGTTATGAAATTCAAGGGCACTACCCAATTTTCAGCCTCAAATTTCCCACACACCTCATCAAACCTGAGATTTTGGTATCATTAGAAAGCTCTTTATTTCTGATCTCATATATGCAAATATTTTACCATTATGCTGCAAAATAAGATATGGGTTGTTTACCATCACTGTACATTAAAAGGCACTATCAGTGATTTGCTAAATCTAAAAATAAAAAAATCATCAAAAATCAGATTTTTGCCTTTCTGTAACAAACAAGTAATAGGTCCAAATGCAACCTAATAATGCCAAAATCAATATTTTAGTCATTAGTGTCCATACGAACACTTACTACAACACGTATTTGAATGGAGATTCATGTCCTTGAACACTGCTGTTTTCTTCCTTTTCTGACAATTTTTTAGTTGGAAAATATACCTTTTGAGAGTCCTACAGCCTTATCCTCCACTTTTAAGCTGTTCCTGTAAATTTCTAATATTTTCACTCTTTCGGGAGGATCACTGATAGTGTCTTTAATATATGGGTTGTTGCAATACACACAATTATCACTCTCATTAAAACAGTGTGTTGAATTAAAAAACAGAACTCTAATATAAACCAAGGTGGCAAATGCAGACATTGCCTTTTAAGTCGCGCAAGCTCAATCGAGCGCTCAAGCGCACCTTAAGTGCTTTATGTGAGTGCAATTTATCACACGCGCCTAAACCAGAATCCTAGACCAGAATTCCACTGTACTGGGTGTCTGTACCATGTTCGTTTTAACAAAGGAACCATGCTTTGACCAAAAACCCGAGGTAATTTCTATTAATCGGCAATTTCTCAGCACATATGAAAGCATTGCAAACACCGTAAGGTTTGTGCGCGACCTTTACTGCAGTCCATATTTACGCAACGTAAGAAAAGATGTTACAAAATAGGATGTAACCGTTTGATTTTTTAGCAGAATTTTATGATTTGTTTTGACACTTGTAAGTTTTGTTTACATGAGTAATCGGAAAAGTGGCTTATTTGTACAAGGTTACAGAAGTGCAACTTTTTACCTTTAAAAGTTGACATTTTAGGGAGAATGGTTATAAGAACGAAGTTATTGATGGCAGTGTGTTTGTCACAAAAGTTTGGTGCAATGTAGGGGAAAACAGGCTAGAAATATCTTCAAAAATTCATGCATACGAGTGAATACGAGGTGTGGCAAGACATATTTACAAACCTATTGACGGAACTAAATTTGTCACAAAACCCAACATGGAATGGGGTGATCGGTAATCTATGTCTCTAAGAAAGTTGAGGCACAATTTTTAAGTGATTTGTGAAAATGTTTGGACTGGAGCATGGGGCTAAAACGGTAAATTTTTATATCATGTCAAATGCAACATTTGTCATAGGCATCATGATGATGGGTTGCTGCAGTCTCGGTATTCAGGTTTCAGTCACAAATCCCAGAGCCTGAGGGATACTTGTATCAGAATTATATTTGATAGCTGAGTATACTTTAAATACAACCTGTAACCTCTTCTCCAATTTGTGCTAGTGTTTTTCAACCACTCCTCTACCGCTCTCCTTGGAAGCTCCAGAGGAGCTTTTAATCACTCGCCTGCTCATTTCAAAAGACGATGTCTGCAAATGCCTGTGTTATCGAATAAGCCGAAAAATCTAAACACAGGTCTCAACATCAACCTAGTTTTACGAACTTGTGCTTCATCATCAGTGCTAGCGTATCTTGCACATTTGCAGAGTATGCAGAGTACAATACGAGATGTGCCCTCGCAAAATGGGAAAGGGGCCTACCCATTGGTGGATACAGACTGAGTAACCTGAGATACGCAGATGATACAACACTTGTTGCAACCAATGTAGGTGAATTGAAAGAGCTGCTTCTCAAAGCGAAAGAGAGACCTTGGGTCTATGACTGAATGTGAGCAAGACTAAGATCATAACTGTTGGTGGTAATGGCAATGAAGACCTAATAGTTGTTGATGGTGATGAAATAGAACAAGTCACATAGTTCAACTTTCTCGAGTCGCTTATGTTATCACTAGCGGAGTCTGCTCAACTGAGGTCAGGAGGCGCCTAGCCATGGCCAAGGCTGTAATAGTTGGCATAAGATATGAACAGATGGAGGAATTGCAAAGTCAACAAAGAAGCATCTTAGTTCTGCTCTCATCTTTCCAATCACCACATATGGTTCTGAATCTTGGATCCCAACAAAAGCTGACCAGGCTAGGATCAACTCTTTTGAGAGGTGTTGCTGGTGCCACATGCCTCAAATTTCCTGGATTATGAAACAAACAAATGATAGCATCTTGGGGAGATACAGCCTAAAAAGTGTCTCTTGTCCCATATCCACACACAAACATTAAACTATTTTGGCTATGTTACATGGCATGAAGGAGACTGTTTAGAGAAAGTCATCATGCAAGGGCATGTGAAGGGTAACAGACATATTGAATGACCTTAGGCCGGATGGATTGACCAAATGAAATCTTTGGTTGCATGCCCGCTACAAGAACTATATGCCTTGCAAAGGATCGTCAGAAATGGCTTACCATTGTTGCAGTCACAAGCCATCAGTCATGACGGGACTAATCAACCAAATAATGAGAAAATTAAAACTATGAACTTTCTGCTGATACCAAAATTTGATGAAGCGAGGGATGAGATTGATGATCGGGTGACCACTAGATGACCTTTGACTCAAAATATGATGAGGTCACATGTGCAACTCTAGCCTTACAAGGCTCATTGTGTCTAACCACCATTGAAATCTATAGAAGTATGTGCATAAAGTGTTCAATTATAACAAGTGTCAACATGTTTACCACAAGCATACACACAGATACACAAACACACATTGTCGCACACACAGAGCTTATTTTACAGTCCCCTTTCCAAAGACAATAATTACCTTTCTATTTAAGCTTAATATTTCTTGGACATGACATACATGCGCATATATAACGCCTGGAATGCAATCCATTATCCAAAGGTGCATTGTTTTGGCAACATGTCAAAGTAATTACGAGCCAGAGTATAGGCAAGTTTAGAAAATATGCAGTCATGTTGTTTATATATGAATGTTTATTGAGAGATATAACTTACATTACAAATTTCCCTTTTGAAACTGCAAAATTAAAAGATGCAAACTTCATATAGTAAAATATGTAAATAAACATACAGATTCATGTACAACCATAAATTCTAAAACCACAAATACGATTTGTAGCAAGGCACCTTCTTTCAAAATGAAAAGAAAGTACTTCTAATTTCAGGTCAGGTCAGGTTTTCTTTGAGGGCCTGCTACTGGTATCCTGGTAACCAGTACTACCTGTCCCAGGGCCGGGTTGTCGGCGCCTGAACCGTCACCCCATCTGGTTTCTAAGGAAATCCGATGAGGAGGGTAGCTGGTTACCCTGGTAGAACTAAAAAGAAGATCTACCTATTAGGCATTGGCTCTGGAGAGCTAATGGCGGCCATCCAGCACATTGACGTCAGGAAGGGTATCCGGTCAATTATCTTTTGCTCCAATAAATCCTCACGCAACAGTATTGCTGTGAATCTGAGGTGAATCCAGCCACCCCCATTATAGCGGGGACAAAACCGGATTTAAAACTTTGGTTTACCTACCTACCTTCTACAAGCTAATAAAGGGAAGCAAATAAAGTAAAATAAATTTCAAACACAACTATACTTACAGATGCTATTCTTGTTTCATAGTCATTAGTGAGTTGCATGCAGACTTCTTGGGCCTTACTTTGACATGCTTTTTCAACTCTCTGTTTCCATTTAGCTTCTATGATACTATGCCATGCTGCCCAGACCTTGGTCATCTGTCTCCGCTCATAGTGCTTAGAGGCCAGGCGACTTGTAAAAGACTAGTAATTGAAAACACAAATGTTATTACATAGATATAAATGTATATGAAATTTCTAAGGTGACAATTTCCCTGATATTTCATGGAAGGGAAATAATTTGCTATTGTTATATTACCCTCAAATTTTGTGATTAAAAACAATGTACTTTTCCTGTGAGAAATCTTTTCTCAAATAAAATTGAGAAAATAATATTACTTTTAATCACAAAATTTCAGGGTAATATAACATCCTCCCCCTTAAAAGAAAATTTGAATGAAATGAACATTTTCCAAAATCTAACAAGTATAAAAAGTGACTATTTCCTTGAAATGACGTCACACCGGTTACTGCCACAAGCTAATAACGAGAAGCAAATAAATGAAAGTAAAATACTTTTTATAGCAACTTTTTCACAGCGTCAGCAAACCATGTCATTGATGTCCCGACTTCTGTGTCACTCGTTGGGAGATATATGATATATCGTCTGTTTGTAGTTCAATATTTTTGAATTGTTAGTGCGAGAGAAGAATATTGTTATA